>BROG01000411.1:0-455000 GCA_030159075.1 Atrina japonica | reverse complement strand
GATGTATCGTTTTTACAGACATCACAAGAGGTACATATATATATCATTAACAATACCAAAGTTATATATTTTTGTTACAAAAGAGGCCAAAACAAATGCTTAATACGATCGTTTCGGTCAATAAGACTTCTTCATCAGTTGAGCTCGAATTTGATATACATATATATATATTTCAGAAAGATGAAATGGTATCATACAAGGCAAAATAATAAAACCAAATGTATTGTCATATCAATTGACAGCCTATTAATAAATTCTTCCATTTCACACGATTTATTTGGAATGTATCTGTAAATGTATTCTGATATTAAATGAAACTTCAAACGTTAGTGGACTGATTTGTCAATAGAATCACCTTGTCAGGTACGTTAATAGACTCACCTTCTCATGTACGTTAATAGACTCACCTTCTCAGGTACGTTAATAGACTCACCTTCACAAGTACGTTAATAGACTCACCTTCTCAGGTGCGTTAATGACACCTGTATTGTACCCGAACTGTAATGATCCCAAAACTGCACCAGAGACAGAGAGGAGTAATGCACCTGTGATTTTCTAAAATAAAAACGTGAAACATTAGGCGTGGTTATACAAAAACAAAAATTCCATTTGATTCATAAAAATAAAGAGATATGACAATTTTAGTTCTTTAAATCTGTTTTATCGCTTATACATCATAAAAGTGGCATGTACAATTTAAGCATGCAACATATTATTAGAATTCTGTGTCGTAGAATATGACAGTGTAGAATACAGCGTCTCTATGCACAGGTGATTGCTAAAGCAGATTTTACTGTAGATTGTAAGTAAGGCGCTATGAGTTCATAGTAAGAAAGGTAAACAAACATTTGACGATATACTCGTTCTTCTGGGTAGATTGTAAATTAGGCGAAATGTGAAAACAGAAATAAAATTAAACAGGCATTTAACAATCTACTAATTGTGGTGTTGTATACTGTAATTAAGACGCTCTGTGGTCACAGGAATAAAAGTGAATTAATATTTGACGATACATATACTTACTGTTTTAGGTAGACTTTTGGCGGTGAGATTTTGTTGTGAGGAGATTCCAATACTGATATCTTCGGTGGAAGTTGAGGTGGACATATTGTTGCGAGAACTGTATATGTGGCACGGACACGTTGGATTGTGGGTGAAGTCAAATTGTTAGGTTTTCAGTGTAATGTAATCACAACATTTCACACTTTGCATTTCCACTTTGGATTGTATGTCACTCTGAGTATCTGCACTTATCACATGAACTGTGTCCTGATGTACATCAAGTAATGGAAATAGACGTGTACTGGAAAGATTCAAAGATTGTTAAAAAAAACAACATAGATTACTTTTGAAGATGATGTTTTTTTTTGTTTTTTTTTTGTTTTTTAATGATATGACTTTCGATTTTAGGAATTCAGTATTAATCATAAATGCTGGCTAAACTGGTAGAGTCCTATTGACAGACACGATCGTCTTGTCTGTTAGTCCTAATATCTTATGTTCACTATCACTTTGGTATTATGTCTATAATATTTAAAAGTTTTTATATAAGTCCAGTATAAAGCAAAATTCTCGTGCATATTAGAATTAACGGCAAGTTAAACAATGACGTAACAGCTGAGCAGCTGTTTGTCAAGCATCGCATATAAATGCAACCGGTCTGTATACTAGTAATGAAGGGAATGATAGTCGGTATGAATATATTGCGAATCAAAATCATGAAGACCACACAGGGGCAAGGCTTGAAATGTCCTTGACCTTAACATGCCCACGGTAGTTACAAATACATCTGTATGTTTATAGATAGTAAACTTCAATCTGTACCTGAGGTCGACAACATAATGTAATCTGTACATGTGGCCATGTATGTTGTCCACAACATAATGAAATATGTACCTGTGTCATGTATGTTGTCCACAACATAATGAAATCTGTACCTGTGTCATGTATGTTGTTCCACAACATAATGAAACCTGTACTGTGGTCTGTGTAATCTGTACCTGTGGCCATGTATGTTGTCCACAACATAATGTAATCTGTACCTGTAGCCATGTATGTTGTAGACAACATAATGAAATCTCTACCTGTGGCCATGTATGTTGTCCACAACATAATGAAATCTGTACCTGTGGTCGTGTATGTTGTCCACAACATAATGAAATCTGTACCTGTGGCCATGTATGTTGTAGACAACATAATGAAATCTGTACCTGTGTCATGTATGTTGTCCACAACATAATGAAATCTGTACCTGTGTCATGTATGTTGTCCACAACATAATAAAATCTGTACCTGTGGCCATGTATGTTGTAGACAACATAATGAAATCTGTGCCTGTGTCATGTATGTTGTCCACAACATAATGAAATCTGTACCTGTGGTCATGTATGTTGTCCACAACATAATGAAATCTGTACCTGTGTCATGTATGTTGTCCACAACATAATGAAATCTGTACCTGTGTCATGTATGTTGTCCACAACATAATGAAATCTGTACCTGTGGTCATGTATGTTGTCCACGACATAATGAAATCTGTACCTGTGTATGTATGTTGTAGTAATGAAATCTGTAATGTATGTTGTCCACAACATAATGAAATCTGTACCTGTGGGGTATGTTGTCCACAACATAATGTAATCTTACCTGCCCATGTATGTTGTCCACAACATAATGAAACCTGTACCTGTGGTCATGTATGTTTTCCACAACATAATGTAATCTGTACCTGTGGCCATGTATGTTGTCCACAACATAATGTAATCTGTACCTGTGTGTAGTTGTCTAACAACATAATGAAATCTGTACCTGTGGTCATGTATGTTGTCCACAACATAATGTAATCTGTACCTGTGTCATGTATGTTGTCCACAACATAATGAAATCTGTACCTGTGTCATGTATGTTGTCCACAACATAATGAAATCTGTACCTGTGGCCATGTATGTTGTAGACAACATAATGAAATCTGTACCTGTGTCATGTATGTTGTCCACAACATAATAAAATCTGTACCTGTGGCCATGTATGTTGTAGACAACATAATGAAATCTGTGCCTGTGCCATGTATGTTGTCCACAACATAATGAAATCTGTACCTGTGGTATGTATGTTGAACATAAAATTTTTACCTGTGTCATGTATGTTGTCCACAACATAATGAAATCTGTACCTGTGTCATGTATGTTGTCCACTACATTGTACTTATGTTGTCCACATTATAATGAAATCTGTACTTGGTCATGTATGTTGTCCACAACATAATGAAATCTGTACCTGTGGTCATGTATGTTGTCCACAACATAATGTAATCTGTACCTGTGTCATGTATGTTGTCCACAACATAATGAAATCTATACCTGTGGTCGTGTATTTGTAGACAACATAATGAAATGTACGACAAAATATAAGATAGTAGTATAAAAAGTAACTAGCAAAACTGTACAGGGATCAACATATTTCTCTGCCCATTAGTTGATATCTAATTGATGTGTTACATATATATTACCTGGTGTCCTTTCCTCTTTGAGTTAGGCTAACAAATTGATATCAGGTCATTCACATATGCGTGTGGGGGTATGTATATTAGGTTAGGTCATTCATATCGTATATTCATATTATAGTATATATATATATATATATATATATATATATAGCATTTCGTTGGTAGTTTGAGCTTAAATTTTTAGTTGTAGTTTTGTTTGATTTCTATTTTCATTTACTTATTACATTATCAAGCTGTACTTGTAATATGTAGCATTTCTCTCACTCTCCGGTTGTGTGTGTGAGTGGGTGTTTGCGTTAGAGTGTTTATGTGTACGTTTTTCCATGTTATTTTAATTGTTTTGTCCTAATGAAGGGACAGGTCGTCCCGACATTCATTTTGTCTGTGTCGTTAGTCATTTTAGTGCTCTATATATTCTTCTCCTGATTGGTATCTATTGCTTAGATCCAACACCCTAGGATACGTAGTGTTGTTGGTTTAAGTGCTTTGTATGTATGTATATATAGATCTTTTTATCTATCTATCTATCTATCTATCTATCTATATATATATATATATATATATATATATATATATATATATATATATATATATATATATATATATATATATATATATATATATATATATATATATAGTTTTTTATGGTTTTAATGGTTGAGGAGAGAATCCGGTTACCATCTCCCGCAAGTGAACTGGCAAACTTTCTCCCTAAATTCAGTATAACCGGTCACATATATAAGACAGCGATAGATTAACGGACATAGACGTTGACCTATCTATTATAATCACTGTCATGTTTACATTATCAAACATAGAATACACAGAGTGTATACTTATCAAGCAGTTATCTCTAAAACATGTAATTTCAACAAAAAATCGATGAAACTTACTTTTCCCCCAAGAATTCCGTGATAGTTCCCTGATCCGTTTCAGTTTGACTCCATGAACTTTTGACTGTCCGTTTTGGGTGTTATTGTATATACATGTTTGCAGGTACAAGCTTTCCCGGATAAACACCTTATCGAATGATTTGCCTTTAGTTTGTAATGAGGACAGGTAAGAATTCTTCAGACAGCTAAAAATGTCAGTCTGACAGCTCAAGATCACAATAAACATAGCTTAAGAACCAACTTTGTAATTTCATCTCTTAGCAGACAAACGATGACTGTACATTTACATAGTTATTTAATACAAGATAAAACATGAAGTTAAGTTTAAATAATTTTAATTTCAAGTTTATGCACAGTCACAATATAGATGTATTTTAGTAAAAAGTCAAAATCTTCTTTTATATTTTTCCCGTTAAAAAGTCAGTCCCGTCAAAGTATTAACCTAATTTATTGACTGTAATTTGAGTATAGATAAACGCACGACAGAGATGTATTTAAGTTTTATCACAATATTGACAATTGTACATCAAATATACCAGTGCCATGACAGAAAATAATAAGCATTTTGGAGTTTTACGTACACTTATCAGACAATTTCTCGGTATTACGGTGACAGTTTAAAACGGTGTGAGGATTTCAGTGTGTTCAAGCTGACTATGCAGTGGCGTAACTAGCTCAATTAAAGTGGGTGGTCATTTTTGTTAAGAATTCAAACTGGGGTACTGGAATATTAACATAAAAAATCTCAGACACCAAAGCATAGAATGTCAAGGACATAGATACATATCCGGTAAAAATGGACAAACACAGACCTCTTGAAACCAAGAGGCGGGATCAGGTGCCATCCCCTGTCGACCGGTCACACCCGCCGTGAGTCCACAGTCAAGTCCAATGAAATACGTGAGGAGTGAATCCTCGTCACATTTGGTACAGACGTCTCAACAGCCGCCAACGAAAAGGCAACTCAACATTTCACTTAGTGAAACAGAGTAATCGCAAACGAGACTATTATACCGACCGTAAAATTTGCGGAACGTTGACATTAAACGCGGTTTTCGACTTCCCTGTGTCAATAATGTGTCATTGAGTAGTTTACCTCTGTATGTGAAATCTTCATATGTTGTACACGCCCTGGCTTATCGGATCATTTGTGAAATATAAACTCCATATGCGGATAAGGGATATTACTACTTAAATGTGGAAAATTTACGAAATCGTCGTGTTGTCGTATAGCTTAGTTGCCAATTTCCCGCCTGTGTCTATATTTAGTAAAATGTCTAAGTATGAAGCGTGTGTGCTTGATTCTGTTGTTTCTTTAATTTCTAGTTCGCTGGGATATATCGCATTGACGTATGTATGAAAATTGTTATTATTAATTGACAAAACGTCGTCGATATATATTTAAATGTCAAATTAAAGGACACTGCTAACTTTTTTCTTCTTTCAATTCAGCAGTTTCTGAATGAAGTCTGCTTCGTATGAATTAAGGAAAAGGTCAGCCAATAAAAGGACACAATTAGTTCCCATAGGAATGCCGACAGTTTGTTGAAAGACCACGCCTCCGAACATTACAAATATCTTGTCTATTAGAAATTCCTGCATGTTTTATATATCAACTTCAGTGTATCTATGTATAAAATCAGAGTGGTGTTGGACAAAATAAGTATCCTGATAGCCAATCACTAGATATTTAAATTTTCGGGTACCACCTTCAGTAAAAAAATAAAAACAGTTGTCTATGATGCTAAAAAGTCTTTGCTTTAATTTCTTATGTGGAATAGTTGTGTTAAGAGTATAGAAGTATGTTTTGATACTGTGACTTCGTGAAAAATTGTGTGCCTTCAAATTTTCTAAAATCTGTATAGAAAATTTTAGTATCCACATCTGATTTACACCGCTTCTGGAATAAGCAACTGTACAGTATTGTTGAAGTTTCTCCTTAACGCTGTAAATATCGTGGTATAAAGGTTTGGTAGAACATTTGCTGGATCCTTCTATGTATGTTTGCTTATATGGCGTTTTATGAAGTTTAGGTATCCAATAAAAATATGGTAGCTCAAAATCGATTTCGAAATAGGGGGGGGGGGGGGGTTAGTGACCACCCCTTGACGTGGCCACTGAGGAAATTATAAAAAAAACTAGTATTGGTAATTACAATTTGACTATTGTGGTTGCTTTATATCAAGCTAAAAAGTTTTTACTTACAAGGTGTTGTCACCAGCTTAGGTGAGATGCCACAAAATTTGGTCTGTTCTACGGACTGATGCCAATGCAGTGAGGATTTTTTTTACCTGTCACGGCATGACACGTGACGTCGTTTTTAAAGTCTTATCCAAAAGTCACAAGGCTAGAGCTTGGCGAAGGGACAGTCACTACCATTTTGAATTATTGAATATGACCCGGTAGCGAAAATTGAACCAGGGACCTTCCCTTTGCAAGTCGAACGCTCAACCATTAGACCACCTCCAATGGTGTATCACAGATTGTAACTGGATAATCCGATAACTTATCAGTCAGGTTTATGTTCGACTTCTGTACCATTGGCAAAACGTGGTTAGTACTGGCTAGGTCCTTGTGAATGGTAAGCAGCCAAAAGTGTGTTCAAAAGTAGTTCCGGTGTAATATGAGAGAGAGAGAGAGAGAGAGAGAGAGAGAGAGAGAGTGAGAGAGAGAGAGAGAGAGAGAGAGAGAGAGAGAGAGAGAGAGAGATAGATAGATAGATACAGATATAGATATATATATATATATATATATATATATATATATATATATATATATATATATATATATATATATATATATATATATATATATATATATAGCCTTCAGTATAATTATACAGCGAAGCCGACAGTGCCGCTGTAACACCGTGTTGTCTCGCAAGTGGAAAGGTTAGGGTTCGAGACAAGCTATGATACGTATTTGCCGTTAGATCGTCCAATAGAAATATTACAAACCAGACACTCAATGTCAAATGTCAGGATGATATGTCAAACATGTAAACCGTCCTTAACTTTCAGTTATAAATTCTACATATAAGTACGAAAAGTAAATGTCGAGATTAATATAACCGTAAAACAAGTATTGCGGTTTTGTTTGTTTTAACACTTGTTTAAAATTCGGACAGACCTTGATCCATTTTTGCAACACAAACAGACAACGCATGCTGCTTACCATTCGGTGGAACAGGCCAGTTAAACTGACCAGGTCCCCAAAGGTAACGTGTCCGACCGCAGTCATTCTGGCACATGGTCCGAGTTGGGTTCCTATCTCTTTATTAACGTTACAGACACTTCCAAAAACATGATTTTATCATGAAACAACCGGTTTTCAAATGTCGACACTACATTTGATCAAAAACAAAAAGTAAGGAAGTTTCAGGATGAAAATTGAATATCTTATTTTTGATGAAAATAGTTTGTAACTTATCAGTCAGGTTTATGTTCGACTTCTGTACCATTGGCAAAACGTGGTTAGTACTGGCTAGGTCCTTGTGAATGGTAAGCAGCCAAAAGTGTGTTCAAAAGTAGTTCCGGTGTAATATGAGAGAGAGAGAGAGAGAGAGAGAGAGAGAGAGAGAGAGAGAGAGAGAGAGAGAGAGAGAGAGAGAGAGAGAGAGAGAGAGAGAGAGAGATCCATTGTTCTCAGAATTCATTCGTGACGGATTTTCACTGGTAAGCACACGGGTTGATTGGCTTTAAGCCAGCTTGGTATTTTACAATTGATTTATACACTGTGTTCAGTGATTGTGATATGTTTGTATAATATATCTATCTTGATCTTAGTTGTTACAGAGAATCTGTCGACTGGAAAATCCACAATAATAGAATGAGTCGTAATTATTTCTCCATGCTGGACATACACTGAGACACGAAGTATTCGATCTTCACTATTTTAATGTATACTGATGACAGGTCGTGGTCCTGAGTTGGGCTGATTTGGAGGGATCTTGGTGGAATCACGATTTCACGCCACGAGAGAGCGTGGCAAACACGTTTCCTTCAATTTCTATAAGCACCTAACCATGCGTTCATCCAGTAGATTCCCATCTCTCTTCTATATATTATCCTGCCGTCATTGTACATATCTTGTCAATGCTGTGGCTGCCGCTTTCAATCCGAGCAGCTAAATATGAATATTAAGTCGACTTCAGTATATTCTTCATCCCTTGGATTCATGGGGAAATAACCCTCAGCCCTCTTTTGCCAACCTCAACCGTGGCCACAACTTGGCAATCTGACTGAATTGGTGTTCATAGGTCGCAGCAGAATTTAATAAAACTAAATGATAGTGTGAACGTTTGAAAACAACCTAACAGAATGTGCATTTTGTGGGGTATACGGTGGCGGCCAGTTAATAATGGTTGGGGGGGGGGGTTACAATATACTCAGGAATAGACCACCAGTCTTCCGCAAGGAATATGCGGTCTAGCTAACAAAAATCAGCTCAGGTTCCAGCGGGGATCAAACCTGCGCTGACAAGAAGTGAGAGACCGCGTGGTTCAAAGCGCTATGCTTTAACCGCTCGACCTTGGAGGCGCCGTAGGTCGTAACAAAACATACCGAGAGATAAGTATAGTCTAACACCGATTATCCAGACGCCGATTATCCGGATTTTTCGCTCGTACGGACAAATGCCATGTCCCCCAATATTTTTACCAAGGTAAAAATCGTAACGTACATTCTGTAAATTCACTGATAAAAGTTTCACAAAATATCTTGTAAGTATTGAAACAGCATCAGAAAACCAGTCATTCTGTTTAATTGAGTTGTTTTAGCCTTTCCAGGGGATCTGAGATAAAACTGAGACACCTTAAAAAACAGCCGACATATTAATAGGCTACTTCAACATTGACGGTCGCAAGTGTCGTAACAAGCGTCCGTAAAGAAGATTCAATCATTAAAACTACAACTTCGATATCATTTCAAATAAATAAATATTTCTTACCGATATACAATATCAGTTTCACTCTTTATTTTGTTTTAAAGTTTATTAGTCCAATGGGTAAACACAAGCGAAGCGTGTGTTACTGACTGTCCACAAGTTGGAAAACATCGGGGCTGAGATACGGGATGACATGTAAAAATTATTTCACAAAATGACACTACCAAGTCATGTAAAATTAATTTTTTCACCTGTGTAAATTGTTTAAAATTGATATGTCAAATACAAAATTAAGACATTGACGGTTAGAAAAAATAACAGCTTTAACAAGGAATTTGATTATGATTAAAGCAATGTGGTACAGGCGCCCCATATCGGCCCTCATGCTATGGAAATCTAGGTCAAGACTCGAAGGAGTTTGCAACAGACCAAAGTGTCAGATTTCTTCAAACACAGTGATTTTTAGGACTAAAGATAATGTCAGTGGGCTAGCACTTACGTGATTTTCCCATTCCTGTTAACGGGAGAACATCTGTAGGTGTAAAATTAATGACATGAAGTAGGCTACATCAGGATCTAGATCTTCACGTGATTTCAGTCATGCAATTTAATATGAAGTGAAATCGTGTTTTTTCATACATACACACATGTATGTTATTAGGTCTATATTTTACCAGCAGAGGCTTTATAAATTGCTGCTTTTACTTTTACTCATCAACTAATTAAAACAACAACATGCCCGTGAAAACATTGATGTTTCTTCAGTGACATGATTACAGAGAATGACCAACTTAACACTATCTAAATTTGGGATGTACGGACTTATATGATCGATCATCCGGACGACCAATTTTCCGAACTTTTTATGTGTCTCCCATTCAGTCCGGGTAATCGGCGTTAGACTGTATTGGGAAAGGGTGGGACTACTATTAATTGTGAAGTTCAACTTTGTTTTTATTCGTAGATACCATCGCCCAATATGAACCTTGTATTACACAATGCACTCCGTGTGTAACTAGTAGGATACACACAGCGATGGAACGTTGTTTGTAACAATCGGAAGTACAAGATTAAGCTCATTTCTTATGTTGTTTGTGGGACATTGATATGGGTTGTAAGCAAAGGCGGCCATGTATTGCTTGTGGCTATTGTATGTATAAATATGTTTGTATGAAGTACTGGGTATAATGCCGATATAGGTCTGCTATATGCAGGGATTAATTATGTACTCGATTTATTTTAAACATATTTTATTTTGACACAAGAATATACACACATGTATACTATATACAACATTCAGAATATATAAATGGGGATTAGAAAAAAAAGAGTTAAAATTGAAAAGCTTATATTAATTCGATTTATCGACAACATACTTTAAATATCAACATGTACTCACGATGTAATCGAGTACACGATGTATTGAAGCCAAACTTGATATGTCAATGTGTACTTTATAAAAGCAGGTTATACTTTTAAATTCAACATCGTGCGTCGATTTTTATGAGGCCCTGTTTTACTATTCTTCGATCTTTATGAGGCCCTGTTTTACTATTCGTCGATCTTTATGAGGCCGTTTTACTATTCGTCGATCTTTATGAGGCCCTGTTTTACTATTCGTCGATCTTTATGAGGCCCTGTTTTACAATTCGTTTATTGCTTTATACGATATCACAAATGTATTACCGATATCATAAAAAGAGAGTGATATCTAGAATTAATCTATGGCACCATGAAATAATTTATGATATCACAAAATCCAATTTATGATATCATAAAATCTATTTTTCAATATCACAAATTCTATTTTTATATCAAAAATTCTATTTTTATTATGATATCAGTAGCATTTTATGATTTTATAAAACCGATATCTTCTAGAGTGTCGTCACTGTTAAAGTTTAAATTCTAGAAGACATATTATGATAACGATGAATATGAATGACAACTTCTGATCCTGATTTTTCTAGACTTTGTAACACATCCTGTTTAAAATATTTTCACTGCATTAGAGGCAAAATATAAAGCTTACACGATATTGCCTGAGAATATGTTAGACTCAGCTGCTAGGTTAGCATAGCGAATCCGTTAATGTCCGGTTTTAATTACTTACAATTGTCACAGGGACATCAACTCGGTACATATAACTTCAACTGTTCAGACAGATATATAATGAGTGCGATTACGAAACAAAATAAGAAGTATTCGTATATAAATAAACTTACCTGAAAATAGTCAGTGTGAAGTAAGAAATGTCTTACCTGTCTATGTCACGTGGAGAGAATCATACAGGTTTAAAACACGAAATTAAACAGCTGTTTCATGAGATGAAAATCAATGCAGTGTTTTCTCCTCACAACCATAGCATTAGAACAACCTGTGCCGACATTTTAACATATGCCCTTGCATATTCCCTGAATTAATGTTTATGTCTATAAACGTATTTTACGTGACGTGAAAGAAGTACAAGTGAATTATTGTGCATCGAACCGTGAAGTTCAGATAAAGAAAGAGGATTTGTTAGATACTTTGAAATGGAAAGTATGACAACCACGAGGATGTTTGAGCTTGGGATTATAACTCCTCATCGCCTGTATTTGGACGGGGTATTGATAAGATGGGCGTGGTTACCGTGCAAACACTTCCCACTCGTCCCTGCACAGAGGAATATTTCAAGTGATATGGAAGGATACTTTTTTGCAATGTTTTCCTTGAATGATCCGTGTGTTCAACAACAGCAGCCCAAACTGATCAGGGGCGGATTCCGACGGGTCGCATCGGGCGAGTACCATCTAACGTTGACAAAAATGTGTAAAACCTTAAACCTTATATTTTTATGAAAATGTTTAAAATCAATAACAAATAACCAAACTTTTCGCTTTTTGTTTGCTGATTAACTTCCATCTAGTCATGTTCTATGGTCTTACTGCTGAAGGACTGCGCAGGTCGTAACAGAGCTAAGAAAACTTGAACTAACTATCGACTATATACACGTGTTCAGCTCCGATTTTTCCTTCAAGTAAATCTTAGCTGAAAAATAATCCATAGCTTTCGGTTAGGCTTATCTCACGCGGGTATTCAAAGGAAGAATCCTTAAAGCGATATGCTGTCACAGTGATGATATTTGTCATGATAAAATGGGTGTTCAAATACACTATCAAACACGTGAAATGTTGTAAAAGATCTTCTTTTCGAAATTATTAGTTTTACTAGAATTTCAGTTTTACCGTACCTTAAAAAATCCGGCTGTATTTCCGTAAGCAATGACCTTTCAGATAAACTCTTTCGCCATATCAAATGTGCTTCGTAATTTGATTACCTTTACGAGCTCGGGCTATCAGCAATGTCGGCACTTACATAATCGACTTATGTTAAAGTTGGCCAATTTTTATGGTTTTTTTTATATTTACTTTTGAAATACCGGACGTGTTTTTATTGCAAAGTAATATGTAAAATTTGTGCTTTAGAACGCTATTTTAAATACCTGAATCGAATCGGATGAATATATGAATAAAAATACCAGGTCACTAAAATAATGTTTCCTATTTTTAATGTTATCTTAAAATGATTGCTGACATTGCCAAAATCAAAACAACATAACTGTTAAACTATGCGTATCTTATGCTTTACAATCGTGTCGCCATGTCCGGTGGAGTTGGGCAGTTCATTTGCGTCAAGAATGATACAGCCGAGAATGCGATGGGACGAGTTAAAAATAGAACAAGATCACCCGATATACCCAACACGTGGACAATTTCAGAAACGAATTTTTTAAAACGACGGAAAATACCAGCTTTTCCTGATTTAGGTATGGAATGATGATGTACGAAAATAAACACAAAGGGTGATAAGAATAGAATATATATTAACCGCAAATCGTACGTGCTTATTAGACAATCGGTAATCCTCGTAAAAATTACCGAAAGTTAATTTGCAATGCTCAGATTTATGGCGGACAAAGAAAACGATATTATGGGTCTCGTTTGGCAATATTGTTGCAATTATACGCATACATTTGTAATTTTAACCACTAGTTGGTCTCTTTTGGGATATATATGAGATAAAATATTACATAAAATTGTCAGGTAAATTTTTTCACATACGACAGTTCATATCGCTTTAAAAGGCATTTCAAGAAATGGCGAGTTTAAATAGGATCTGGGCCCAGGTCACCAGATCGACACAATATCCAAACTCTTAGAGCATAGATTCTGTTTCTTTTTCAAAATCACAAAAACGATTATCTTGAGTATTGAGATTCCGAAGTCTCAAAACTTGTCATGGGTATAATGTAAAACACAAAATATTTATGCTGAAACAGGGCCTGTTTGTATATTGATGGTACATTTGTAAATAATCGGGAAAATTATTGAAATTTTAATAAAATCGCAGAAAAACCGTACCATGCTCAAATATTTTCAGGAAACGTTTACTCCTCCATGACACCTGATCCCAACTCTGGATTTTCAGAGGTAAAAATGTTCACCAGATTTGTTTATTGTCTCTCTCAGTAATACTTTCGTTATGTATGATTTGTACTTTCCAATAGGTAATCCTGAGAACATTTTTAAGTGATATACCCATAATAGATCAGACCTTCATGGTCGAGTGATTCGAACATCGCGCTTTGAATCATGACGTCTCTCCCTTTCTGTCTGCGCAGGTCGGGACCCACCGGAACCTAAGCTGATTTTAGTGAGAAAATTTGCCAGTGTAATTGCGGAATGCCGGTAGTCTCTTCCAGGGTACATTATAACCGGGTTATCTCCTCCACCAATCAAAATTGGCCGCCAACATATAACTGAAAAATTGTAATGTTGTGTTTGGCGTAATACAGTATTCAAAATTCCCATGATAGGATTTTCTGTATGTACAGTGAGTCACGTGAGCACTGAGATGACCTGAACATGGGCTCATATGTGGAATTCACGTGAAGTAAATTAGCCTTGAATTTAATGAGAAAATAAAAGCATTTTATATTTACATTGATTTCAGTTCAGTGGCCGAATATCAGTAAGACGTTACACTTGTACAACGTGATTGACGCACTTCTTAAAGTTTCCGACTTCTTACCTATATAATCCTCTTCGTTATGGACAGTACTTTATGGAAATGCAGTCATACGGCTTGATGTTCAATTCAAACCCCTATGCAGTCTGATAATTCCACTTTCGTTTGGATTATACCTTTCAGTATAGAACATACAAACATGATTTCAAAGAAGATCGTATGTGTAAATCTATATGAACACAAACACTCTCACACGTTGTCTCAGTGCTGTAAACGTGATATTTGAATATTCAAATTTATATCAGCAAAGACAGGAACGTACATAAAAAGCGAGGTACTGGCCACGGTATTAAATTACCTATTATGTCTAGACGATACCACACACACACCGACAGACAGACAGACAGACACACACACACACACAGAGACACTCTTGCACACACAAACACACACACACAAACACATGCAAATAGACACAGACACACATACACAGACACACAAATACCCATATCGTTATTTTAACCAACTTCAGCAGCACATATATCGTTATTTTAATCAACTTCAGTAGAACACATATCGGTATTTTAACCAACTTGAGCATATCGTTGTTTTAACCAACTTCAGCAGGACTTTTTTTATGTTTAATTAAGATTAATATGATTATGTGTTTCTTCAATTAATGACACTGAAACTTAGATACTAGCACATTGTATTAACAACGTTATTGTTATGTTACGTTACAAAACTCTGAAGATTCGCTTAAATGGAAGCGCTAACGTTTTACTCTGCGTTATCATTTTTATTTTTAATATATATATATATATATATATATATATATATATATATATATATATATATATATATATATATATATATATATATATATTCCATCAGCGACCATGATTACTTTATGTAGATTTATGTATGTAGATAGCATATTTGCTTTGTCTCTACCACAGTACCTCAGATTTCGAGATAACAATAAAAAACAACTAGAAGGACCAACAACAACAATTAAAGGGAGATAACTCCTACGAAACTAACAAAGTCGGAAGAAAGCTACAATGTATTTGCGTAAAGACCATCTGCTTTCCGCAATTAAACAAATGGATTATGTATATGTTCAACAGGGAAAACCAGGAACTAGATTTCTCAAAGATAAGGAAATAAAATGACACGAGAACATCACTTACATCCGAAACTGTTTCCTGCAAAATTGCTAAGATATCCAGCACGGGAATTTCAGGAACTAGGACCTGGTAGAAATCCAGCACTGTTTCCTCTAGGAGCGGATGAGAAAACAGCCACGGGGACATAAGAAAATTACTCCTCTGGGGTGGGGTAGAAAAAACAAGGTACATTAAAAACTGTTTCGTCTTTTATTGTGTAGAAAAACGGCAACAACAGGAACTTATTATGATATATAGGACAATTTAATTCTGTTAAACGTAACGTTATATCTTCTCAAGCAAATTCGGAATGGTCTGGGATCGTTTCCGGTTTAAAAAGCAGTGACTGTAAAAGTCATTAGTTACGAAAGCCTATTTAGGTCAACTAACATTTAAAAAAAAAGTCGTTATCACGAGAGAAAAAGTCGTTATAACGATTTTTTTAAATCTCGTAATAATGACTTTTTAAATCTCGTAATTACGACTTTTTATCTCGTTATAGCGACGTTTTATTTCGTAATAACATTTTTTTTATCTCGTAATTACGACTTTTAAAAATCTCCTAATAACGACTTTTTTGAAATCTTGTAATAACGACTTTTTATTTCGTTATAACGACTTTTTATCTTGTTATAACGAGTTTTAAAAATCTCGTTCTAACGACTTTTTTTTTTAAAAAAAAATCTTAGTTGACCTCAATAGGCTTAATTAGGACTTTCGGATGAAACCTAAAACTGATATATCGTATCATGACAGTAGTGTAACTTAAAATACCCTTTACTGTATCGTCGGTACTTAGCATAGGTATGAATTGTTGGCACTTGACCAAGTACACTCTCTCAAAATGAGTTAAAACTAAGTGTATTGCTATAGTGGTTTGTATATACGCCACCCAATCAATTCTGTATTTTCAACATGATAACAGTATCTTTGTTACCGATAGTAAAATACGTAGACAATGACATGGTGGTCAATTTTCTATCTACGTTCCACAACCTCTAAGATCACGTAAAACTGTATAAACATCTTTGTCGGTCAGAAGAACTAGTGACCGAGTTGAAATACTAGAACAGTACTACGCGAGCCTCCGGACATAATTATATAAACAAGCTACATCGTAATAAGGTGTATCTTTAACTACTATATACCCATTATCTGTTCTCAAATAATCGTGTAGAGCGACTACACGCGCGATTCTTGATTTAAACACCTAATGTCTTGTAACAGATAATGATTATACCAATATTACATATTACACCTAATGTCTTGTAACAGATAATTATTATACCAATATTACATATATGTTATATTTTTATGTATTTGGCCATGGCAAATCAGGAATTCAACAAAAATATTGGAGAGAATGTAACACTTTACTGATATTAGTTACTTTGTTTAAATTTGCATGTCTAACATTCGTTTCTCGTTCGGTTTGATAAATTATTTGAGTTATCTCCCGCATTATGTATACTTATGATTCTATCTCTCTCACACACACACGTACACACATAATACGATGTAAAACAGAAATAACAAGGCACCCATGGGTTTGAACTCTCGACCTCCGCCATGACCAGGTCCTCGTGTACGCTGTATCAAACACGCTCTATCGAATGTTTATAGATAGTCTAATGATTACGACGTCGCTCATGAGAAAAAGCCAACAGTAAGTCGAACCCCGAATTACCGCCAAATATTGAATCTTGTTCGGAGATCCAAACTCCGTACACGTATTGATATTTCTGATACATAGCATTTTTAAAATGATGATTCAAATATTAACATGCATGAAAATGCATGATACAAATTATGAATATGAGCTCAACTTATAAAGTCTAATTGACAGAAACGATCGCCTTGAACATTTGTTTTGATATTCTGTGTAACACTATAACGTTTGTGTTTATAATATTATGTCTTATCCACATGCTGTCGTGCGATGGATTGTTGTTTTTCTATCTTTCAATGAGAATCATGATATATAATTTAGATAACAGTGCTCAATGAATGGATATGACGCTGAAGCAAAAGTCAGTGGTTGTTCTGATATAAATAATGATCAAATATCATTTGTTTTTGTTGTACTTCAATTATACTGAGACATATAGTTCAGGCTATTACCGTGGCTTGAAAGTTTGAAATGTTCGATACAACGTAAGTCGTTTATCTGTTCTGCAATGTTGTCATCGCTAAATATGTTCATATCTATATTCAGAGCAACTGTACGTATGACTTATTTCTGTAAGTCGTCGTTGTGAAGTAACCCATTGACGTCACTATTCCACAAGCAACCGAAAGGAATCGTGCACGATGCAATGTAGAAATTACTCTATCAGTTTATGTTATTTGATTCTAAATCCAGAAAATGACGAGAAGCTTCCACTATAGAGAAATGTATCTTTTTCACTGTTAACAATCCTGACATACACTCTGTCCCGAACCTGTAAATCTTGAACAATACCAGGTGAACATTGGTTCCATTTCAGCCAACGCGCAGATGAATTGACTCTCATTATGACGTCATCGTTTAATACTATTTCCGTTTCTATCTGTTCCAAAACCTGATTGGTTACTGACACCGAAAAGAAATATTCTCCTCCTAATGGACATGTGAATATTCCAGAATAACGATCATATCCGCATCCGTTATTTTCTATGACTTTATCAAATACAATATTATCTTCCGGTTTACATGAAAAAATATCATTCCCAATTTCTGCCTTAAAAGAGATGTTGCTTAGACATTTTTCCCCGAATGCTGAAAAAGAAAATTTAGAAATATTGAATGCATACTAAGACAAAGTTTTGAAGGCGAACCAATCATTTTTCTTTTTTTTTTTCAAAATGTAACGATTATTTTTGTGATATATTTACTCATTTACCACTATTCTGAAGCGACATGTGCCACGTGTACTAATAAAAATTTGTCGTAAAAATTACATATATCAAGATATTATGTCATAGTTAAACTAAATATTTCGTTTGACAGTACAATATCATAATGCTATTATTTAATCAATTATGCTGTTATAGAAAAAAGTTAAATAAATTATCTTGTTATTATTATTACAATATAATTCATTGACAGAGTATGCCGCTATCACAAAATGTTGTGTCATAATTCTAAGATATTTTATCGTTATACCAATATTTTATGTCGTAATAAACAAGAAATGATTACTTTGTCATAAAATTGCCGTTATAACGAATTATTATGGCGCGATAACAATTGAAGATATTATTTCGATTCATTATAACCTAAATATGAATTATCTTGCTATCTATATCCTGGACATTCTAAAGATTTATACTTAGGTATCTCAGATTTTTCATATTAGATATCGTGTCTTTCCTACAAAATAATTGATATTTCGTTATAATAACAGATTATCTAGTTTTTACGGCCAATGCTTGCTACCACGACATAATACATTATTATAACAAAATGATCCATATTTCGTTATAACACTACAATAAGTTGTTATTACAAGCTATACGTCTTATACCGATATCTTATTATTATTTCATGTTATAAGTGTCGGCTGCAATAGCCAGTATGTGTAAATGTGAACTTTTTGTACTTAATGTGCTACCATATAAAAGCTCGTTACGTAGGCGGCACGATACAATATTTGAAAGGTAAATGTAAATTTGAATACCACCTTAAACAAAACACTGATTTCATTGGGGCTTTGCTGGCACCTTTACAACGTGAGAATTGAGTCTAGTCACACATCAGGGTCATGTTTAAGCATTTGGCAAAGTCTGACCTTGTATTTGATTGGATTAAGAAGTACACGCTATTATCACATTCATACTTGTGTTTATCAAATTGTAGTTAAAGTACATGACTGTTATTTTATCGACTAATGGTGAGATCATTCGTGTTTCCGTGCTAGAGTGGTCGATTTGCAACTGGGGGGTCGCGAGTTCGAGACTTGGAGGAGGCGACTGACTTTTTCTATCCTTCTGATGAGACAGTAAAAACCGAGGTTTTGTGTCACGTTAAAGAACCATCACTGCTGAATGACCGTAATTGCCGAGCATAGGGCAAAATTTGAAACTCTTCACCGACATTTTAGTGACAGATTCTTGAGTTTGACGTTAAACAACAATACAACAACAACCAACTAATGGGGTATTCGTATAAGATTATATCCACATTCAAGATATAAACATGTGTAAATTTGTAGATGAAACTACACTGCTTTGGTTTATTTAACACATAAGTGCATGTGATGTAAACTACTCACTGACAAATGATTGACACAGGAATATCGAAAACCGCGTTTGATGTCAACGTTCTGCAAATTTTACGGTCGGGATAATAATCTTGTTTGCGATTACTCTGTTTCACTGGGTGAAATGTTGAGTTGCCTTTTCGTTGGCGGTTTTTGAGACGTCTGTACCATTGTGACGAAGATTCGTTCCTCACGTGTTTAATTTGGACTTGACTGTGGATTCGCGGCTGATGTGACCGGTCGACAGGGGATGCTTACGATTAACATACTAATTATATACAGAAATCCTTACCATACGATTTACGACAAATTAATTAAATATATCCACCATTTTGGCAATACAAGCTGTTTCTACGCGAAAAGACATTGACAAGACGTTTGTTTGTTTCTTCGCTAGTTTCATTTGAATTGGTGTGTCCGGTCAACAGGGGATGCTTACTACTCCATAGCACCTGATCCCACCTTTTGATTTCCAGAGGCCCGTGTTTATCCAATGTTTACCAGCTTTGTATCTATATCCTGGACATCCTACAGATTCATACTTTCGAGAGTTTTATATTGTTACAGAATGCAAGATGGGATATCTGTAATTTGTAAATCTTTGTTATCAACGTGTACATTAATCTAGATCTAATTTAGTCTAGATTTAGCTAGACCTACTATTATCTAGATCTAGAATGATCTTAGTCTAGATTTAGCTAGACCTACTGTGATCTAGATCTAGAATGACCTTAGTCTAGATTTAGCTAAACCTACAGTTATCTAGATCTAGACTCATTTTAGTCTAGATTTAGCTAGTCCTACAGTTATCTAGATCTAGACTCATTTTAGTCTAGATTTAGCTAGATATACTGTTATCTAGATCTAGAATCATCTTAGTGTCAATTCAGCTAGACCTACTTATGTAGATTTAGAATCCTCCTATTCGAGATTTAGCTAGACCTAGTTATCTAGATCTAAATCATCTAAGTCTAGATTTAGTTAGACCTAGATCTAGAATCATCAAAGTCTAGATTAAGCTAGACCTAGTTATCTAGATCTAGAATAATCTTAGTCTAAATTTAACTAGACCTACTGTTATCTAGATCTAGTTAGAATCATCGTAGTGTAGATATGTTATACTGTTATCTAGATCTAGTCAGAATCATCGTAGTGTAGATATAGCTAGACCTACTGTTATCTAGATCTAGTTAGAATCATCGTAGTGTAGATATGTTATACTGTTATCTAGATCTAGTCAGAATCATCGTACTGTAGATATAGCTAGACCTACTGTTATCTAGATCTAGTTAGAATCAGCGTAGTGTAGATATAGACCTAGTTATATAGATCTAGAATAATCTTAGTCTGGATTTAGCTTGACCTACATTTATCTAAATCTATATTTATCTTAGTTTATTTTGGCTAGATCTACAATTAACTAGCATAGCCTGGGTCTATTTTTAACGAGGCATAACAGCTAGGTCTATATCTAGCCAGATCTAGTTTTACCTAGTTCAAAATGTAACAGAGTCTAGATTCCTTATGTCTAGTCTTAGCTAAGTCTACATTTAGGCAGGTGTAAATTTATCCAGGTCGTTGATGGAGATATACACCATAATCATAAAATATCTTCTATTTGCATCATGGAAATTTCAACGCAAGATTTAAAAAATCATTTTATTTGATAGCCTATGTGGGATAATGGGAAAATATATAAATACTTAATGCTGACGTCATTCCACAAAACTTGGTCTTAGCAGTACAGGAATTAACGAAATATAATTTCGAAGTTTTCAAAGTTTACATGAAAACAAAATGATTCAGGAGCACAGATCTGTTAAACAGATCGCGGTCTCATTTTAGGTTAAGTAGAAATGTGAAGGTTGTGTATAACAAGATACCGTAGTTTGTGGAAAGTTAACCGTACATCTATGATTTTCTTTCCCAGGATAAATCCTTGTGTAATAGGCCATATATGTAACTGCTGTTAAAAAATTATATATTTTCCCCCAAAATCTATTATTCTCAGCATCCTTAGGGTGAGTGGAGTTGAGAAGACCTATTTAGCCTTAACAGTCATATGTACAATCAAATGTAACACATTGTATTAACGTTATATCTGTAGAATCAAAGTACGTAAAATACGAAACTATAACAAATCTGATTGTGTTTCTTACTCAATTTAACACTAGGGGGCGTTGTTAATAGTGTTTGAAAAAATATATATAGGGGAGGGAGGAAAGTGGGAAGCAAGTTTTGGCGTACATCTCATATTACCTATCAACTGTATTCGTGTTTAAATGTCATAAGTTACGAAATGTTATCAGTGGTTTTTAATGGTGGAAAGATGCGATATGTATGAAAGATTATTACGGTTACACAATCAATATTGATAAGCATATTATTGATTTTAAAATTTATCTTAACGACTTAACAGGTTTAAACGCATACTATACAGGCTAATACAGATATTTACAAGGACCGTCTACATGTTTGCACAGAACAATTACGATAAGAGATTGGTGGTTTATAAATAGTTATATTACTTTTTTACGTCAAACGTCGTTTAATTTTCGTAAGTCGTTTACCTTTAGTAGCTGCGCACCAATAAGGATAATTTTGTCGTATTTTTAACTTGAGAGTATCGCCAACGAAGCACATGCAAAATGCATAGATATTATATAGCACTGGAAAATGAACGTTTAAATTGTCTCTGTATGGGTATGCTTAGCCAGGAAAAAGTGTTATGTTGCGTATCCATGTCCATTTTCTTGTATAAAGTAAAACTGAAGAAGTACCAATCGATAATCAAAACTCAAGTCCATTATAACACGACGAATTAGATGTGTAAATAAGAACAATTGCGAATCCAAAGCGGGATAAGACCAGGTGTCCTGAGGGAGTCAGAGTCTTCTGCTGGAATGCTACATTCGGTGAAAAGGTCAAGTTTGGTGATACGGTCAAGTTCGATGAAAAGCACGATTGATGTTAGGGAGTCACCGTCTGTGGCCGTGCTCCAGAATACTATCTAATATTTCTGAGAGGGTGACTTCATTATGTTTTACAAGATCCCCGTATCGACCATAAAACTTCTTAAACGACGACTCAACAGCGTAACAATGTGTAAGTAGTTTATTGGCTAGTCGTTTCGCTCTAATAATAAAACATTCATAAGAAGAGCATGCCCTGGTATAACGTATAATTTGTGAAAGGAAAACGCCATAGGCAGGGGAATGTGAAATATTACTACTTAGAAACGGGAAGTTCGTGATATGGAAATTGAATTCGTCGCGTTGTGATAAGGGGATGTGTGAAGTTGAACGTCCTTTCCAATCGACAGGAAGAAGCAGATGTGTCGCTCTCTGTCGTCTCATTGATCTCTAGCTCAACAGGATACATCTGGCCGAAGTAATTCTGTAATAATATGTTGAGACTATTTGCTCGGGTGTCAGGGTTGCACTGTAGTTATCGCACTCGCTTCTAACCAAATGGGATCTATCCTCTGCTTGGACAGTGGAGATGTTATGGCGGTCGCCATGTCCGACAAATTGGTTTCCTCCCTCAGCAAGGACCCCATAACGACACCATCAAAGCCAACGAGAGTTGTTTAAATATATAAAGTCTCATATACCAAGATATAGATAATTAGGATTTCCAGGATATAGGTACAGATCTGATAAAAAATGGACAAACATCAAGAGGTGGGATCAGGAGGAGTAAGCATCCCCTTTCAACTGGTCACACCCTCCGTGAGTCCACAGTCAAATCAAAATGAAATACGTGAGGAACGAATCCTCGTTATAATTAAACTTGCTTGTTTAGCTTTGTAAAATAAATAGATTTAAACTAATCTATTTGCCCAGATCATCTCTCGTCTGAGATGTCCGCATCTTAAATAAATTCGCTATACAATTAAAGTTATTATTATATACATAATTTATTGAGTAACATATCACTTGTTTTTATCGTGAGCATTTAAACAAATAATAGAAGGCTACATAACTTACCAAGAGAATGTCTAAGCATGTTGGCAGTAAGGACGGAAGTAAATGTAAAGGGAATAAAGATCACGTTCATGTATATATGTGATAAAACACTCTACTTTATATCCTTTTGTGTAACACTTACAAGTGGTACTGACGATCGTTATGATTCTCCGTTACAAGGCATCCTAACTGATACAAAGTTAGGCATAGTTCAAGTTTCACACATACGGTTTTAAGATTTTATCTTTTATTTATCAAATGTGTGCACATGTAGTTTACAATGAAAGCTGATGCATATTACTGATCTTTAAAAAATGCATAGTGTTTACGCCACACTAAACAACTTTTAGCGAGGGCGTAGGACAAAGGGGGCAGCGGGGGCACGTGCCCCTCAATTTTGAAATTGGGGTAGGGGCACAAGTATGTTTGTTGCCCCACTTTTTTTACATAATTTTTTTATCACACAAAATACTTGATTTTTTCAAAGCAGTAGCTATAATTCTTGAATAATTGATTTTTCGGAAACCGTACTTATTATTACTAAAGTTTCCGATCCTCCCGACTGCTCGGCCAAAACAATTGGATTTTATATACCCTTTATGTTGCCTATCATTTCGGGAAGAAATTTTCGTTTCCTCAGCTTGTATGAATATAAACATTTATTTGTAAATTTGGCAAATTTTACATTGTATCAAAACGTAAGTTATTCTTTACTAAATATTGACACATTACATGTATGTAGGCGTATGTATCGGGGCGGCCAGGAAGTGTCCCCTCTCCACCCTTTCTCACATACCATTTGTTTTATCAACATGTTTGGAATCCAGAAAAATGCTTCCCAAAACTTTTAATCAAAAAATGTTCTGGACTCCCATCTGCATTTATTTTTGCTGATACTCAATCTATTTCTGAAAAATAAAACGCATGTCAATTTAATGCAATATTTGGCCGGAATTTAAACGAGTCGCAATGTAACAATTAATTCGATGGGCTTTCATAATTGAATATTTCTGGGAAGCATACCCTGGACCATGGAGAAATGGTGATCATGTGTCTGGAAGCTAAAGGATACCTCATCGCCCTTCCGAATTAATCCATCAACCAATTTCTAACAATAAAGAGGTCAAAATTCAATGTATGTAGGATATTAGGGCAAAATTCTGTCACGATTTTAGTAACTTTTTTTGCTAATCCAACCTTCTTTTGAGAAGTATGGTTCCCGAAAAAAAAATTAAATATCTAGTGGTTGGTTATCATGATAATTATTTTGTCCAACACCACTCTGATTCTACACATAAATACACTGAAGTTGATATATAAAAGATGCTTGAATTTTTAATAGACAATATATTTGTAATGTTCGGAGACATGGTCTTTCAACAAATTATCTGCATTACTATGGGAACCAATTGTGCCCCTTTATTGACTGACCTGTTCCTTTATTCATACGAAGTAGACCTCATTCAGAAACAGCTGAATCAAAAGAAGACAAAGCTAGCGATGCCCTTCAATTTGACATTTATATATATCGACGATTTTTTGTCAATTAATTATGACAATTTTCATATATATGTCAATGCGATATATCCAATCGAACTAGAAATTAAAGCACACAAGCTTTATACTTAGACATTTTACTTACTTTAAACACAGATGGGAAATTGGCGACGATTTCGGCTTTCCCATCGTAAAATATCCACATTTAAGTAGTAATATTCCAGAGTCACCCGCCTATGGAGTTTTACAGATGATCCGATATGCCAAGGCGTGTTCAACATATGGACATTTCATATACAGATGTAAACCACTCACAAAGACACAAAGATAACGGAAATCGCGTTTGATGTCAACTTTCCGCAAATTTTAATGTCGGTATAATAGGTTTCTTTGCGATTACAGTGTTTCACTAAGTGAAATGTTGAGTTGCCTTTTCGTTGGCGGTTGTTGAGACGTGTGTACCAATTGTGACGAGGATACACTCCTCTCGTGTTTCACTTGGATTTGACTGTGGGGACACGGCGGGGTGACCGGTCGACAGGGGATGCTTACTCCTCCATGGCGCCTGATCCCACCTCTTGATTTCCAGAGGTCCATGTTTGCCATTTTTACCAGATTTGTATCTATATCCTGGACATCCTAAAGATTTATACTTTGGTATCTGCGATTTTTTATATTATCAAATTATTAGCGGATTGCTATACGTATTTTGCGTTTGGATGCAGAAGAAATAAAAAAAAACTATCGAAAGGTGCGTAAAGCTTACCCTTACTGAAATGTTCCCTCACAATTAATCCAACACATAGAGATTTGTGCAGTGATTGGGGATAGCGTGCGGCCTAAAGTTGATAAAATAGGTGTACAACCTTTCATTTTTCTATAAAAAGTCGAAAAATTCCAATATTTTGATTTAACATTTACACAACTCCAATTTGAAATTATCACTCTGCTATCAATGAGGTATGCATTGCATAAACAGTTTTAATTTAAATTTTAATTTTAATTTTTAAAGTATAAACAAGTTGAATTATTGTCATCAGATTCAATACTAAAACCTTTTAAAGCTACTTTTTGATTTACTTCGTACACCACTGCATAAAGAACGCACATTTATTCTTGTCCTATCCCCCGAAAAAAATGTTACGCCCCCTCTTGGAAAATTTCTGGATCCGCGCCTGTAATCCATTTTAAATATTTTGAACGGTTGTGCCCCCCTTTTCTAGACCCAGCTACACCACTGTTAGTTATATTTTTGTCTGTCAGTTTGCGCATTGTTTGTCATTTTGTGTAAAACTTCTATCTACACATTTGATCTATTAGATTTAAACCTTTATTACACTTGAAATTTTCTTAGTTATTGCACTCTTGAATAATGCACTATAGAATTGAACGCTTTTCTCATAAACTGTTTTTAGCTATTTTTTTATAAAATATACTTTTTATACTCATAAACATTTTAAGTTATCAACGTCAACCAAATCACATAAAAACACACAAACTCACACACCTATAGCTTGTTACAATCTTCCCTTATTTCCGTCCGGCATTTGCATGGATATATCCATGAGAGAGAGAGAGAGAGAGAGAGAGAGAGAGAGAGAGAGAGAGAGAGAGAGAGAGAGAGAGAGAGAGAGAGAGAGAGAGAGATTTATGCATACATACATGCACACTCACACGTATATGTAAACGAACACGTTCATAAAAATAGCATGGATTTTTCAAGTGGAGTGAAAGAATTATAAATACATAGGGGGTATTTGATAATTGTTTTTGAATAACATATTTATTACATCTCGTGAGGCAGGATAATATATATTTAACATGAGTGCGTAGGACGGTTGTTAAATATGTATTCTCCTGCCTCTCTCGATGTAATAAACATGGTATTCAAAACAATTGTCAAATATTCTATCTATTACATTTTCCAGTTAAGTTTCGTCAGGCCCTAGATTTAGGCTACCTGATGTTCCGAACAAGTTTACTGTACTGTACAGTACGGCTTGTGAAATCTAAACAAACCAAGTTATGACTGAAATATATCACTTGACTGCGACTATGCATTTGAAATTTCTGAAGAAGTGTAATTTATTGTGTAGATTAATTTTAAGTATCATTCATATACTTTCTATAATACTGAGGCCTGGTGGGTTGGTAGGTTACGACAGAATCTGAAGTTGGCTTTCCTTTTTCTATTGAAAGCTCACACTTAAAGCGACCTAATATATTGGGCAGATCCCGATCCACTACTAATATCTAGGAGCAATATCTGAAATCCTTAGCCACAACTGGCCATAAAAATCACCAAGATCCTAAATATACTTCCTTTAATTAATATTACCTTCAACATGCACAATTACACTGATCCCTTTATGAGAAATATGCCTCAAAGATCATGCCAAAGTAAGTCATGGACAACAAACTCGCTTCGAAGTTCGCTCAACTCGATATTCATTTTCTGCACTGTATCTCCAGTGTCACTGAATATTTTCAAAAAATTTCGAACTGTTGACGTAGATAGTGGATACATTAAACATTTCAACTGCCTTTTGACCACTTAAACATACTGCATCTGAACATAATATCTTCTGCTTTTTAGTTGAGACAGAACAAGTCTGTGCGGAGCCATTTTGTTTAGCTTCGTTACGGCGTTATAAATAGCTCATGAAAATCCCTCATTGATACGTCATATCTAGAGTACTTGTTCAAAAGTTTTTACCGCGACATCATCATTTTTGGGCATTTGCTAGCAAATGTGATCAGTTTATAATCAATTAATGAATTGACAATTATCATTACATTATAGATGGGATTTATAAATCGGATTTTCACAAGTGGAGTAGCACTGTATTTTGATTGGCTTAATGAAAAATATTGATATCTTGTATTAAGCCAATAAAAAACAGTAAAATCAACGAAAATAATAGTGAAAAATAAAGCTTTTAATTAATTGAAAAATTTAAAAATGTAATAAATGTAGTTATTTTTATGATAGAGAAATACTTTTTCCGATATCTAAGGTATCATTTCTTATGTAGATGATGTACTGTTCTGCAAGCATGGTCATGGATTTTATATTGATAAAATTAATGAAGTAAAAAATGGCAGTTAATAAAAATTGTATATTCAAGTCCAGACAGTGATGTATCTATAGCATTACATAATAATATATATTATAATATAAATATATATATATATATATATATATATATATATATATATATATATATATATATATATTTTATATAGCTGTTACATATTAAATGATTGTACATTTATTACTTGTTTACTAGAAAATTCTTTTCATTTTAAAAAGTATCAATTCATTGCCGGTATAAACATTCTAAACTGTTACCAATGCAAGCTTCTGTCGAGGTAAACATTAAAGTAAAATTAAATAAGTTTTCCACCATTCTCCACCAAGCTGTATATTAAGAATTTTAAAAATCCCTCATCGCCATATAACTGAAAAATTGTTCAGTGTTTTAACAAACAAATATATCACAACCCCTATGTCACATTTAGACTCACCCAGATCAATAAAGAATATGTTCTACTGTCATAATTCAGGCGTGAACAAGTTCATATTACATGTAAAATTATTATAAACCTTTTACTCTAAATCACACATACCTGAATTCTGACAGTGGACTTAACCATTCTTTAACATTGGCAGGTCCAAATGTAACTTCCGTGGTCCAGGTATATTTATACTGAAGAAATAGTTCGCTCAAATTTAAATTTTTAAAGATTTAAATTTAAGATATCCATTTTTACAGTGGTTACTCATAGACGGATTTTGAAACACATTTAGATTTATAATTTGGATGATACTACGTTTTGTTTCGGAAATATATCAACTGATGATGTCTTATTTGCAGAAGCAATTGCCTTGAGCATTTGTTTTGATCTCTTTTTTAAAACTATAACTTTGATATATATATATACTTCTGGTTCCCTTTTTATATTTAAATCCAATCACAACAAATTATTAATTGTCAGGTATAATTTGCTGTGATTGGATTTCAAAGTCTAACCATTGACAGGTATAATTTGTTCTGATTGGATTTCAAAGTCTTAACATTGACAGGTATAATTTGCTGTGATTGGATTTCAAAGTCTAAACATTGACAGGTATAATTTGCTCTGATTGGATTTCAGAGTCTTAACATTGACAGATATAATTTGTTGTGATTGGATTTTAAAGTCTAAACATTGACATGTATAATTTGTTGTGATTGGATTTCAAAGTCTTAACATTGACAGGTATAATTTGCTGTGATTGGATTTCAAAGTCTTAACATTGACAGGTATAATTTGCTGTGATTGGATTTCAAAGTCTTAATATTGCTAGGTATAATTTGTTGTGATTGGATTTTAAAGTCTAAACATTGGATTTCTAAGTCTAAACATTATCAGATATAATTTGTTGTGATTGGATTTCAAATTCTCTATGGATTGACAAGATTCGTCTTACTTAGTTTTCTATATTTTCTATATTAGAAACGTCAATGGCTCTTTTTAATCTCACAAGCGCCATGCAATTCATGCAATTTATTTTTAAAAATACCCGTTGTTATATAGAAATTGAATTTCCAATGCAGAACTGAGAAAAACAACCAGAAACGTTTGACTTTAAGGAGCAAATGATTACATTTACATCTATTCTAACATATTCGTTGGGAGCTGTTGAAGCGTCTGTACCAATTGTGACGAGTCTTCGTTCCTCGCGTATTTCATTTGGACTTGACTGTAGACTCACGGTGTGACCGGTCGACAAGGGGATGCTTACTCCTCCGTGGCACCTGACCCCACCTCTTTGTTTCCAAAAGATTTGTATCTTCATCCAGGACATCTTAAAGATGTATACTTTGGTATCTGGGATGTTTTATATCTCAGAAAGATAAATATGGTTGTCAAAGTACAGACACAATCACTACGACGATTCCTTCATTTTGTTCTTTGTTGATGCTTGTTTTCTCATTCAATACTTCATGCCGTTATAAAAGTCCGTAAACTTGTCTACAAAATCGTAGTTCCTAATCATGTCAGTTCATCCGGTTGGATTAACATGCGCATACGTCACGTCGAAACCGGAAATGACATTGTCTGGCATATTATTAAAGTCACGTGATCTGAGTACAAATTATTCCGACAAAATAGAATGGAACAACTCGAAAATTGTGTATTACTTAGAATAAGAGAGATAAGATGAGTAGTTATCTCCCCTTAACTATAATTATATAGCTACAGGAATCTAAAGAGGGTAGTGAGATTGTTTAAAACAAAGCTAGAGGTGTACTTTATTTGACATTTAGATATATCGACGACGTTTTGCCAATTGATAATGGCAATTTTCCTACGTATGTCAAATGTGATATATCCCAGCGATCTAGAAATTAAAGATACAACAGAATCAAGCACACAGGCTTCATATTTAGACATTTTACTTACTATAGACATGACATTTTACTTACTAAAGACATAGACGGGAAATTAACAACTAAGCTACACCATTTCCGCTTTCCCATCGGAAATTTTATAAATTTAAATAGTAATATCACACAATCACCCGCATTTGGACTTTTTATTTCACAATTGGTCCGACATACCAACTCGTGTTCAACATATTAACATTTCATATACAGAGGTAAACTACCCGCTGAAAAATTGTGGACATAGGGATATCGAAAACCGCGTTTGATGTCAACGTTACGCAAATTTTACTGTCGGTATAATAGGCTTGTTTGCTCTTTTAGCCTTGTTTGCGACTAATCTGTTTCACTAAGTGAAATGTTGAGTTACATGTTCGATAGCGGTTGTTGAAAGTCTGTACCAATTAAGACGAGGATTAGTTCCTCAAGTATTTCATTTGAATGTGACTGTGGACTCACGGCGTGTGTGACCGGTCGACAGGGGATGCTTACTCTCCCATGACACCTGAAATCACCTCTTGATTTCAAGAGGTCCGTGTTTGTCCATTTTTTGTTACCAGATATGTACCTATATCCTGGACATCCCAGTGATTTATTTCATTTGGATTTGACTGTGGACTAACGGCGGGTGTGACCGGTCGACAGTGGATTCTTACTCCTCCATGGCAGCTGCTCCCATCTCCTGAATTTTAGAGGTTCGTGTTTGTCCATTTTTTACCAGATTTATACCTGTATCACAGACATCCTAAAGATTTATACTTTAGTATCTGAGATTTTTATATTCTACATTCGTATTAATTGTTTGTCGATATTGATTATTAATACTCCGAACACCTGGTCCATCCCGTTTGGGACTCGCAAATGTCCATTATGATGACACCGTTTGTTTATCTGTCGTATTCTAATGGACGCGAAGTTTCAATTATCCATTTGTTACTTCTAGGTGCGGTGGATAGTTTTTAAACTGTGTAACATATTTCTACTTTTACTACTTGTATTGATTAAGTACGAGCTATACACCAACATATAAAATCTGATATTCCTATATAATTTGTAAAAATAAAGTCAGGTCCATTGTGGTATTCATATACATATTTTGGATAAAATTTAAAGGGGCATTAGATCTGTTTACCAAATTTGTTTTACTTTATACGCGAACTTGAAAAACAACAATAAAACCGAACTATACACCAGCATATAAAATCTTATATTCCTATATATTTTGTAAAAATAAGGCAAGGTCCATTGTGGTATTCATGTAGGAAAAGTAAGGTTGAGTTGATCAGTTGCAAGTGAAAAAAGTGCTAAAACTGGGTTTCTCAAGCAATTTTCACAAGATATATTGGAATTTAAAACTTTTTATGCCTGTGTGTATCTCTCTTTGTTGTTGTATGTCAATCTAAGTAGTAAATAGTCCGGGAAAAAACACACGAAGCAAGGAACATGAAAAGGCCAGACTAAACTGGCCTCAGTCCAAACCACAGGTCTACATTTTTAACAATTTACCGAACGTTGTTGATGTCTTTGTAAAAGTTGTTTCCTGTCGAGATGTAAAGGAACAATAATTTAAAGTCAATGTAAAATTCTTTGTCTAATGTCAATTACTATACGAAAACGAATACAGACCGGAACAACTCACCGGAAGATCTGTTCTGATTCATAGATAATGTTGCAGCGCCATCTTTCAGTGACAATGGGCAAAGTCTGCATCATTTCCAAAAATGTTAAATGAAATATATCTGTTATTGAGGTATTACAGTCTCTGTATTTTATAGTAGCCAAAATCGGACACGTGATCAACTCTTACTCTATTAATAAGACCGGCCTCGCCCGGAATCTCGTATATCCCGATTCACACAAGATGGCAGGGCGGAGTAACCTTTTGATTATCATATGGATGATTATACTAATTTTACGGTTATGTCAAACTGCACGGTGAAAACGTTTTATTTCTCAGTGAATACTCTCTAATGTATAGTGACAAGTAGGAACGATTACTCTAGTCAGTGCGATTTTAATGTTATGCTTTCTTATCTAAACTTTAAACTTGTCCAGGTCAATAAAGTGTTCACAAGACTCCACCCCACCAGGTTATATAGATTTTACTATATTAAAATAAACGAAATCACAACATTGATTCTAAAATAAATTCACCGTAACATGTACAATAACATATTTACAAATGTTCCACCTGTAAAAAGTCTAGATCTGTGTTTAGCCTTGACCATTGCTCACAATCACCAGTCACGCTATTCCTGTCCAGAATCTGGTACAAATTGTATTTATTAGGTCATCGGCCAAGAAAAAATATCCGGTCGTCGGAACAAATGTTTTCCCTTTCAGATAAAATAGTAAGCATCTTTGTTGTCATTGTCTTCTTAGAGTCTATCCTGAAATGTACAATATTTATATTTTATCGAAACGGTATTGTATCATATTCAATCTACCGCATTTAAACCTACTTGTATTATATATATATATATATATATATATATATATATATATATATATATATATATATATATATATATATATAATATATATATATATATATAGTTTATACAAAAAATCTTTTTTGAAAGTTTTTTACAAAAAATCTATTTTATAAACCATTTTATCGGTATATATATATATATATATATATATATATATATATATATAGTAAAACCAGCTATAGTGGTCACCTCTATATAAGGATTACTTGTTTATAAAGGCCAATTTTTTCAAGTCCCTTGGGTGGTATATATCAGGTAATATATCAATTATAATTTCACTTACCTAGCATGTCATTGTAAATTTGCATCCAGCACTGATGATAACAGAAGTAGATCTGGTTTGTGGACGTCGTATTAACGTCTCTGTTAACGTGGATAATGTGTACCTGATCTGGAATTGATCTTTTAACAGTCTTCCGATGCAATCTGGTCCGATACAATGCCATTTCCTTGCTTGATTTCCTTTCTGTTTTGTGCAATAAATGCCGTTTTAAGCTCAATACTTCAGTTTCATGTAAGCTTCTTTCACCCGTTTCTGTGTTTTTATTAGCTTCAATATTTCCGTAACTATGTGTTCTGTCTAAATGCTGAGGAATATTTGGAACTTGATTCCGAGTCCGAGAGAGAAAAGCAGACAAACAACTTGCTTTGCATTGCTTGTAGTTCTGAATGGGGTCGTCATCAATTTCTTCATCATTATTCCCATCAACCAATTTATCAGAACCAATCGGCGTACCTACAGGGTAAAACTACAGGTAGAATATTGTGAAAATATTACATCAATAGGAATAAACAGTGTTATTAAGACATTCTACAAAAAGGTATATACAGGTAGGGAATTATTAAGATATACAAATTTCAGATGCCAAAGTATAAATCAATAGAATGTCCAGGACATAGATACAATCCGGTAAAAATGGACAAACACGGACCTCTGGAAACCAAGAGGTGGGATCAGGTGCCATGAAGGAGTAAGCATCCCCTGTCGACCGGTCACACCCGCCGTGAGTCCACAGTCAAGTCCAATGAAACAAGTGAGGAGTGTATCCTCGTCACAATTGGTACAGACAAGATATTTCACCAATAAGCATTTTCCAGGTAGAGCATTATTAAGATATTCTACAAAAAGGTATATACAGGTAGAACAATATTGATTTATTCCACCAACAGATATTTACAGGTGCCCAAGTTATGCAGTGATTAGCGCAATCGTTTTTCACCAATTCAATCGGGGTCGACCCTTGAATTTGACAGGGGAGTATGTAAGATGGTATGGTGGTCACCAAGTTGATCACGTGTTTTCTACGGGAACTCCGGTTTCAGGGCCAACGAGAGACGATAATATAAGATGGCACAACTTGTTTGTCGATCGTAGTAAAATAAGTATAATCTTTATTTATATACAGGTAGAGCTGTATTAAAATATTCTACAAAAAGGTATATACAGGAAATGCATTATTAAGATACTACGGGTATAATTAGGTAATGTTATTAAGATAATCTGCAAAGTTTTAAGTTCATAGTTGGCGCATCCAAGAGAAACTGGTGTTGCAATAACATGGTCATGGCAAGTCATACATCGTAAATTAATTATATTTTACTTTTTATTCTATCTGTATGTATCCAATGTCGTATTTAAGATATCAGTTGTTGTTAATATGCCCACCCCTCCCTCCCCCCCTCTCTCTCTCTGATAATTTTGGTACAACTCATTTAATGTCGTACAATATTCATTTACATTATGTTTAACCATATTTGTTGTTTTATATGAAAATTATTACTCATGTTAAATACTTCAGAATACACAAGATGTCCAAACAACTAGTAGGCACAAAACTATTTGTAAAAAGAAAAGGCTATCACCACTAAAAGTTTGTTAGTGTGAGTGTGGGTGTGTATAAATCCTGTACTCGTATTCTCATAACGTTCACCTAAAGTAGTTATGACCCACTGACCACGATGTTCTTGACATGTCTGTGATTTAGGCCGATGGTAAGTTCTATAAGTGTATCTATTGTTTTGAGTTATTATGCACACACGGACACGTAATGCTTCTACCTAATATTAACAAGTCTTTGCAACACGGGTATGTGTAGATACGGCAATGTATTGATTTGATAACTGAGGGAATCACTCCATTGTCACGTGTTATTAACCTATATCTTATGAAAGCTGTCCTTTAACATGTTTACATAGGAATATCCTGTAAGTATTTGCGCATATATACGATTGCAAATTTCTGAAAAAGAAAACGAGTAAGAGAGAAGTAAAATAAAAAGTATAGTGTACGAGCGATGTCCTTTAGTTTGACATTTATATATTTCGACGACGTTTTGCCAATTGATAATGACAGTTTTCATACATATGTCAATGCGATATATCCCAGCTAACTGAAATTAAAGATACAACAGAATCAAGCACACATACGTCTTACTTAGATATATAAAAAAAATTCAGATACCAAAGTAAAAATCAATAGAATGTCCAGGCCATAGATACAAATCCGGTAAAAATGGACAAACACGGACCTCTGGAAACCAAGAGGTGGGACCAGGTGCCATGGAGGAGTAAGCATCCCCTGTCGACCGGTCACACATTTTACTTACTATAGACAAAACGCAAAATTGAGAACTAAGCTGTACGACAAACGCAACGGTTTCAGCTTTCCCATCGTAAATTTGCCATATTTAAGAAGTAATATCCCACAGTCACTCGCATATGGAGTTTATATTTCACAAATGATCCGATATACCAGGGCGAGTTCAACATATGAACATTTCATATACAACGTTCCGCAAATTGTACATTCGATATAATAGTCTTGTGCGCTCACGGCGGATGTGACTGGTAGACAGGGGGTGCTTACTCTTCCATGGCACCTTATGGTTTCCAGAGGTCCATATTTGTCCATTTTTACCAAATTTGTATCTTTATCCTGGACATCCTAAAGATTTATACTTTGGTATCTAAATATATAATATGCCGATTATATACGCGAAAAACAATTTGCAACATTCAAGAATTACATACAAAAGTACTCTGCATGTGCATATGTTTATTTTGCAACCGACCTTTAGAGAGCCTTTAGGTCAATTCATTAATGAAGAGTAGAACAATTATCAAAATACGATATTTGTACAAAATGGTTCCTGTATTGTTTACTTTGAAAGTTTTCAGCGATCGTGTGATTTGTCTAAATCTTCCAAGTTTTTTTTTCAATCATTTCTATTTACTAAACTGTGTCTGACAGATACAGTATGCGGCAAAAGTAAAAGTTTACAAGTTAGCATTATCATGTAAGAATTTTATGTATGTGCTGTTATATGGAAGCACACTGCTTTGTCACCGTAACATTAAATGCAACGAGTTAGGAAAACTTCTTGGTATATATTGATGCAGACAGTGTTTTGGATCCAATGTATATACAGGTCATTTTCTACCCTTTAGCATAAAGTGCTCGCTTCGCTCGTTTAAAATAATGCTAAAAGTGTTGCCAAAATATAGGTAAGACGTATTTGGCATGTCTTATTGAATGTTAGTATGCCGTTATGTCTAGGCTTTACCAATCCGACTGTTACGGAATTGGGCTATGAACAAACCCATCAAACCTATCAACAACGTGTTTAATTCAACCAATCAGATTAGACATTTACAGCATCCATGTTTCTATGAATTCTGACCAATCAGAATAGTTCTTTGCGATGTACCTCTTGTAAACATTTTGAAGCCCATAATACACACTGGAGAACTCTGACCGTAAGAGGGCGCTTTAATTATTGAACCTGACTCCAGATAAAATATTTCGAAAATGAAGAGCTCGATGCGCTAGCATATTAATGATTTTTAAATCAATAAAATATTGTCTAAGCCAATATCTCCAGGACACAATATAAAAACAGTAATACGTAAACGCTTATGTTAGACATCTTTTTCTGTTAGTAAACGTACGTATTGACACACCAGATTGGTCACCTTGGTTATTTTATAGTTGTCACAATATTTTAATTCTGTGTTTTTTATTCATTTATTCACTCGTCTACCCTTTGAGTCACATTTGGATTCGCCTTGATCAATTACAGGTATGATTGATAAATGCATGTTGGGTGGGAACAAGTTAATATTGCATGTGAAGTTATAGTATAATTTAGATCCTGACTCATAAACACCTGATTCTTGCAATGGACTTTAATATTAATAGTAATGGGTGAGTCTAAATATAACTAGATTCATCAATGTAGGCCATATCACGTTACAGCATTGTTTACCCATAACGTATGTCAAACAGTAATTTAAAAATGCGATATAAGATACAAAATTGTATTGTTTTACCCGTAACATCTGTCAGACAGTAACGTAAAATAGGTGATATTATGTTACAACATAGTTTTACCTATTACGTCTGTCAGATAGTAACGAACATGGGAGGTATCATGATATATTATTGTTTTAATCATAACGTTAGTCAGACAGTAAAGTAAAATTGGCGGTATCATGTTACAGCATTATTACACCTATTACGTCTGTCAGACACTAACGTAAAATTTGCGATACCATGTTAGGGCATTTTTTACTCAAAACGTATGTCAGACAGCGACGTAAATGGGAGATATTATGATACAAAATCGTACTGTTTTACCAATAACGTCTGCCAGACAGTAACGTGAAACGGTTGGTATTATATTACAGCATTGTTTTATTCAGAACGTTTGTCAGACGGTAACGTAAAATAAGAGATATCGTGATACACTTAACGTGATGCTAAAGGATATTAATCGTTTACCTAACATGAGACAAGTGGTCAAATACTTAACATGCCCTTATACAATCTACGTTACAATTGTTGGAAAACTTCTGTGAATCACTATATCAGATCGTATTATTTCTTTTTTATTGTTGATGGTCATCAAATATTTGCGCGAGTTCTGGCTTGAGTGAAATCTATTATATTTTATCGGATATTATTTAGTATTTACAATAGTTATCATTATAATAATAATAATAATAATAATAATAATAATAATAATAATAATAATAATAATAATAATAATTATTAGTAGTATTAGTAGTAGTAGTAGTAGTAGTAGTAGTAGTAGTAGTAATAGTAGTAATAGTACCCTTAATAGTAGTATTAATATAATAATTATAATAATATAATTATATATAGATAGACCATGCGATTTAGAAGTGGTGCGGCTCAAGTTAGAATCCGGGTCAATGTCGGATTGTTTCTCGTCAACTTATTCTAAAAGAAAATGAAAATAAAAGAAAGTAGGAAATTTTCTTTCACCAATTATTTGGCATGAGATTTAGAACCGATTCACAATGATACCCCACACTATTCGAGGAATATGAGTAGACGTCAAATCAAACATTGATACTTAATCCATGTACTACTGTTCAAGCTGTAATTTCTGAGTTTCAGTCACCAATGATTAGCGGGACGAAGATAAAAAGAACATTAATTAAAAGAATAATTACATATAGAGAAGAACAGGTACAAGATACCGTGCAAGACATTCAAGGTCTATCATTATAACACTTACCCATATAAAACAAAAATGATTATGCCCTCTACATTTTAGTCATTTAACGCTTCGCTGTCAGAAAAACAAGATGAACAGAAAACTGTTTCAATTGTTCTTAGACAAAAAAGAAATAGTATCATATTACTGTAGCCAGTTTAGTATTATTTAAAACGTGACAAGGTAATTTCTTACCTTTGACTGTTCTGAGGTTTGAAACCAAAACCAAAACAAAATACCCGTTGATAACTATCTTCATCATGAGTATCTGGAATATCCAAAAGGCATATATTACACAGAAATGTCGACACAGTTCTTATATATCGTCTTCCAGGTCACTTAAATGTTTGTTTACAAATAATCGACCTCAGTTCTTCAACCATACATAGTTTTGACAACCATGTTTTCGGGTCAACCGGAAGACTGCGTTAGTATTTATCAATGAGGAGATAAAAAGATATTAATTTAAAATTTCCATGTTGCACGTGATTAAATGTTTTTTATTACTTGAGTCAAATTTCGGGACAAAAAGCATACGATGTTTTGTATTCTATTCTTGTCGAATATTATGCCAGACGATAGGCCAAATATGAAGACGTAGAACCAGACACTTTTTCTAAATGGCTAAAAGCCAAACGATGGTTGATAAAATTTCGTATTCGAAAACTTAAAGGGACTATGAAAGCACGTTATCCCCCTGTATTTAGTGATCCAGAAGTAGTAACTGAACTGAATAGATTACATGACCAATATGTACTGGTACCAGCAGACAAAGCCTAAAATAACATAGTTTTTATTTGTTAGGCACATTACTATAATTGTTTATTAGAAGAACTTGGGTTTAATACGAATTCTGGTAATCCTACATACACACGTAGCTCACTTTCAAAGAAAGAGATCCTTCAAAATCATGTGTCCGTATTACGCTCATTTGATATACTTACAACGGATAAAGATTTTGAGGTACCATATTTATATCGCAGGATCCAGCAAATGTTCTACCAAACCTTTATCTTTACTCCTTACCAAAATATTGACAGCCGTTTAGATGAAACTTCAATAATACTGTACAGTTGCTTATTCCAGAAGCGGTGTATATCAGATGTGGATACTGAAGATTTCTAAACAGCTTTTAGAAAATTTGAAGACACATTTTTTCTCGAATTCACAGTATCAAAACATATGACTTTCTCTAATATTTACATAACTATTTCACATAAAAAATTAAAAGAAGACTTTTAGCATCATAGACAACAGTTTTTTCACTAAAGGTGGTACCCGAAAATTTAAATATCTTGTGATTGGCTATCAGGATAATTATTTTGTCCAACACCACTCTGATTCTACATATAGATAGACATTTACTTAATATAGACACAGATGGGAAATTGGCAACTAAGCTATACGACAAACACAACGATTTCGGCATTCCCATCGTAAATATTCCACATTTAAGTAGTAATATCCCTCAGTCACCCGCATATGATGAAGATTTCATATACAGAGGTAAACTACTCACTGAAAAATTATTGACACAGCGATATCGAAAACCGCGTTTACTGTCAACGTTCCGCAAATTTTACAGTCGGTATAATAACCTTGTTTGCAATTGCTCTGTTTCACTAAGTTGAGTTGCCTTTTCGTTGGCGGTTATTGAGACGTCTGTACCAATTGTGACGAGGATTCACTTCTCACGTGTTTCATTGGACTTTACTGTGGGCTCACGGCATGTGTGGCCGATCGACAGGGGATGCTTACTCATCCATGGCACCTGATCTTACCTCTTGGTTTCAAGAGATCCGTGTTTGTCCATTTTTACCGGATTTGTATCTATCTGAGATTTTTTTTTTTTATTATTCGCTTTCCAATGTTAAAAGTGTACTTGTTTACTTGTTTATGGTTTTTCATATACAACTAATGAAACGGGTAAAAATTTTGGGTCGTCCAGTTAAGGTCGAAATGACCCAAGCCTTCGCAAAAATTACATACACACACACACACACACACACACACACATATATATATATATATATATATATATATAGAGAGAGAGAGAGAGAGAGAGAGAGAGAGAGAGAGAGGGAGAGAGATACCAAAGTATAAATATTTAGGGTGTCCAGGATTTAGATACAAATATATATATATAGAGAGAGAGAGACAGAGAGAGAGACAGATAGAGAGAGAGAGAGACAGAGAGAGAGAGAGAGAGAGAGAGAGAGAGGGAGAGAGATACCAAAGTATAAATATTTAGGGTGTCCAGGATTTAGATACAAATCTTGTAAAAATGGACAAACACAGACCTCTGGAAATAAAGAGGTGGGATCAGGTGTAGGCATACCCTGTCGACCGCTCACACCCGCCGTGAGTCCACAGTCAAGTCCTAATGAAATATGTGCGGATTTATTTTGCAACAAGGTATTTATTTTTACAGCTGGTACTCTTAAACAGAATTGGAAACACAATTTGATTTATAATTTGGCCTTGTATGATACCATTTTATCTTTTGGATTTATGCATTTATATTAGACTCGAGCTCAATTGACGAAGTCTTATTGGCTGAAATGATCGTCCTGAGCATTATCTTGGACTCTTTTTGTAACTTTGGTGTTGCTATTGACATTTATGTACTAGAAAACCAGAAAATGCCATTCTGATTCATCTCTAAATGTCTGTGTCATGTGTTTTATGATTAGAATAAAAAAAACTGCTGTCTAGAAAATATTTTCCTTTGATATTGACATTTCTTTTAATATCTGATAAAGTCGTACAGATACCTCTGAACATCTTAAGTTTGTGGGCTAAGATCATATACAGTTAGTTCCTTTCAAATATTATATCTACAACTAACCATAAACTGGCATATCATCGATCTTGGCATTTTTACCGAACTCGAGAGGGCACGCATACTCCTTCCGGTCAATCCCGTTTGTGATTCACAATTGTTCTTCATGCTGAGACCATTGTATTTGATTTACCGTATTCTAATAGACTTGCAGTTTCGAATTTTCATTGTTACTTCTTCATTTTTACTTTAAAAGTTACATATGTGTGATAAATATAAAGAGAAGAGCTTGTGTAAAAACACAAATACCAAGGCTATTAAAATCCTATAATGACTGTGTCAACAAACAAAAATCAAAAGTGGGAACAGGTGATGTAAAGGATTTAGCATTCCCTGTCGACGTGAGACACCGTGAGTACAATATAAAATAAACATAAAAACATAAAGAAGAAATACTGGTCACAATTCGTCATCTCGTCTTTTATTTTCTTTTGTTTCATCTTAAAGACAATGTAATGCACCACTCTCATTAATGTATCCGTCTTTGAGTTTATTACATGCATGTGTAGCCATACATGTATGGTACAGAGATCAATACACCAGTGTAATATGTAAAGTCATATTGTACTGCAGTTGGATGCAAACATTACGTCGGACCTACTTTTCTAAATGGTATTCAATTCATCCAAAATATTGGATGACGTCGTTAAAAGAGGAATGCATTTTAAGTTTGTGTAAACAATAAAATAAATAAGGAACATGTGATAAATACAAAACAACACAACTGTTTCTGTCCGTATCACAAACTGCACTTGGTCGTGGTAGCGGAAGGATACAAGTCAGTTATGTAGTCGTCTCTGAAATTTCCCAGAAAAGGGTGTGATTAAGTGAACTTAATACATATGAAAGCTGTTCACTCCTACATACTTTGTCATCTTCGATGGGGTGATTAATATTTGTAATTACTTTATGCATAACCTTTTATATTCCATGCAATAATGAAAAAGTACAAGTAATGAAATATCTCTATAAATAGGTCGTGTATATTGGTTACATATGTAAATCATTATGTCACGTATTTCGCAAATATCACCCACAGAATTATATATAACCCACATTAATATTTTGACCTTTACAGTATGTAAATAAAAGAGAGAAACGACATGCTACAGATATTTGCGCGAAAGACGTTCGTAACAAATCTAAAAAAAGAGTAGCAAGTGGTAAGAGGAAGAGTCTTCATCTCGTAAATGGAATACGGATCACATTTCAGACTTCCTTAACTCAGGTGGTTCCTGATTATAAGAGCTCATGATCACAAATGAAAGCCGTGTGTTCTTTTTTCCAATCAAAGGAGCCAATCTTCGTGGCATGCGTAGTATGTTAATGAATCCGCTGCGATGAAATATCTTTGCTAATCAAACTTAGTGGTAATCCAGTTTTATAGGATGATAAATCCGTATTGGAAAAAATAATATTCAAATACCTGGCATCAACAAGAATAAAAGACAAACACAAGATATTAAAAACACCATTATCTCTCATTCATAACAGAATTTGATCTAATTTGATGAATCGAGGAATGAAAACCCCAAATCTAGGCGCAAATTTCAAACTGTAAATTTAGTAAATAATGTGAATATGATCTAAACACACACACACACACACGCATGCACGCACAGAATCATAGATAGATAGATAGATATATAAACACTAATAAAGGCAGAAATAGACAACAAAGTCAGTGTACTTGAACAAGTCGCGTGCGTTACATAGTTTCAAGTGGTCTGGTGTTTGTTAAAACACTAGTTTGATTTTGACAACCTGATTCTCCCAATGTTAATACAGTGATAAAAGTGAACAGCAAATACTTTTATCGCGATATCAAAGCGGGGTAAGTGCATATATACCAAGAAGACACGTGGCTGGCTCAAAATACATCATGTGTCGTTGTTGTAGGAAGTCAAGATATAAAAACCGTGCATATTTAAGAATTAATCTTTACGATGTCCAGGATACAAGATATAGAAATCAAACATACCTAAGTATTAATCTTCAGGATGCCCAGGATACAATATATAAATCTGGTGAATATTGACAAACAGGGACCTAGAAATATAAAGGTGGTATCAGGTGACATGGCGGAGTAAGCATCCCCTGATGACCGGTCAAACTCTCCGTGAGTCCACAGTGAAATTCAAATAAAATATGTGAGGAATAGACCCTCGTCACAAAATGAAAATACGACTCAACAACCTTTAAAGAACAAATAAGTCAACACTTAGTGGTGAAACATAGTAACTGCAAACAATTTACAAAAAAAAAACAAAAACAAAAACCAAAAAACAAAAAAACCAATCTATGTCAACTGTTATATGGTCAATAATTTTAGCAGGGCTCAAAATGGTTATCGTATTAAAAACGTACTGGATCACTCAGGGATTGGGAATGTCCATGCTAATAAAGGTCAATGTGCGTTCAGGATTTGAAGAGGCATTATACTCGTTTCTTAGTTGACTGATGTGAATGCTCCGCACATTTTCCGGTGGGTATAACCTTGCATTTACTGTTCACTAAATGAAAATGTTGCGTTGCCTGTTCGGTTGCGGTTGTTGAGTCGTCTGTGATGGTTAAGGCAGGGATTCGTTCCTCACTTATTTCATATGACTTTGACTGATCCGATCTCTGTATTTCCAGGGGTCCGTGTTTGTCCAATATTCATACCGTATCCTGAAGAATTATATATATAAAGGAGAAAAACGTGGCAATTGCACGACTTATGAACTTGTCTTGTTTTGTTGCTTCGTATATGTCATTTACACATCCTCATCACATCTAATATCAATACTTCTTTTTATTTTCGTGTTAGTTCCACACGTTTAAAAATCCATTAAATGTCATTTACTTAAGTTAAACCATGTGCATCATTTACAACTAATGATTAATCTTTAACTAGACTCTAAATTGTTAATATTTTAATGTGTAAATATGCAAGTGTGAAGGACATGATGAAAGGAAACAATATGATCGGTACCGGAATTCAGGCTGGATAAATTGCTTTGCTCTTTTGTGTTTCTACTCGTGTTTTATTTATCATACAAGTTCTAACCAATTGAGATATTTCATTAGATTTTTATCGATCAGCTTTAATACGTTAGCACACTTGATAAAAATTCAAACTGAATTTAAGTGTTGTAATGTAAAAATAGATACGTATAATGAAGAGGTACCGATAAATATCTGAAACTCCAGAGTCCATTACATATGGCACGGTATATTAGATGTCAAAACGGTCTCAACACCAAGAACAATTACAAAACGGGATCAGGTGTCCGGAAGGAGTAAGCGTCCCCTGCCAGAATGCCATACTCGTCGCATATGTTCCATCGAAACCTCACGAGGTCGGTGAAAAGGTTATGTTTGTTGAAAATGCCATTAGTCATATCCAGATCTGACTGACGAAAAGAAGTCACTGCTCCAGAGTACTATCAAACAATTGTGAGAGGGGGTCTTGTATAACTATATCCCCGTATAACAAAGTGTCGGTGCTTCCGTGACCGATTGGTTAGAGTATCGCGTTTTGAACCATGGGACGTCTGGAAAATCGGAAAGGTATCACATGTATATTTGAAAAAAAAAAACAAAAGGTGGGACATCTGGAAAAATACCGAAAGGTCGAACATTTGGAGAAACCAAAATGAATTTGGTAAAACCGAAAGGTAACACATCTGGAAAATACAAAAGGTGGAACATCTAGAAAATTCAATAGGTTGGATATCTAGAAAACCGGAAGATTGGATATCTAAAATATTAAAGGTTGGATATCTAGAAAACCGGAAGGTTGGATAAGGTGCCATGTATACATAATTAATAATCTAAAATATTCAAATGATGAACATAACTAATGTTGTAGAATACAAGTTTTATGGTTTTTGCTCGTGTTCCAGTACAACTCATTTTATACTACATAAATTGTTTATTTTCCTTCACCAATCGCTAAGTATCAATAGTGAAACCAACGAGTCTTTTGCATGGGGTATGGAGCCAAGTTTCTGTGAGGTGTAGATGTTTGAATACCATCCCTGCATTGGAAACTGTCCAGTAGCTTTAATAGTATTCATGTGTAATCATACAATTACAACACAGGGTTCAATATGCCCATGCAATACGTAACGTCGTATTACACTGTAGTTGAATACGGAAATTTCGCCGGAGCTACTTATCTAAATGGGATTCATGTCATCCAAAATATTTACTGGCGTCGTTAAAAGTGGAATGAATTTTGAATTTGTGTTCTCAAATAGATAAATAAGGGACATTTAATAAATACAAAAACGTGTAAAGCATATAAATTATTTAAAGATTCCGAAGAACCTTGATTTATTGTCAGTATTGGACAAATATGGGTCCTAGGGAAAATCCTGAAGTAGGATTAGGTAGCATTCAGGAGGAAGTATGATCTGAAAACACAAGTATTTTTTTCTTCTATTCATTTAATTAATGCAAAGGTTGATATATCAAAATAAGAGATATTTTATGATAGAAGAAATTAAAAAAAATAAAATAGATGATTTTGAAAAGCACAATTAAGATACAGAGCGAGATTGTATCTATTTTGTGTATGGCAGTTGTATCTCAATGTACAACTGTGTTTTTATTCGGCCTTCCAGGACCCATAGAGCGATAGCTCCATTCGGCTTTGATCTAGTTAATGTATTGTCCGTCCTTTGTCAATATGTCAATGTTACGATACTCGTGCTGTTGTATATATGTTAGTAAACCAAGGTCGTTATACCTGTAACATATCTATGCATAAACATATCACATGTCTTAAAGATGATATTGATCGGTTATTTATGAATTATAGGCATGTGCATGTGATAACTCTTAGATCTTCAAATTGATGGCGCTCTGTCTTATATTGTCTAATTCTTGGTCAGCATTTTATTTTCGCTTTCACTTAAAATATACAACATCTCAGATACCAAAGTACAAATCTTTAGGATGTCAATGATATAGATACATATCTGGTAAACACATGCAAACACGAACCTCTGGAAATCAAGAGATGAAATCGTCACAATATGTACAGACGTCGCAACAATCGCCAACAAAAAGGCAATTCACCATTTCACCTAGTGAAACAGAGTAATCGCAAACAAGACTATTATACTGACCGTAAAATTTGCGCGTTGGCATCAAACGCGGTTTCCGATATCCTTGTGTCAATAATTTGTCGGTGAGTAGTTTACATCTATATATGAAATGTTCATATGTTGAACATGCCCTGGTATATCGGATCATTTATGAAATATAAACTCAAGTCGTCGCGTTTGTCGGATAGCTTAGTTGCCAATTTTACGTCTGTGCCTATAGTAAGTAAAATGTCTAAGCATGAAGCGTGTGAGCTTGTATCGGTTATAATTATATCGAATTCTAACAAAATAGATTTCTAGAACATCTGTTATTCAATATAACAGATACCAAAATATTCATCGTCGGGGGATACTTAGTAAGGCAATATACTAAACTGGTAAACGTTGGACAAACACGGATCTCAGAAAATCCAGAAACGGGAACAGGTACCATGGAGGAGACAGTACCCCCTGTTGATTGATGTATGGGTATATATTGAACTTTGTATGTGGTTTTGTTGATTAAATTCGTTTCTACCCCGTGTACTTTTTAAATAAAGTCATGAAAGATGTTGCAGTTAATGGAAACGTTACTTCACAGGAAGGTAATAAAATTCCATAACTTGCAGTATACGTGTACTTTTAATAGTTAAGTTACAAATGACAATATGTATTCAAGGTGACATTCTGTGTGTTGTGTGTTTATTGTTTTATTACTCTTTATAAATAGCACTACAGTTATAGTTACATGGTCGGTAGTCAAGTACGACACATCTTGGCCTATAGAGTGATTTTTTGTCAAAACTATAGAGGGTAATATAGCCTATCACGCTACCTTGAAACAGGTGTTCGCATCTGTGTTTGGAATTTGATTTGGAATGCAAATCGAACATGTAACCCACTATACAAACGCTCTAGAATTGTTTATTTAGTAAGATTGTTTCTTCTACTACATCTCTTTTTAACTCGACTGGTAATAAATAAATGACTCGTGTTATGCAACGTTTTAGGTCTTTCTAAGTTATAGGCCTACATTTGTCTTTGTGTTTGTATGTCAAGCATGTATAACAATTGCTAGAGATTATGGGCACTAATGATTACAAAATCACCTACACTATCTGAAAAGTTCATTTGAATATCAATGAAGGTCTCCCATGAGTATTTCAAAGCTTATCATTCACAATTCGTTGTACCAAGGTAAAAATAGAACAAATGCAGATAACAGGAGTTGCAATTCTCTAAATACAACTAAACGTAGACAGAAATATCAAAGATGAACATTTAAACTTATTACACATTGTGTAATAAATCTCGTAAACTGATTGTATTAAAAAGATGTGAAAACTGACGATGACATTCCGGTTTCCAAGAATGGCCTGTATAACTGTATGCACGACACGCTATACTACCTGCCCTGTATTGACTCAAGTCCATGTGTGTAAATTTCTGCACTATGTATGTTTGCTGAAGTAAATGTTCCTCTTATATTATCTACATGCTATTGCATACATTGTATATATATTATAAACATAATACCAAAGTTATAATGCTCAAGACGATCGTTTCTGTCAATTAGACTTCATCAGTTGAGCTCCAATCTAAATAGGTTTTCTAAAAAGAAAGTGGTATCAGACAAGGCCAAATGATAAATCTAAACGTATAATCAAAGTCTGTCTAAAAGTAACCACTGTAAAAAGATGGCTATCCTAGCTTTAAAATAATTTAGAAATTTAAATGTGTTATCAGTACCAAATATTACAATAGTATGAAATGATCAGCTGGTACAGAAGTACCAGGTACTACGTTTATGTAAAACCTCGGGGACTCGAACGGTCCACCAGCAGTGGCAACGGCCTAGTGGTTATAAGTATTGTTAACATAATACCAAAGTTAAAATGCTAAAGACGATCGTATATATAAAACTGTTGATCTATTCTATAAACGACGGCAAAACGATACACACTCCAGCAACAGGAAAGACGTTGCCAAAATAACTGAATGTTTTCTGGCATCATTTTGCGGGAATCTGTATTACATTGTCGTCCAAATTTACCGCATTTACCGTGAATATTTTATAAGATAGGGCATGCTCAGTGTACCATCATTTCATGTTTAAAAGGGAAGTAATCAGTGATAAAGTGTAAAATAGAACGAGTCATGCTACATAAATTGTTAATGTCAAACATTTTTAAAAATGTATATATCTACAGTATGTCATTAAAGTCCCATAAAATCAGGCTCACACTGCACATTACCAATCAAAATAAAAATTATTTAATATTTCAATATGATCTTGAGTGGTTATTTTTATTTATTTTTGTACTTCCATTTTACAGTAATTACTCTGAGACGGATTTTAATACCTTTGGGATATTTTTGCGCCTTGTATCATACCACTTTGTGTTTCGGATCTCTACATATCATAAACATGATACCAAAGTTATAATGCTCAAGACGACCGTTATTGTCAATTAGACTTCATCAGTTCAGTCCCAATGTTAAATAGATTTCTAAAGGGAAAGTGGTATAATACAAGGCCAAATAATAAATCTAAACGTATAGCCAAACTCGTCTAAGAGTAACCACTGTAAAAGAGCAACTATAAAAAAATATCAGATACCAAATTATAAATCAATGGAATGCCTTAGCTTTTGAAGAATTTAGAATATAAAATATTTCAGATATCAAAGTATAAATCTTTGGGATGTCCAGGACATAGATACAAATTTGGCAAAAATGGATTAACACGGACCTTTGGAAACCAACAGATGGGATCAGCTACCATGGAGAGTAAGCATACCCTGTTCACCGGTCACACCCGCCATGAGTCCACAGTCAAGTCCAAATGAAATACGTGAGGAACGAATCTCGTCACAATTTGTACAGACGTCTCAACAACCGCAAACGTAAAGGTAACTCAACATTTCACCCAGTGAAACAGAGTAATCGCAAACAAGACTATTATATCGACCGTGCAATTTGCGGAACATCGATATCCCTGTGTCAATAATTTGTCAGTGAGTAGTTTACATCTGTATATGAAATGTTCGTATGTTGAACACCTCCTGGCATATCAGATCATTTGTGAAATGTAAACTCTATATGCGGGTGATTGTGGGATGTGGAAAATAAACTATAATGAATAATAAAAAATAATAAGATAAACTAACTTTATTATATAAGATCATCTTTAACAAGGGAAATTTTAAAGGAGAAGAAGTTAGCCGTTATCATTTCAAAAGGAATCTTATGATAGCGTTGGCCACTTTGGACCTCCTCGATTACAGCCATTTTTATTTCTGGTCACATTATTCTTCTAACATTTCATTCCAGCGACATATTTTGTTCAAATGAGCTGTTTTTTTCACATTCTCACATTCACTTTTTCAACTGCCTCTAAACTTTCCACTTCTTTAGTGACGTGTTTTGTTTTTATATTTTTCTATCGATCTGAACTTTTTACCTTGTTTCTATTTCAATTTCTTTGGCTTTTTTCCTCTTGGAGATGTTATCGCATCAGTCAAACGCTAACCAATGGTCGTTGTGTAATCGGTACCAAAGTGATTCCCAGGGTCTCTCATAAAATTACGAAGATTTCATCACGTTTTTTTCCTGGTGATTTGCACCATCTGTCAAACTATCCTTTTGTGTGTGTCACTGTCCAAATAATATTGGCCACACTCTGTCAAGGCATATCCGACTTCTCAATATCTTGCCAGAGTTTTGGACTTTCAGGATGAGAACAAGTAATTCCAATTGTTTCCATTCTGTTTTGATTTTTGATATAAAATTGACTTTCACAGTTATTGCTTGTCCACGAACTTTCCTGATCTCCGATATTTATGCGATGATCACAGTTTTTCTTCAAAATGGTTATTAACTTTTTGTTGGGGAAAGAGTCAAATTAACTTGTAGTTGTCTATTAGACAACCTATTCTGGAGTCAACGACTTTGTAGCGATGCCTTCCTTGCTGAAATTGTCTTCAATCAAGCACCGTCGAGTCTTGGTATTGATACCGATGTTGTTCAGTATTCGTTGATAGTTTGCTTCCGGTGGCGGGAACAGACAAACGTTGCTAAAAATGGGAATTTGACTTGGTTGTATTTCTCATTCCTCATTAATCATCTGTTCCTAAAGTTAGGTAAAATGCCGAGAATCATCATCAGAAATCCGAAGGTAAACTGATGCATGCGAATTTCAGTTAAAAATACAGGACCAAAAATATGGCATGTACTTCTATGTCAATTTTTCTCACTGCCTTGTGCTCGAAAGCGGCCAAAGTAACACGAACGTCCGAAAAAATTATGTTTTATGGAACACCAATACAATCCAATTTTCCTTTGCACACAATCGGTTGACATCTGTGATCTAATCCGGGAAATAATACACAACTGACGGCACCTTCGATTTGCCGTTTAGCAACTGCTGAGCAAAGGGATTCATCAACGTTTTTGTATGTCTTTGTTGTTATTGAAGGTATCCGTACGCCAATTACTCTGTTTTTTGTGTTTTCTTCGTATTAATTTCTTGTTTCGTACTTGTGGGACATCTCGTGGAGAAGTCACCTTTCTCTTCAATTAAGTCGTCAGAGACATTGGAGAGGTATTGCTTCCTCTTCTGTCTCAGTTCTCCAGGTAGGTGTTCGGTTGTATACTCTGAAACCCTTTCCCCTATTCCCATATTGTTGCGTGCTGGAAATGTACTGAAGTACTCTATGACGATTCTGTCTTCTTCTTCTTCCAGCCTGGACACTCCGGCTGTAGTTTGGGTCTTTTTTTTTTAAATTTGGTAACAACGATGAAGGAAAATGACGTCTGCTGGTTGTGGTTCCAATGGTATGAAAGCCCCTTTTTGTTTCCTTGTTTCTCAATACAGACAATATCACTTATTTTATGGTCGGTAGTCATGTTTGCGATTACTTTGTTTCACTGAGTTAAATGTTGAGTTGCCTTTTCGTTGGCGTTGTTCAGACGTCTGTACCAGTTGTGACGAGGATTCACTATTCACGTATTTCTTTGGATTTGACTGTGGACTCACGGCGGATGTGACCGGTTGACAGGGGATATATATATATATATATATATATATATATATATATATATATATATATATATATATATATATATATATATATATATATATATGTGTGTGTGTGTGTGTGTGTGTGTGTGTGTGTGTGTCTGTGTGTGTGTGTGTGTGTGTGTGTGTGTGTGTGTGTGTGTGGCCGGACTCATGTATTCAATGGAATCTTGTAAACTTTTGGAATTGTGGAAGACTGTGAACCATCTTTTTAATTTGGTTTGGAAAATTTCTTTTTGTAAAAAATGCAAAGTATTTATAAATGACAAGCGAAATTTGTAGCGCCATTCCCTTCTTTGTTCTTAGTTAGTGGCAAAGAAAAATGTTTGCTTCTCCGAAATAAATCAAAGAAATTTAAAGTAAAAGGCAGAGGAAAATAGAAAGACCGTCTTCAAAACGTACAATATTTCTCATGTATTGATGAAACCATTAATTCGTGACAGTTACTGGAAACATTTAGTTCAACATAGAGAACTATGGGAAATGTTTTATAAGTTCACTTAACATACTTCGGCACGCGAGTGTATGTCTGTCGGGGTTATTGTAATCAAACCGATTTATATAAAGAATCGGGTTTGGGAAGCCAGTTAATATTTATATTTCCGTGCAACTTCCGGAAAAGAAAAAAGTAGAGATGTCGCAGAGTAGTTTTGCCAAAAGTCAGTTAACGAAACATGGTTGGAAAGAGGGTAGGTTTGTAATCCAGTCAAACACATATTTTCTTGTTTGCTCATCTACTTTATCAATGTCGCTGATCTTGATTCCTATAGTATTTGGCAACCACGTGTTCCACGTGCAATCACCCCCCTCCCCAGTTCAGGCATTCTGCCTTCATGGCCTTTCAGGCCAGTATTTAAAGTTCTGGTGTCAATGATGGGTTTATAGAACTCTGAAAACACTAGTATAATAACAGAAAACAAAAATATAGATATTGACACTTACATCTCTCCCTCTCTCACGGCCTACACAGAGACGAGTGGTAATTAAGGTCTTGGATACAAGGGCCTTTGACAGCTGTTTAACTTAGTTACTTGTAAAATCACAGGAACCTGAAATTCTGTCTGTATATTGATATACAAATCATTTATATAGCTGCCCTCAGTAATGATGAGGTAAACAACGGAAAGGAGTGCAACACATTTGGGTGGGTCACTGCTGGCTCAGACGTGAGTTTATATGCACCTAAATTCCAGTCAGGTCAAATCAGAATAAAATCAGGTCTTTAGTATCTCCCAACTGGAAGTTAACTCTTCCAGAAGAGATTGTAACTAGAAGCATTGTGAATGTCATGGGTCCCTCATGGAAAAAACAAAAAGACTGAGGTTTGTTTTGTTGAATAATTGCAAAAGACTGTGTACAGATAAAATAATCACTATTCAAGCTGTATCAATCATTTGTTTGGTGAAAAACGTATATAAACAAGGAACTACAGTCTGAGTCGGCAGTGACCCCCAAAATACGTTGAACTCCTTTCCGTTGTATACCTCATCATTACAGAGGGCTTGCTATGTAAATGATTTGTATATTAATATATGGACAGAATTTCAGGTTCCTGTGGTTAATTCAACTTTCAAGCCAAAGCAAGCAATTAAGAGTCAATCTGATCTCACTCAGTCAGACAATACTTTTTCTGTAAATGAAATCACGCCCTAATTATGACAACAAATATTTAGAACTTGATTTAGAATCTCCTGTTACCATAGACTTGGTCTAGCAGGGCACACCCTGGACTCAGAAAACTATGCGTCAAACAATTAACCAACCATTATAATTGAAAATTTGATTAGCCAGATAAACAAATATTGATACCAATTAATTTTAGGTTTTTTATTTTACATAACATGGTGGTGACAAGTGGAAACTATATAATACATATGATAATGTGGCACACAATTAACAACTATATAATACATATGATAATGTGGCACACAATTAACAACTATATAATACATATGATAATGTGGCACACAATTAACAACTATATAATACATATGATAATATGGCACACAATAACTTTGGGGTCTTATTCACAAATTAACAACTATATAATACGTAATGTGTACACAATTCAACTTATAGTTTTTTTGTCTGGGGTCTTATTCACAAAGAAACTTATGTGTAAGTCTAAGTTTTTTTTGTGATATAGACTTACTCTTAGAGTTGAACTTAAGAGTCAGTCTTAGATTTAAGTTTCTTTGTGAATAAGACCACTGGAGGTTTACTTGATTGGTAAAATGTTGGGACAATTCTGTTTTTACCAATGAAGCATGTCCTTTTAACTGCTGCTGTGAGTATTATCTAAACATAGTTGTTTGTGATCATGCTATATCTTTCTCTTTTAAATGACAGTATGATACACACAGAACATTAGCCAGAAAATTAGCCAATTACTGTATTTTTTAGCCAATCATGAACAAATTAAGTCAATGGCTACATTGGCTAATGACAGGGTGAGCCCTGTCTGCAAAACATTTGCTAGTACAGTGGTTTAAATTTTAATATCTCTTTGCCAATGCATTTTTAAGTGATGATTTTTTCAGTGTTCATGGAGAATGTATAGGCCAAAAAAAATTAATCATTAGTTTCTCAGGCACTTTTTTGAAAAATCTGATGTGGCAGGCAGGTGTTTTTTTTTTTCTCGGAAAGATAATAATTTTCACACACTTTCAAAGCAATTTACATGTATATAAAATTTTAACAAAACCAACACCCTTTTCATTTATATCATTTTTTGAAGACATAAAATCTTTATATTTTGAAAATCAACTCGAGTTAGTTTCTTTTCTTTTTATCATGTTCTGCAGCCATAATATGCTTCCTTTTTGAAGGGGCACTTTTTGTTTAGCACTCAGAACATACAGGGTATGAACCAGTCTCCTTGTGGAGATTATCATCAGTACCACAGTAAAATCAAATATCTCTGAAACAAGCACTACTGAAGTAAGGCACCTCAATAGGTTTTATAAATATCAAGTTACTCCCAGTATCAGAACTATGTTGGGAGTCACAATCATTATCATCATTTTCTTGAAGGTTTTTCTTTTTGTTATGGCTGTCAGACTCTATGTGGTATCTTATGTACCTCCCAAAGACAGACACAATATCATTTACTCATAGAGAATTCATAACCTTATTGGTACATTCACTTTTACTTCTCCCAATTTCCACAAAACTTACAGAATATGACTTGTACTGTGCTGGGGTATGACGAATTATGGACTCGGCACCTCAAACTGTAACTTGTTCATTTTTTTCAAAAAAAAGATATATATATATATTAATTTAACAACAATAGGGGTCCATTTCAATGTTGGTGTGCAAGTCTATACTAATGTACATTAATGTTATATGATTCTTTATTCCACTGAAACCAAGTAATCCACAGTTGTGTTGATCACTGAGAGTGAGAGGTTGAAAGCACAATTTCCCAAGTTAAACTAGCAAGTTACGATTTTCAAATGAACATTACTAAAACGGTCCTCTGTATCCTACATTTTAAAATGAACATATCAATCACAAATAGTCGAAATACTTTTAAATCAATAAAATTATTGTTAAAATGATATATTTTGTGGTAAAAAATGAACAATTAATAATTTAAGGTGTCGATTCGGTAAATAATTGCCGTTTTGGTAATTCGTCATGGAGCTGGATGTGCCCAATGCCCAAGGTCTATATTTCCATTTGTAATACACGAAAACAGTTCGTTTACATTGCAGTTTTCTGTATATCCTCCAATAATACTCCATTCAAGAATATTCTGTGCCCCACAGACAATCTGTGTTGATAATAAACTTATTTTACCACCGGGATCGAAGTTCAAGCACATATATAGTAACTAAATGTAACACTGATCTATATCTTAGTCAATTGAATGCTTAATTTTCAAAATCAGATACGGTATAACACAAACTGGAATTGAAAATTCCGGAGATTTGTGGAATTGAAAATTCCAAAAGAGGTAAAAAAAAAACAATAAAAATTTAAAATGCGGTATCATCTTTGGTAATGCGGCGGTGCCCGAGAAACTAATGATTAATTTTTTTTTGCCATATAGTCAGCAAGTTGCGCTCTCTGTTTATAGACCTAGCTTTTCACAACGGCCTGTAACTTTGAACAGTAAAATCATACAGATTCCTGGAAATGGCATCAGGAAACACTCCGAAACAGTGTTTTTAGGTTAAAGCCAAAGAGGTGAATTCAAAAATGTTCTGGAACGTATCGAGATGTATGGTACATGAAATATTGAAATGTATCAAAAAAGTAAAGATGGAGGATGATTAAGGCTACCCATGAGTGTCTTAGTTTGAGACAATAGACAACTTTATATACACCAGAAATTACATCAAATTTAGATATATATATGATTACAATAACTGTTGTTTAACTTTAACATATGACCTTTATATAAACCATTGGTTGTAAAATGGATGGTCAGCTGTGCAGCCCTCAGTGAAAAGTAGTCAACATGTGTCTGAGTTGAACATGTATAAGCTTATTGAGACAGTTGCCAAATACATTGTACCATCCTTTACTACAAAAATACTGTGTCCTTTTCACTGGTGACAGCACAGCTGACTTGTCTTTTTATAACAAAGTTTATGATGGACCTTAGTTTTCTGCATCATCATGATTAGAGATTTAAGATTAATTATATTGTTCAAAATTTATAAAGATATATCCACATGCATTGGCGCAAAATGATAAATATTCAACAGCCTTGCCCTTACCCTCAATTTCCACACTTATGTGATACATTTCAAAATTGCATGTACATATTGGTAGACTCCATTGGTACATTTCAATGACTACCCCTACAGTTTCTTTGACAGTGTCTACATTTTTGTGGGAATCTGTATAATTTTGCAATCCATAGTTACATGTACAGGAACACAATTATCATGAAAAGGTCTATAATTAGTTCACTTGATATTAGATTTTACAGAAATTGAATGCGCCATTTAAAAGAATTTCTCATAATATTATTTTCATTACACAACTTTCCAGTCATACTAATTGGTCACCTGTTTATAATGTTTTCTTTGGCTTGTTCCCTTATATGGCCTGTATCAACATGTTTGACTGTAAGTGCAAAAAGTTTAACTTTCCTTTTTATCATTTAACAGGTTCAGGACTTGGAAAAAAAGAGTCTGGGATAAAAGAGGCGATTAAAGTGAAACTAAAACATGATACACATGGGGTAACTTGTATTTTGTGATGTACTGTAATAAGGCTACAGTTGCCTGAACATTTTTACCAGAGCTCAACAATAGCTTTTGTCCATTTGTCTTTGTCCAGTAAAATCCACGTCGTATTTTCATGGGCACTGGTCAGAGGAGAAAGTGATATTTATCAATTGTAAATTGTAATTTTAACTTCAAACCACAAATAAATTCAAATGTATCAGTCAAAATGTGTCTGAATAAAAAGTGACGATTGGATTTCCTAGATCAAAACATTCTTAGTCATACACTACTGTACGTAAACATAGCGGGTGTGACTAAATACCTCATTGACTAATGACCTGATTGAATAATTGTTATTGATTGCAGTTCAAATTCTTATAAATGACTGCAAAATTATTAGTTAAATATTTGTTATCTGACTTGGGGCTGTCAATAACCCAAGCCAAGGGTATCTTGCATATTTGCCATGTAAGAAACCATTTGTAATCCTGTCACATTTGACAAAAAAATTCACTTAAAAAATTATATATTAAATCCAATTGATAAACTGTAATTACAGGTAGGTCACAACAGAGGGGATGAGTTTACTTTTCATTGGTGGGATCATGTGTTTAATAAAGCTGCCAGTAGCATTGCCGTAGAAGATTCAGAGGTAAGAAATGGTGAAGAAATTGATTTATAAATATATCAAACTTATCTCTGTTAAAGTAAATAGTATACTTTATTACCCATTGCCCTACCAGTATATCAAATTGTATATATATATATATATCATTTTAGACTTTAATATGTCACACTTTTATTACTGATCTCCAGAACTGGGCAACTGTTTCTGTTTCAGCCCAGCATGATGAGATATATATATATATATATATATATATATCATTTTGGACTATTTTAGATTTAATATGTCACACTTTTATTACTGATCTCCAGAACTTTGCAACTGTTAACTGTTTCAGCCCAGCATGATGAGATATATATATATGTATCATTTTGGACTATTTTAGACTTTAATATGTCACACTTTTATTACTGATCGCCAGAACTTGGCAACTGTTAACTGTTTCAGCCCAGCATGATGAGATATATATATATATATATATATATATCATTTTGCATATTTTAGACTTTAATATGTCACACTTTTATTACTGATCGCCAGAACTGGGCAACTGTTAACTGTTTCAGCCCAGCTTGATGAGATATATATATATATATATCATTTTGGACTATTTTAGACTTTAATATGTCACACTTTTATTACTGATTTCCAGAACTGGGCAACTGTTAACTGTTTCAGCCCAGCTTGATGAGATATATATATATATATATATATATATATATATATATATATAATTTTGGACTATTTTAGACTTTTATCTGTCACACTTTTATTACTGATCTCCAGAACTGGGCGACTGTTAACTGTTTCAGCCCAGCTTGATGAGATATATATATATATATATATATACAGTAGAACTTCGATGAGTCGAAGTTCAAGGGACCGTCTAAAAAGTTCGAAACATCGGGACTTCGACTCATGAATGGTGATCGAGAAATCTAAAATCTACTCCATAACGACATGCCACACAAAAAATCTATTGTACGTGACTGTGTAACTGTATAAGTGCTGGGATCATGACTTAGAATCGAATCGACTAAAATCATTTACGGCTTATTTAATGTAGATACAGTGTATTTATTTTGTACTCAGAGAATAAATCCAAACATTCTGCAGAAAAATCGTAATCCAAGCGCCTATACGAGAAACACAACGTTGACTCAGAGTTAAGAAAAAAAACAGAAGCTAAAATATTTTGTCACCAATTTAATTATCAACACAAAACCAAAGTCAATAGATGTATCATGCAGCACTAGTCATTACACATTAAAATAATTTTTTTCACATCAAATTGCCGATACCGTTCATTTCATGCTGTTTTTTTTCTTTACAAGTGACACTTTGAGTTTGAGTAGAAAATGTTTACTGTATATTATCGGGTCATTTCGTTTTGTTTTTACAAATCGGAAACTTATCATGACCCAAGCTACGAGATGGTAAACAACCAACACAACCGCCGGTAATTTGCATATTTGAGTCTGACACATTCGCAAACAATCATTAATCAATTAGCGTCTGCTTTTTACTTTTAATTACTTAAATCATGTTGTTATTTTTATACTGTCCTGGGTGTTTATCAATAAACACATGTCCATTGTTCAACGTAGTCGGATCGGTGTGAAAATCGCCACGGGTAATTTACATCTTGTATACAGGTAAACTTCGACTTCGATTCATTTGTATGAATTTTCGATGTTTTTACAGCGATGGGACTGCCAGTTTTGTTCGACACACCGAGAAATTCGACTCATGAAAGTTCGATTTATAAATTGTTTTTTAGTAAAGATATATAATGAAATAAATCGGGACTTTGTAAAAAGTTCGAAACAACGAGAAATTCGACTCATTGAAATTCGACTCATCGAAGTTCTACTGTATATATATAATTTTGGACTATTTTAGACTTTTATTACTGATCTCCAGAACTGGGCAACTGTTAACTGTTTTACCCCAGCCCAATGGACAGTTGTGACATCACTGATTGATTGCTGTGTCATACAGGCACAGCAGTGTTATATAAATGTCTGATTTTTATGGTCATGGTGTTTGTACATTATGTCTTGAAATTTACCTCATTATTGGGTAATGAAACAGTTACATTGTATTTCATGGGTTTTTGGGATACAGTCAAACTATTTTCCATTTTCCCCCAAAACTGTTGCCAGAGGCCACTAGGCAGAGGATAACAGTAATCCCAAGACTTCCTTGATGCCTGGGGGAAATATTTTGACTGTCGTCCGTTAACTTATGAAATAATTCTATACTACTGGCTTTCCTTGTTAAATTGGCAGAATGAAGTGAGGTCCAAAGTTATCTATTAAAATCATACCTGCAAACTTTTTTTAACTCATTTACCCAAGAGAGAGATTTAGACTGGTCTAAGTTATTGATTTACAGTAGAGTCCATTGTTTTCTGGGTTTGATGAGTTAAACAGGAAGACAAATGACTGTTCTTCACAGTAGACAAATGTTTATTAAAGGGAAATAACTCCTGTAACTTTGCAGTAAAGCAATCATGTTCCTTTGACACCACCTGTGCTGAGTTATTTGGTTAGTGTTTGCCTCTTTAGGTGGTTTCGGTTACAGTCCACGTCGAACCTATAGTGGTGACTTTTCCTTCACCACATACTCTGCTTAAATGGTGATGACTTTCCTATACCACATCCTGCTAAGAGGGTGGCGTCCTCCTTTAATATACCTCTGATATATATCTTTACTTCTGATTAGTCAAAACCGTATCACGTGATCTATAACATTTTTTTTTATGTCACCCTGACACATTTATGTCACCCTCTATGGTGATTTATGTCACCCTCTCCTGCGCAGAAATGGATGCGCATACGGTTCATTTTCTTTCTCTAGTAGGCTATGTGGTAATTAGGTGTAACCTCTAGCAGATAAAATGTCCGTTTCATAACTCATAGATTACTCGATGCAGACTGGAATGGAGAGAAACAACAGCCAAAATTTAATGATTTGACAGCATTGATATCTCATTGTCAAATATATTTGCTGGAGTCGGCCTTGATGGAGGCTTAAGATTAAAAAAACAATGCAAAGAATGATAAGACATATCGATGGTGTTGAGTATCGAAGGCGCTATGTGACGTGTTACAAACATTATGAACTTATGTAGGTCAGTTTGTTAGATAAGTTTTATTCCCTTTCCGTATATTAATATAATTATTGCCCTTGTTTTGGGTTGACATGAATATTTGCCCACCCTCGAGGTGTTATGTCACCCTTGGTCAGTGCCCTCAGGTGACATAACACCTCTCGGGTGGACAAATATTCATGTCAACTCAAAACAAGGGCAATAATTGTATAATACCACTCACACTCTGCCAAAGTGACTTCCTTTGTCAAACACTTTGTTTAAAGGCTGGTGACTTTTCACTCAGTCATAAAATTAGATGTAAATTAATCAGGGTATGTCTTCATCCAAGATATTTATCTACTTTACAGGAAGGTGTGTGTGTTAAAAAGACTGCCGCCAATTTACAGGGGCCCATACAAAGCAAGAAAGTCAAGACTTTCAATAACAAAGAAATGTTGTATGGGAAATTTGTAAAGGTAAATATTTATTGGTATTAATAAAACATTCGTAACAAAATTAATTTTAGAGGTTAACTACAAAATTCACTGCATCATAAAAGTTTTGGCTTAGGAATGAATTCATTTGAATTTTAGAATAACCCAGTGCTCTTGATAATTTTCAATGTGGGAATAATACCCCTCATAAACAGTGGGTATTTTTCCCTATTTAAAGTTTCTATCAAATGAGTATATTTACCCATATAAAGATTCTATCATCTGGGTATTTTTACCTATATAAAGTTGCTATCATATATAAAGTTTCTATCAAATGAGTATCTTTACCCATATAAAGATTCTATCATTTGGGTATTTTTACCTATAAAAAGTTTCAATCAAATGAGTATTTTTACCCATATAAAGATTCTATCATTTGGGTATTTTTACCTATAAAAAGTTTCAATCAAATGAGTATTTTTACCAATATAAAGATTCTATCATCTGGGTATTTTTACCTATATAAAGTGTAATCAAATGATTAATTTTACCCATATAAAGATTCTATCATCTGGGTATTTTTACCTATATAAAGTTTCTATCAACTGGTTATTTTTACCTACATAAATTTTCTATCAAATGAGCATTTTTACCCATATAAAGACTATCAACTGGGTATTTCTACCCATATAAAGTTTCTATCAAATGGATATTTTACTGATTATAAAGTTTTTATCAACTGGGTATTCCTACCCACATAAATGTTTTATCAACTGGGTATTTCTACCAATATAAAGTTTCTATCAATTGAGTATTTTACCCTTATAAAGTTTCTGTCAGTTGGGTATGTTTTACCCATTTAAAAATTCTGTCATATAGATATTTTTACCCATATAAATTTTGTATCAAATAAATATTTTTACCCATTATAAAGTTTCTATCAAATGGGTATATTAACCCATGTAAAGTTTCTGTATTCGACCCATTAAGTGCCCAGGGGACTAATCAGGAAAAAGGGGTGGGCGCTTAATGGGACCAATTAATAGTTAAATTGACATAAAATAATTAATTTTTTATACGACACAGTGGTAAAGTTGGTGTAGTTATTACCGAGGATACTTACCAACATAATTCTGTTGCTTGGAGGCTACAGATAAACTGTTGCATATGATTTTTCGGGTCCACATCTCCTTGTCAACCACCTGGAAAAGAGTCTCTATCATATGTAAAAAGGGAGAGGGGTGCTTATAGGGAGATGGGTGCTTAACGGGTCAAATACGGTATAAAGTTTCTATCAAATGAGTATTTCCTTGCATAAAATGTTTCTATCAAATGGGTATTTTTGCCCATCTAAAGTTTCTTTCGAGTGCGTATTTTCCTATTGCGATATCTAACGGCCGTTTCCATTTAATGTTTAATTCAAATTGTATTTATGTATTTTATAATGTTTCAATGTTTGATCAACTAATTATCCCCTAAAAAAACAATGTACTCTTATGTAGATCAGTGACTTGGACGAGTCCAAATGTCTCTTTAGGGGTGTATGAGTTAAAGTTGTTCAATAAATTTAAGTTGCAGAGACAAACATAGATATAACACATTTTATATCGGTTTTTTATTTTATATATATATATATATATATTTATATTATATATATATATATATATTATATATATATACATATATATATATATTTTTTTTAAATTATATATTAAAGGGAGATAATTTAATCTTTCCTGTTGTATAATTTACTTTATATTCTACATTTGATATTTTTTACAGATAAGGGGAAATAACTCTTATCAGTTCATGATGTACATGTATGATTTTTACCGAGTCATACAGAAAACCTCTTATATTTGACTAATTTAATTGGGCCTCTGTGGCTGTGGCGCACTTTGAACTATGAAGTCTCTCATTCTTGCCAGCACAGCTTCTAGCCCCACTGTAACCTTTGCTAATTTTGTGAGAAAGTTTTCTTAAACATACTGAAAACATTTTGGTAGACGATGTGAACCTGTCACATTGTGGAAAACGAAAATGGCATTAATTTTCAAAAACTTTTTGACAAAAATTTTTTCCAAGTGATATACATAAATGTCAGTTAAAGTAAAACTTCAAACATTATAAGTATTGTTAGGTTACTTGATGCAATTTCTCTGATGTATATTGTTGAAGGGAGGGAGGAACATTTTCTCAAGAAGTTTTGGATTCCTGAAAATGGTCTCAAATTAGGGAATAATGACATCATCGTACTGATGGATATATCCTGGGGTTGACATCTTTAATACAGGATTTATAATATTTGTTTTTGACTTTATGTATTTTACTGATGGACACATCCTGGTGTTGACATCTATTATATAGGATTGATATTATTGTTATTGACTTTATGTAGTTTACTGATGGACACATCCGGGGGTTGACATCTATTATATAGGATTGATATTATTGTTATTGACTTTATGTATCTTACTGATGGATACATCCTGGGGTTGACATCTATTATATAGGATTGATATTATTGTTATTGACTTTATGTAGTTTACTGATGGATACATCCTGGGGTTGACATCTATTATATAGGATTGATATTATTGTTATTGACTTTATGTATCTTACTGATGTATACATCCTGGGGTTGACATCTATTATATAGGATTGATATTATTGTTATTGACTTTATATATTTTACTGATGGATATATCCTGGGGTTGACATCTATTATATAGGATTGATATTATTGTTATTGACTTTATGTAGTTTACTGATGTGTACATCCGAGGGTTGACATTTATTATATAGGATTGATATTATTGTTATTGACTTTATGTAGTTTACTGATGGACACATCCGGGGTTGACATCTATTATATAGGATTGATGTTATTGTTATTGACTTTATGTATTTTACTGATGGATATATCCTGGGGTTGACATCTATTATATAGAATTGATATTATTGTTATTGACTTTATATATCTTACTGATGTATACATCCTGGGGTTGACATCTATTATATAGGATTGATATTATTGTTATTGACTTTATGTAGTTTACTGATGTATACATCCTGGGGTTGACATCTATTATATAGGATTGATATTATTGTTATTGACTTTATGTAGTTTACTGATGTATACATCCTGGGGTTTACATCTATTACGGTATATAGGATTGATATTGTTGTTTTTGATTTTCTATACAGGGTGCTACTTTAGCTAACAATGAAGAACACAGGGAAGACAATGAAGATGAGTCTGACGATGACAAAAGTGATGAAGATGACAAGCAGAAACTGAATAAGTAAGTTATCTCTGGACTTCACCTCGGGAGTCTGATACAGTCATCTCTCTTTTTATTTCAGTGTACCTGTATTTCTAAATTTGCTTATATGATATAAATAAAAAATCTTAGATACCACAGTATAAATTTATAGGGTTTCCAGGATATAGATACAAATCTGGTAAAAAAAATGGACAAACACGGACATGTGGAAATCAAGAGGTGGGATCAGGTGCCATGGAGGAATAAGCATCCCTTGTCGACCAGTCACACTCGCCGTGAGTCTACAGTCAAATCAAAATGAAATACCCAAGGAACGAATTCTCGTCGCAATTTGTATAGACATTGAGCAGACAACTGAACATTTAACTTAGTGAAACAGAGTAATCACAAATAAGATAATATACCAACCATAAAATTTGTGGAACATTGACATTAAACACGACCAGTTCTATACAGTCAAAGTCACTTATAACGAGATACCTATTATACATGAGAATAGTCACTTATTTTTTGAGATACTATTATAAATGAGAGTATATCTATTCCCTGTGGATTTCTTGCATTATTCTATATAAATCTGAGTAATGAATTCTGTCTGTTAATTTCAAAGTTATATCCCTTCCACACTTCCACACTTCCACCTTCCACACCTCCACCTTCCACACTTCCACCTTCGACTTTCTTATAATCAGAGTTGACTACTATGTATAGTGCAACTTCCGAAAACTGATCATTGTTATTTTTTACTTTTGGATGTTGTCCAGAAGTCAGTAAATCCTGCAAGTTCCGGTTTTAAACACCGGTGATATTTACTGTCCGTTCCAATTTTTACGTGTAATTCTTACGTGTCATCGTACCTCATGCATGTTTTCAATGTTTTTTTGTGCCAATTCATAAGTTTTACATCATTTGCAAACATACAAACTCGGAGTTTTGTGTATTTAACCAACACGAAAACAAATGTTTACATGTACCTATAAAGACACATGGCTATTGTAATTTATCACTACAGAATCGTAGTCGGTATCATCAAATGTGTTGTAAGGTGTGAATTTAAATGCCCATGGTTTGTCGATTAAATTCTCAACACAACAAAGTCTATAAACAGCTTGATTAATGCTTGTTGTTTTAATTCATCATTTAGCAGAATTTTTTTCTGTAATCATACATTTATATCAATAGTCCATACTTGTTTGCATTCAGAAAAGAAAAGTGTCCTTTAAAAAAAAATCCTTGGTAGGCTGCTTTTGTTTAATTTGAATACACATTTTTTTTAAACCTCCAGTTAATTACGTTAAATGCCCATGGAAGTACAGCATGTTATACACACACACACAATTGATCCGAGGTAAATTACTTGTATAGGGCCTACATCGAAACATTTAGTTGTAAAATCATCTCTTTCACAGTTGAATAGATCAATGATGTAACCACAGGTAAGGTTGGTATTTGGAGATTATTTTATGTACATTAACACGTTTTTGCCATGAAAACTTGTCCGGTGTTCAGACTTTAAAGGGAACAGTATTTAGAGATTTGTTTTACTTGGAAATAGAAGGAAAAAAATCCGGGCTTTGATAACATGATCAGTATTGGGAAGTGATCGGTTTTTGGAAGGATCGGTCTTTCAGAAATTAGACTGTATATATATTACTGTGGTTATTTCAGTTAAAAGTTCACACAACATGTAATATAAGTATTATTTTCAACATTGCCTTTAGAAGGTTGTTCACCTTTGTCTTTATTTTGTTAGGTTGAATGATGAAGAAATGTTGAAGCTCTGTGGAGGAATGACTGCCCACAAGTAAGTATGGTTTCCCTGGTGATTTGATGGACATTATAAAAATAATGAATTCAGCTCTACATATTGTCCAATCATTTAGTTCTAAGAATTTCATACAGAAAAAAATTCTTATTGGAATTTAATTTCCTGTCCACTGAAATTTTTAATTTACCTGCTAGGCATTTGAGTACAATATGATATAATAATATATGATATAATATTTCATTGTCAAAATATGTTGTTTTTTTTGTTTTGTTTTGGGAATCATCATCATTTTGGAGAACCTAATTGACAGTTTTGTATAGGGAATGGAGATGATATTTTGGTCCCAGTTATATAAGAAGTAGACAACACTGCATTCTATAGGTTGATTTCATGAATGAGTAAATATGAACAGTTCTTAGAAAAGTTTTTATAAACTAAATGGAATTCGATATTTTCTGGCTTCATATCTATATTTTGATAAATTAAAGATTACCTGTAGTGTCTTTAAAATGTTTTTTTTTTTACAAATATCCAACTATTAAACATGTTAATAATTGTACAAAAATACTGAAACTGAGAGTGGAAATTCAATTTAACCTGAATGACTGAAAACCAAACGTGTCAACTGCACGTCCTTTCTAGGATTTTCTAATGGTCTGACCATATGTGTCTTACAAAGATCTTTTTCTTTCAATAAAGGGCTGCAAGACATGGACACAAATTAAATGGCAAACTATTGAGAATCCAAGAGCAAGAACAATTGCTGTATGAGAAATACAAAAAGAAATCAACCAATCAGAATGATGCACACAAAACTGAAGAAATGTTATCAAGCAAATCATCCAATCAAATAAGTGGTAGCAGTGATGAATTGCTAGTTGAACTGTCAGAGAACCCTGAATCTGATGATAGGGTTTTGAAAAAGAAAAAGAACAAGAAATCTAAAGATAAAAATAGAAATGATGTAATAGAAGACACTGTACTGGACTCAACTCCAAAAGTGAATATTAAAAAGAAAGATAAAAAGAAAAGAAAATGTTTAGAGGAAAGTAATGGTGTTGATATTGATTTAAGAGATGACTGTCCAGCAGAATCAGAGAAAAAGACGCTAGTAAAATGTTGTGACGATGGCACTTTAACAATCGAAGACATTGATGAAAATAGTAGCAGAAAATCTAAAAAACGAAAGAAAGACAAAAAATCAGAATCTGTCGAATGTGACTCTAGAGGAGATAACTGTACAAATTTAGACAATGATAATAGAAAGTCCAAAAAGAAAAAAAAGAGTAAAAAGTGAAACATAGTAACAATGTGGATCTCATTAAATGATATTATCACATGTGTATAGTTGTTATTATTAGGGTCATCTGAAATCAGGTCGGATGACCCTATTGTTATTGTAAATATTATTATTATTATTCTTTATTATTATTCTTTTTTTTTTCTTCTAGCTTCAAAAGATCTGGAATCATTTTTCTAATTTTTTCAAAATTCCCCCTATTTATCTCCCCTTTTCATTTTTCTCATGACCACTTTTGTGTCATCACTTCCTTTATAATTATTGATGCTAGAGAGAATCTGTTTGGATTTTCTGAAAGCCCAAAGACTGTAGTTATGCATGTTCATTTCAAATTTGATCTGAGTGTCCCCTGAAAAATGCTCGCTAGGGGCTGAAAAAATAGGGAGTCAATTTTCGATGCTCAAAATCGGATAAACATAAAAATATCTCAGAAACTAAACACTTTTTATATAGACATATGCATGAGAAAGTTGTTCAGTTTTACAAGTCGCACAAGGTCAGGGTCAAAGAGAAATTCAAAATTTTAAATTCTCAATATCTCTTAAGTTGTGAGACTTTAATATAGACAAATACAAAGCAAACTTGGGGCAAATGACATGAAGAATACTTGGTAGGTGTTTCAAGGTCATCAGATTTGAGGTCAAGGTCACAGCTCAGTTTGAAAATTCAGTTGAAATTTCAACTCAAAATAGCTCAAAAACTATGGAACTTGTATATATATATGTTAGTGTAGAGGATTTATAGGCAATTTGCAGAAGAATATTTGTATGAAGTTTCAAGGTAATCGGATCAAAGATCACAGGTATATTTGAAAATTCGGTTAAAATTTCAACTCAAAATAGCAAAAAAATTATGGAATTTTTATATGTATGTTAGTGTTTAAGATTTGTAGGAAATATGCTGAAGAATATTTGTGTAAAGTTTCAAGGTCATCGGGTCAAAATCACAGGTATATTTGAAAATTCAGTTAAATTTCAACTCGAAATTACTCAAAAACTGGAAGTTTTTATATATATGTTAGTGTAAACGATTTGTAGGGAATTGGCCGAAAAATACTTTTGTGAAGTTTCAAGGTCATCGGATCAAAGGTCAAGGTAATAGTTCAGTTTGAAATTTCAGTTAAAATTTCAACTTAAAATAGCTCAAATACTATACGACTTATATACATGTTAGAGTTGATGAATTGTAGGCAATTTGCTGATAAATGTTTGTGTGACGTTTCAAGGTCATCAGATCAAAAGTCAAGGTCATATTTGTTTTAAAATTCAGTTAAAATTTCAATTCAAAACAGCTTAAAAAGTGTGGGACTTTTATATACATGTTAGTGTTGACGATTTGTAGGCACTTTGCTGAAAAATAATTGTGTGAAATTTCAAGGTCATCGGATCAAAGGTCACAGCTGAATTTGAAAAATCAGTTAAAATTTCAACTTGAATTGCTCAAAACTTTCCCTCCCCAGGAATTTGGATGACGACAGATATTCATAGACAATGACACCAGGAATATGTGTGTGAAGTTTCAAGGTCAAGGTCGCAGCTCAAATTGAAAATTTCGACTCAAAATAGCTCAAAAACTGTGGAACTTTTATAGATATATTAGAGTTGAGGATTTTTAAGCAATTTGCTGTAAAATATTTGTGTGAAGTTTAAAGGTCAAAGGTCAAGGTCATAGCTCATTATGAAAATTCATTTAAAATTTCAACTCTAAATAACTCGAGAACTATGGAGCTATATACATATATATGTTAGTGTTGACGATTTGTAGGCAATTTGCCAAAAGATATTTGTGTGAAGTTTCAAGGTCATCCGACCAAAGCTCAAGGTCACAGCGCAATTAATTTTCAACTGCTTTTCAAATATATGTTTGAGAACTTGAAAACTTTAAAAATTCATTGAAAAATTACTTTCTTATCTCATTTCTTTTTCAAGTTCTTTTCAACTATTTGGTACCATATTAGATCGGATGACCCGCTGTTACTTCAGCAACAACCTCGCCTCTAGTTGTAGTTAAATTGTAGAAATTTTTATCACTGGAAAAACCTTTGTTCATTTATATAGTATTTTACATGTGGCGTTATTTGTAAATTAGGAATTAAATTAGTTAATACAGTCGATTCCACTTATTTGCATACCTGATAATTGCATATTCCTGTTTATTGCATAAGTACTCAAAACACAAAACCATTTCTTATCTCTTATATGTGAAATACTCCTTTTAATTGCATAGGTTAAACCAAGAATTCCTGTTAATTGCATAAAATATTCTCCAAAATGTGGAAAAATGTACTGATGACAGTAAAAAAGTTACATGTGGAAATACTATTTCAACAGAAATGAGAACACACCAAACTGTTTTATGAAAATTTAGCTTTTAAGACATTATTTACCCTAATAATTAATGAAAATCAATTACTAGTGTACCTAGGATGTTTAAAATAGTATTATATATAAAAATGAGAGGACTAGATGAACATGAATCATCATTGTTTACTTAAATAAACTATTCCTGTTAATTGCATATTCCTCTTATTTGCATAATTTTCTCTGACATTTTGGCTATGCAATTAAGAGGAATCCACTGTATTTGATATTTATTAGAAAACATACAAATAGAACTATCATCGACGCACTAGACGAAGAACAACTATAAGGATTATGCCACATACGCCACACTCAATAATTTTTTCAGTTATATTAAAAGTAGAGGTTTCCTGTATACAGGCTTTGCAATGCAGAGACTATTGTACATTTTCAGCAAATTTCCACGAGGTTTCAGATTGCTAAAAAAGCAGATATACATCGGAAAAATGCTGAAACCTTACGTGAAGCAGACGGAGTGTTTCATACAAAAATTCTGCACGTACCACTGTTATTCTTAGAATTATTTCCATTTATCATGTCTCCTCCCACAAACGAGGCGGAGAGACTTATTGGCTTTTCTATTGCTCCCACTTTGTTATCTTTAACTCTTTCAACCCTGAAAAATATTGGACTCTTCTGTAAAGCAATGACTTGGACCAGTTTAAATGTGTCTTTAGGGGTAAATGGGTTAAGGGACATTGTAGCTCAGTGAATCAGAACATTTGGTTTGATTTGAAATGCGGTAAAATCTCAAGTTTATTGTTTTATTTCAAGTATTTTTCCGTATATATCAACATTTCTCTGTATTTTGAGGTCTTAACATTTGAAATAAGGTTTTGTTGAATACATGTGCAGGATAACAAAAATTCAATTTTATCCCCCCCCCCCCCCCCCCCCCCCCCCCCCCAGTATGTTAATGATTTCTAGTTTGAAGTCAAAACAGAAAGTTTTTTGTGTGCTCAACCCTGTAAATAAAAACAGATCTGGGAAAGTACATTGTATTATACCGAATCGTGGTATAAATTCTGCAAGAAAAAGGCTAACGTCAGGACCCGAGGCCATAAACAAGGAAAATTCTGAGACAAATTTTATTCTCAAAAGTTATGAATTTACTCATTTGTCTGAAAAGTGAAAACTCGCGGACCATAAAACGACTTCAGAATTTTCTCAACTGAGGAAACATTGTTGAGGAGCAGTGTATATGTAGTCCAGGACATACGTCCCAATCTGTGTCCCAAATTCACTTAACTTCGATGTTTGAAAATTATTCTTACATAATCTATGATTGATTATTTAATAACAAACCAAGAGGTATAAAACATTTTATCTCACGTTTTGTAGCATAAAAATGGAATAGATATATACCTTTTTAAAAAGATTAAAAACGTTTTGTAAAATGCCAATACATGACCAAAGTCAGTAATTTATGCATATGATATGTATATAATAAACAATATTCAAGATACAAGTAAATTAGTATAGGTACATTAGGTAAGATAAATGACTCGGGCATACACTGGGGTAAATATTAAATTTGCACTGTCCCTATTGTTAATGTAAACAAATGTCGTATGGACAAAACAAACCAATAGAAAAAGAAGTGTTAGTCTCCTAAACCTATATCGCTCAAATAAGACATTGTTTTTGAAAGCCAAAGGATTATTCATTAAACATTTTCCGAAATATTCCAGGGTGACGGATACCCTGGCATTGGCGTCTATTTATCCAGAGGCGAACAGACTACAGACTGTACTTAAGTATTTTATCACTTGAGAAAGAAATTTGTCCGAGAATTTCTTTATGGTCCAAAACTTAACCAAAGTTGAGGAAATTCTGAAGATTTGAGTAAAATCTTGAAATTGAGTAAAACAATTTGTCCGAGAATAGTTTTACGGCCCTGGGCACTGAACGTATAGATACTCGCACTCGTGATATGAATCTAGGTCTTTTCTTAAGTTACTTTCAGCAGCTATATATACTGGTAGGGGACCTTTCGGCAGCGTTACTGGTATGGGACCTAACGATTAACATTTTGGTATCTGTTATTTTATTATTTATATCTAGTCTTCAGGACTTCCAAAAGGTTAACACTTTGGTATATGTACTTCTTGTATTTGTATATTGTCTTTTTAACCCCCTAATGGTTAACACTTTGATATCTGTACTTCTTATATTTGTATATTGTCTTCTTGACATCCAAAAGGTTAACACTTTGGTATCTGTACTTCTTGTATATGTATAATATGTTCTGGACTTCCTAACGGTTAACACTCTTTTCATTTCCATATGTCTATCGCTTGACAAAGGAACAAGTTTTATGTGTTTTAAAGATGTATCGGGTATAACTTAGACCAAGACAGACTTAAACTACGCCTCTATCTCGTGAGCCGAACGCTCAAATCGCTGGTTCACCCCAAGCGGCTAATAAACACCTCGGGGAAAGATTACCGACCTTGTAAAAGTAAACTGACAAACTATTTATCAAGTTAGGTTTTAGTAGGGCTCTAATACGCGCTAAATAGTGTTTAGGAACGTCGTGATTTCTAACCACGGGGTCGGAAAAGCATTTTCTCTCTTTTTTTTTCGAAAGAGGGGAGGTTTGGAGTCGTGATAATGTTAAGTTGTGTCCACCTCTAATTCCTCTCATCACATCTCTGATGGATTAACAAATGTGTGATTGCGTTTAGCATTCCGTCATAGTTCTGCATCGATTATTCTCAAACAGAAAAAGTAACACAATTTTATTACCGTATTGATCCGTTATATTTTGTGTTTACAGAAGCGTGGGTTTTGTGGGAATATATGGAACAAGAATTTTAGATAAGAGGCATATCTTTATAGGCAATGCTGTGCTATTTTGTTTTCATTATTTAACCAATTAATTTATCGATTGGAGTAATATTCCTATTACATTTTCCTGTGGTGGGAACTAATTTCATATTTAACAGACTGCTTGTATGAAATAGATGTTGAAGTTAATTTGGATCTGAGCTATCGCAATTTAATAAAAATAAAGCCAATTTCCTTTCCATAGAGATTGAAGCATGTTGTGTATAGTGTATAGGCGCAGTGATCAAAACTGCCCATCCTTCGACAATATGATTAAAGTCAGTTATATTTGAATCGTTTGTTAATTAATTTTATGTGTGTGAATAATAGAGTATGCCTTTCAACAAAAGGTTCTTAATTTCTATCACACACCTTTCATGGATATCGAAGTAGATATTACATTCTCAAAAGAAATGTTCCAATTAATTTAGTTACCACGAATGCATTTGAATGAAATCATATTAATGACGTTATAATTGTTACACCTTGTACATTTAGCAGGTTTTTAATTATCATTCTCGTTCTATTTTGGGGTCTTCTGATTCTCTCAAGTGGACTGTTGTTATATGTTTTGAGTCCATAGTCCTTTTACAGTGATGTGCAAACCTTTGACTATTTCCAAAAAATCCATAAATTCTTGTCAATTCAAATCCCATGTAGACCTTTTCCCCTGAGATATTGCAAACGAAGTATTACAGGTTGTGACTTCTGGCTTATATCTGGTTAGAATGGACATTCGCGCAGTCCATTTGAATGACTGCAGGACCCAGTCGACAAGTTTACAGCTTTTCCCAAGAGAGTACTAAAAAGCTCGGTTAAGGATAAAAAACATAATGTGACTTTAGCCCAATGGAAGACAGTGGCCTATTCCCAGAAGTGTTCGAGAGTATTTCCTTTTCCAAAGTCCTGTATCAACCAATGTGTGGCACTTCGTCGAATCTTTTTTGACATTTTCCGATTAATTTTGTGCTTTTTGACTATATAGAAATATTGTAAAACTTTATGTTAAACACCGATATACCGTTATTGTAAATACATATCCGGAAAATCAAGGTATGGGATCAGCACTTTTCATACCAACCACCATGAGTCCAAAGTCAAATGTAGAAGGTGGTTACTAAATACGAGTCAGCAATAACTGTCGTACCTCTCGCACCAACCAACGTGAATGCACAGTCAAATGTAGGAGGTGGTTACTAAAGATTAAAGTCAGCAATTACACTGTGGAACCTCTGACACCAACCACCGTGAGTCCACAATCAAATGCAACAGATTGTTACTGAAGACTTAAGTCAGCAATTACACTGTCGAACCTCTCACACCAACCACCGTGAGTCCACAATCAAATGTAACAGATTGTTACTGAAGACTTAAGTCAGCAATTACACTGTCGAACCTCTCACATCAACCACCGTGAGTCCACAATCAGATGTAGCTGGTGGTTACTAAAGACGAGTCATCATTAACTGTCTACCAGGTTGGTTCAAAATTCCTAATAATGTAGAAATTGACCATGTCATATATATATATATATATATATATATATATATATATATATATATATATATATATATATATATATATATATATATATATATATATATAGAGATAGATAGATATATAGATATATAGATAGATAGATATACTACCAGTTATATATATGATGTATTAATTTGCGAAAACCCAATCATTTATTAAATTATCGAACATTTTGTATTTATTCAGAATTTTTTACCATTTGATAAACTAGAAACACTAAATTATAAAAAAAATCCACAAAGATTAAAGCCGTTTCAGTCAAGTTGATTTAAAAACAATTTGACAAAAAAGTTCAGTCATTGAAAATCAAAATTAAAAAAGTAATTAATTTCAGCATCGTTAGTGGTGATTTTTTTTGTAAATTCAAGTATGATTAATTACAAGTCATCGCTATTTTTTAAAAATCACTTCAAAGGTACCAAATTGAAATCATGGAATAAAAGTCTTTGAAATAGCAGAATTATTCGTGACCACTATCTAAGTTAGGTAATTGCATATTTTAGGAGATTACTCCAAAGGCTATAGTATTGATATCGAAATAAAATTACATGTTATCAAACAAAGGAAGATGATAGATGGAATTTAGAACTGTTATCGCTTCTTCTTTATGCCAGATATTCCCATAACCAACCATAAATACAAATACATAGCATTAATAAATTCATCAATTACAAATGGATCCCGTTTCACGTATCAAGTATTAATATTTATAATTAGGACCATATTAATAAAACGGGAGTTCAGATGTTGCGCTGGCTGAGGAAGAGTTTGACTTGATTCTGATGCTGTATTAGGAGGAGGGTGTTTTTCTCGTCAACAGGTTATAATTGGATCAAAACCGGATCATTAGGATTTTTTGTCAAAGAAGAAAAATAAGGCTCGGTGATAATGATTTAATTATTTATGGAAGAAAAAGCTTTTCCAAGTAAGTATTTTTTAATATTTATCTAATTTTGATTATGATTGACAGATTTAAAAAGGTCTCTGTTTCTCTTGATATCTTCTTCTTTTTACGATGTAAAATGTTGGATTGTTAGACAAATGTACAATGGTACTAATGCTGTCAAAAGTATATAGTCAGAATATAACATCACAGAAGCATGGAGTGCGTCTTCTCTGGTTTACAATTGATTGGATTTTGCACCACAATTAACAGTTATATGGTGGTGGTGGCATCCGGTTTTGGATGGTGGAGGAGAGAACCCGGTTACTTACTGTGGTAATTATATGCAGAACGGAACATAACTACATCATATATATATATATATATATATATATATATATATATATATATATATATATATATATATATATTATATATATATATATATATATATATATATATATATATATATATATATATATATATATATATATACTAAAACTGTCTTAGACAGGAAAGCTTGTTTGCGATTACCCTGTTTCACTAAATGAAATGAGTTACCAGTTCGATAGCCGTTGTGGAGTTCTCTGTACCTATTATTGTGACGAGGATTTCTTCCTCACCTATTTTATTCGAGTTTGACTGTGGACTTATGGCTGGTATGATCGGTCAACAGGAGATGCTTACTCCTCCATTGCACATGATCCCACCTCTGGACTTCCACAGGTTTATGTTTGTCCAATATCACAGATTTCTATATGTATCCTGGACATCCTGGAGATGTATATGTTGGTATTGGAGATTTTATATTCATCCCATGCAAATAGAAGTTGGAGTATAAATTTCGAATCACGCAAACGAATAACGTTTTTATCCAGGAGATAGAGAAACAATTTTTAGAAGAATCGTAATTGCATATTTTAACGTTTTATCTTTATTGGGTCATTGATGGTAAAGAAAATAGATTGTTAGATATGACTCTGTGTGCCAATGGACACACAGATGATATAGGAGGTGAGGTGAGGTACGATTGGTATGTATTAATGATAAGGAAAGATACCCGACTTAATAAGTTTTCATATTAAGTAAGGTAATGATTTTCATATCATTACATTTAAGAGCATCGTTTTGTTTAAATATAACATATGCGTCAGGGTCAGCTAAACATTGTGTCCACATATAGCTTATTGGTATATATATATATATATATATATATATATATATATATATATATATATATATATATATAATATATATATATATATATATATATATATATATATATATATATATATATATATATATTATATATATATAGGATACACATGGAATATATATACACATGAAATACAACTCAAAATGTGTATTCATTTGAAAGTTCCAATGGCCATGTAGACGATATACTGAAATGCATGTGATCAACTAAATTAATTCACAAGCCGGAATAACAACAGAGTTAAATGGAAAATACGCGTCCAAGAACAGTAGGAGGACGATGAAGTGTTTGAAGTTATTGTAAAAATGAAACCAGTCCAAACCAAACCAAACCGATACAAAATGTCCCCTATGATGAAAAGGATTAATGATCTCTATATCACAGTTGTGACGATAAATGACGTGTATCCGTACTCAACAAATGTGTGATTCTTTATGATTGCGTAATTTGGAGATGAAGGTTCTAGAAAAACAGCAATTGAATAACAATTACGTCATAAACCTTTACCATTATGGTGACGTCACTAGCTGTAGGCAACTTTCCGCAGGTTTTACGTGCACTATGTAATTATTACAACGCAGTGAGGTGTCCTAATGTTCTCTAACTCCCGTGAGTTTTACATTGTATGTCCAGCTTTTGGCGAAGGGAAAGTCAATATTGTTTTATGTGCCAGGCATGAAATGCTACCGGAAGTGAGTTAGGCATGAAAGGCTATTGGAATTGGAATGTTGTTCCAATGAACAACTACTAGAGACAACAACTGCAAAAACATATCAGTGAATATGATCATATATATTCATGGTCCATTCATATTAGTCGTTTTATAATAATCGGAATTGTACCAAGAAATGACATCCGCAAAATTCAATTCACAACAGCGCAAAACAGTCGTTGATCTGTTGTTGCAATACACCTAATACGGAACTATTAAGAAATTCAAGATGAGCGGAAGATATGTATAAAAGGTTCGGGAGGACAACTAGTTTTTTTAAGGTGCTCTTTCGTGCCTAGGGTCCAGATTTTATTTTCACCATAGTCTATGATTTTAAATCTGCTTGGCGTATTGGACATACTAACATGCCTATTAACAATATCAAATGCCTGTAACTTGGTATTCTTCTGGGCAACCGATTCCGTGCAATCCATATAAGGCGACCACAAAGCATCTTATCTCTTTTTCACCACATATGCCGTTGATAAGAATATATCTTAAAAGAAGATGAATTAGATTTTCAGTAAACAGAAATATTATGTAAAAATAACACATAATTGGTCATTTGGTTTGTCACTTTCCACGGATATAAGTCGGCTAGATCAAGTCGGCTTCCGTTTCCAGACAATTTTAGGATTTCCAACCGTGATATTTTATTTAACTCTTTACATATTTCTAATTTATATAACTGAATGCATTCCCTCATAATTAAACGAAATAGAATATTCGTACAGATGCTATAGGGTGTTTGTATTTGTATGTGTGTGTGTGTGTGAGAGAGAGAGAGAGAGAGAGAGAGAGAGAGAGAGAGAGAGAGAGAGAGAGAGAGAGAGAGAGAGAGAGAGAGAGAGAGAGATGTGAAGTGTATGCCCATAGGTAATATGCTCTGTAGAAATTAAGATTGCTTGAGACACTCTTGGCAGTGGTTTGTTCAAAACTGGCATCCAGGTTGTGACGGAAATATTTAAGTCTTCGCGGCTTTTTTCATATTCGGGGACGGGAAAAATAATGAAAGATTCTCTCTTTCTCTTTCTCTCTCTCTCTCTCTCTCTCTCTCTCTCTCTCTCTCTCTCTCTCTCGTTAATTTCAAAGTAAAATATAGACCAATGATTTTAAAAACACTTCAAGGTTTTAAGCAAATTTATTAATGGTATGTGCATAAGAATCGGAAATCCAGACAGATTTTAGCATAAATGCCTGCATAATTAATGATTACATGTACCTACCTACCTACCTACTCTTTGCATATTCGTTTTATTGTTCAGTGCTTCGCAAACAACATGCAAATAAATTCAACAAAGGATGATGACGTTTTACGATTGTTTAAAATTGATGTATTGCGAATAAAACCATTATCATGCAATTAAGATCAGGTAACAAGACAACAGGTAATTAGCCTAGTAAGTCATTCTACTCATGCAGGTATGTGTTGGATCCATTAATCAGCTTTCATTACTTATGTAACAGAAGGATAATCAATATCACAACACCGTTGTAAGTTTTTTAATATGAGTTTCGTCTGTAGATTCCTTCAAAAGTTGGCTTTTGTCTATATAAAAATCCCAAACTGTTTGCTGGTCAAATGTCTGTTTACTGAATACAGGGTTCGCCCTAATGCACTTGCAAACGGTTTTTGCCCCGTTTTAAATTCGCCCAGACTTTTATTATTAAAGATAGATAAATTTACTATTTTGAATTCACCCAGTATTGAATTCGCCCACTGACGATGAGGGCGAAAGAGGCGAAAATAAAAAGAGGGCGAAATTTTCCCTGTATACATTATGTGAATGATCTATGTTCCCCGAGTATATATCTTTCGCTAGCATGTAGTTTTGTCATCATGGGATGCTCACTCCTTTAAGGCACATGATTCCATCTGGGTTCCCTCAGGTTTGTGTTTGTCTAGTGTTAACTAGATTTATATATTTGTCTCATTGACATCCAGAGGAATAATTTGGAATCTCAATTGACATTACCAGAAAGGTACTAAAGTAATACTTTAATAATGAAAAAATGATGGTAGGCTACTGTAATTTGGTTATATTGGTACACGTGGTACTTGTTCTAGTACACGTTACACATGATGGTAACACTTGTAATATACTGCAAAATGATAAAATTAATATCCTGGTTCTAGACTTTAGTACTTGAAAGGTTCGACATGATAGTGTACTAAATACTCATGATTACATTTGGTATTCTGTTCTAATTGAATATATGAAACAAAACATGATGGTAGGTAATATACCGCTTCTACACTTGGTAATGATTCCAAGATGATACACTTAGTCACATGATGTGGTACACGTGGTATTATACTTGTTCTAGACATGATTGTACACGTGGTAATATCCTGGTTCTAGAGACATGATGGTACACTTGGTAATATACTGGTTCTAGACATGACAATATACCTGTTCTAGACATGGTACACGTGGTAATATACCTAGACATGATAGTTTACTAATATACTGTAAAACATGATAGTAATATACTCTAGACATGATGGTACACGTGGTAATATACTGGTTTTAGACATGATGGTACACGTGTAATATACTGGTTTTAGACATGATGGTACACGTGTAATATACTGGTTCTAGACATGATAGTACACGTGGTAATATACTGGTTTTAGGCATGATAGTACATGATGGTGATGGTTACACTTGGTAATAGACATGATATACACTTGTTCTAGGTTTTAGACATGATAATATACTTGGTAATATACTGTTTTCAGACATGATGGTATACGTGGTAATATATACTAGTTCTAGACATGATAGTGTATGTGGTAATATACTGGTAATATAACAGTTACGTGGTTCTGGTTCTTAGACATGATCATGATACTGTTCTACGTAGTGTAATATACTGGTTCTAGACATGATAGTACACGTGGTAATATACTGGTTCTAGACATGATGGTATGGTAATATACTGTTTCTAGAGATGATGGTACACGTGTAATATGCTGGTTCTAGACATGATAGTGTACGTGGTAATATACTGGATGATGGTACTAAATACATGATAGTATACGTGGTATGGTTCAGACGTGTATACGTGGTAATATACTGTTCTAGAACACTTGGTATACTGGTTTTAGACATGATAGTACACACGGTAATATAGGGTAAGAAATATACAAGTGTATTTAAACGTGACATGATGGTACACTTGGTAATATACTGGTTCTAGACATGATGATACACTTGGTAATATACTGGTTCTAGACAATGTCATATATGGTACACGACATGTATACGTGGTAATATACTGGTTCTAGACATGTTGGTACACTTGGTAATATACTGGTTTTAGACATGATAGTACACTTGGTAATATACTGGTTTTAGACATGATGGTACACGTGGTAATATAGTGGTTTTAGAAATGATGGTAATATACTGGTTCTAGGTACACGTGATAGTATTAGTGATAATACACTTGGTAATATACTGGTTCTAGACATGATGGGTACTGGTTCGTGATAGTACACGTGGTAATATACTGGTTTTAGACATGATGGTACACTTGGGAATGTTAATATACACGTGGTAATATACTAGACATGATGGTACACGGTTCTAGACATGATAGTATACGTATAATATATTGGTTTTAGACATGATGGTACACGTGGTAATATACTGGTTCTAGACATGATGGCACACGTGGTAATATACTATTTCTAGACATGATGGTTTCCGTGGTAATATATTCTGGTTCTAGACACGTGACCGGATACTGAAATTGTAATTGTATATTCGATTATTTGGGATTTATCATTCATCTATGATCGTCTTGAGCATTATAACTTTGACATAACACTTCATCGTAATTTATTTGTGAGGCAATTTCCATTTTTTATTGATTGCCGATTTTTATTTCCCTGAAAAAAAAAACGATTGATGTTCGCTATAATTTAAGTTGTTATAAATGTTTATGGGATGAATGGTGATTTATAGGAGTGACATTATTTACAAAATGTATCAGAAGCGAAATGTTTATAACATTTTGTATTCTATGTTTAATGGATAATATGTAATGAACAGAGTGATTATTCTATATAGGTATTTTGTAAAAGGACAGACTACAAATGTTTTATTTACATACGAAGCATAATATCCTAGACCCATGTTGTCCCATTTATGCATCCGTGTAATCTCTTCTGATCCCTTCAAATGGACGGTTCCATTTAATGGTTTGAATTCAGGGGTGTTACGCACTTGCTGAGAACCAGCTGTTTCCCACTGTTTTTTAATTGTACCTAGGTTATCCTGTCTACCAGCATGATCTGACACATGACTGCCACCTTAAACCGATACTTCGCTAAATTTACATAATGATGGTAAAACAAAAATATATAAAAATATACATAATTCTGCGTTTTAATGAATTGTGTACTATAAAAGGATTTATTCTCTGACAATCGGTATTTTATCTTTGATTGAGATGAATGTTTTTGCTTTGAATGTATCATTTGACTGGACTCATGGTGGATGTGATCTTACTCCTCCATGGCACCTGATCCCACCTCTGGATTTTCAGAGGTCCGATTTTGTCCTTTCTTCACCAGATGTCTGTGTTGTCTCATGTTCAATCTAAATACTTTATATATGTGATTTCTGTACTAGTTAAATTTGGAGTTCAGTTGATGAATTCTTATTTACAGAAACGACCGTCTTTAACATTTGTTTTGCCCTCTCCCCTTTAGCAAAAATACAAATTTGGTATTATGTTTATAAGGCCACACCAATTTTGTTAGTAGTTCGTTGGAAATCTCGGTCCTAATTTTTAGAAAATGAAATAATAATATTATTATTTTTTTACCACACCTGTTTTAAAAGTGCGCACGCAATTTTTTTTTTCAAGATTCGGGTTCGGTATTGCCGTTTTCTTTTACGAGTTTAATCTTCAGCCATGTGTTGTTGTACTCCGTTCTTTACGATGACTGTTTACATAGTTTCCATGCAGGGAAACATCAAAATAATTAAACCACCATGAGCCGTAAGCATACAAAACTTAATGGAAATGATATTTATAGAATATTTAAGCTTATCTCTTGATCAAGATCATGGATCACGACATTGAATCTGATTAAACTGCATAGATTCATCTCAGTGTACAGTTGTTTATTAGTGCGGTCATCCGTTTCGTAAGGAAGAATTTCTGTACTGTACCGATTTTAAACATTTTATCAAAGGAAAAAACGCTTAAAATCGAGGAAGAAATTCGACCTACAGTTTTGCCAACTGCTTGATTTTAGATATGAAGTGTGAATACATAATTATAAAAATCGGAAACGCTGGGTAAATCGGAGAATTTTATATGCCCCAGCTGGGTTTCCAGCTTAAAAATCGTAAAATCGTAAGAAATTACGATTTTACCCCGCATTTCCACAGAAATTATTAATATCTAACATACATCTTGAAGACATAAGCCTGTCAAACATAAACAAATAAAGACATTTTAAAAAAACAAAAAATCTCGTTTCCACAATATATCAATCCTAATGTGTATTCATATGATTCTATATTACTGACATGCTGTCTTTTTGTTTCATGTACATACATTGTAATTATCTTTAACTGTACTATTAGTGAAATGCAATACAGAAATTATGCATCATTGAAGAATATCAGATGGGTTTTTTTCCAGTGGTTTCAAGTTTGGATGGATTTAGTTAAAAAGTTTATAGCCAACATAAATTTTTACAAAATATTCTCTAAATTTTGTACTCGGCATAACTTTTTTGTAGTCAATCAATGACAAAATTTGTCATTGTCACAGAGTCAGTCTTGACCATATTCCATTTCACAATCCAGAAATATTATTGTACTTGTGTTTTACAACTTCAGAAAATGTCCATGATTTCTCTTTTAGTATCTTCTACTTTTGAATTATAATTCTGAAATAAGTCCCTATTTTGTGGTTTTAACAGGAATCAAATTTTTTGTAAGATAAAAGCTATTTATTACCCAAAATATTCACATTATTGGGTTGTCAGGGTTAGGGCCCTGATGTCAGCCCATTTACATAAAGACATATTACTACAATTAAAGTATACATTTCAAATAAAAATATAAAATGTTTTATTATTCTAATATTTCTGTTGATCTTGGCATTAATGGGGTGTTACCTTATAAAAATTGTGCAATGACTTTTGTGTGCAGAAGTTAAACATATATATACTTTTTGAATTGATACAAATATAATTTTACTTTATTTTGTTGAAGACCGTAGGCAGAATACATGTAGAAACAATTTCTCAGTACACTTACCCTATTGCAAATCTAACAGGAAGATTATTACCCTTTCACTTTCTTTCAAAACGGTTTTCGTGATTTACAAACCAGAAACTTGATGGTCAATTAAGTATTTACATGTGTAGACCACAATAATGTATTGGATAAACCAAAATAAAATGTTAATATATTTCATAATTAAATAATCTACATGAAATTTTGCATTAGTAAAATAAAAATTACGAAAATGATAAAAAATAATTTTGTTCGGTCCGCATTTTTATTGCTTCGGTCCAATTTCAATGAAATTTGAAATAATAATATTACAAAAAAAAATTCGATCGTTCGGTCCAAAATCTGAAAATGAAATCCCAAAGAACTACAAATCAAATTGGTATGGCCTAATATATAGTTTTGCTTTTTATTTCTATCTTCATTGCATTACTTTTGTTTCGCAGACAAAAAGAATAAAATATTGACAATGAAAGTTGATTTCTGCTTTTTTCAATGTCACATGTTTTAGTTATGAACGTTACTTACATTCCAGTAGAATTGAGCAATATTTGACGTACGCCATCGACACATGTTACGTGTCAAAACGACAGGTGTGACAATATACACAGGTGTCGTATAATTCTGCGCACTTACGATCTAATCGTTGTATCAATAATGGTATTTAAAACACAAATTGTTATTTTTTTACCCATGTGAAGTCATATTTCAACAATCAGTTGATACAAATTGTATTACTGTGCATTCTACATAAACATTAAAATCATGGTTTAGACGCTGTTGCCCTTATGTTTCTAAACTAAACTAAACTTATCAAACTCGTTTAATTATGCGCACTAATCTGTTATTACATTTCTTACCATGAACATACATGAGTCCAAAGACATCGTAAATGTAGATCATCATCTGAGATTTCGAATGTAAAGAGTATAGAGTTTAAGAAAGTGTTACTGTTTAATCTTACTAAATATATAAACACCCATTTGTCTCCTAACGTTTTAGCAAAATGGCGTCATAAACAGATTGCTGAGCATCTTACCACGTTTGGTAATAATTATTATTCAGTTCATTAATTTTGAAAAAAAAAATATATATATATAAACATGATAAAAATAATTTTGGATTCATTTTAATTTTTTTTATATGTCATAATGCTAAATACTATTTTGAACCGAACTTGAGTGTGCCTTCGGGTGACACTGGCAGTATCTGAAACCCCGTATAGTGGCTGATGTCTCTTAAGTCGCGTCCAGTCTTTATAGATCTTCATGGACACCAATGTATATTTCACGACAGTATGGGACAAGTGCATGTTAGGTTAACTGGAACCAAATATATAATGTTCATTACGCAAATGTCATAATAGTTAAGCTTTATATATCGCTGGTATAAAAGTGAATTGAACATAAAATAATGCGCAGAATTTCACGACGCGCAGAATTAGAGGACACGACGGTACTCCTCTAAGCTGTAACTGTCCAAACCTAATGGTAATGACGCTGAGTGTCGCTAAGAAAAGGTCAACAATATATACACTGATGAAAATTGAAAATTAAACTACTCGACAGATATGATTCTGGTTTTTCTACCGTCAATTTTTCACATGAAAGTAGTAGTATCCCTATATCGTATTTCACATACCTCTCCGCACTTTGATAATGGTGACGTACCCAGTTATGAAAATATAATCGCCATATTTTTCTATCAAACATAAAACGTTCCTTTGTATATTTGTAACACATATATCAGTCATGCCGTTACTAATCAACCACTGAAAAACAATGGACCCTTCTGTAAATCAATGACTTACATGAGTTCAAATGCATCTTTATGGGTGAATGGGTTAACGTCGATTCTGTGGTTTTCAGAACAATTTACGTCGACGCCCTGATTTTCAGAAGATTTTTCTCTGGATTAAATGTATCTCACAGTTTACATATTTATTTTACGTCGACTGGTGAAAAACCAGAATGTATACATTTCTATAGATCTGAGAGTAGTCCATACAAAGCTTATTCGATCAATGTCTCTGCATCCGCAATAGAGATGAAATCTCTCTAATATGCTTTCTATTCACGTCGAGCTATCGACTATAACTAATGTTACAAGGGCATATTAAGACAGGGCAAAGGAAATGCAGTGATTTACCCGTTGTGCAGTCAGAATGGGGATACGTTGGGGAATAAACAACCGATTTAGATTCATTTAAATTAATTATTGCTGGAAGGTAAGCATACCGGAAGTGACGTTTTATTGGTAGTATTATAATTTCAGATTGTGTAACGCATTGGGTTCGTCTGTGTGTACTGCTGTTACCGTTCCGTTCTTGTACAAGTTTGAGATAAATATAATTCTTCAAACGTTTCGTTTCATTTTCATTCAAAATTCAGTTTCATACTAGGGGAATATTTGGCACTGTTGACACCATTTAAATTCGAAAATCTTCTAAAGCTAAGATAGTCATTTCTTTTTAAAGTGGTTACTCTTAGACGGATTTAGGCTATACTTTTAAATATATTATTTGGCCCTGTATGACACCACTTTATCCTTAGAAAAATACATACTTTTCAAATTGGAGCTCAACTGATGACGTCTAATTGATAGAAACGGTATCGTCTTGAGCACTATAACTTTGGTATTATGTCTATAATATTTTCATCCCCGATACCACAGAAAGAAATGGATTATATGGCTAGGATATAAAACAAATATTGGTCATCATTATCAGTGTCACTATCAAATCTGTCATCAGAAATGAAATAGATGAGGATGAACGCGTTCGGTCTTATGTCAGATAAATGTGAACCACTGAATTGGAAAAATATGTTAATATACCAGTGTCGAGCGTTAACATATAAAAGCGAACGACATGAGTACAGTCGAACTTTCCTGATAGGACCATCTAATTGACAATGCCTCTTAATGTTGCTCAGCTGAACATTGATCACGGATTTTCATTTGATTACACATAGGTCGAATGTTTCCAAGAGGAACGAGGTGCAGGGGCCTGAAATTAATTTTAAAGGATTTCAAGATAAAATCAAAGAGATATTATGCTGCAAGAGACATTTTTTGCATATTTATGGCATACAATTGTAAATAATTGCTCAAATAAAAACAACTTCAGAAATATAATAATTAATAATTAATAATAAATTTTGAGTACCATATTTAACGTATTTTTCAGTTTTTTATTGTGACTCATTGTTTTATGTGAATGAGTACAGACAGAATGAGTTTTCCAGCCAGTCACATCACAGCTAGTATATAGTCAAATAGTGAAATAAATGTTACTAAACATTTTATGAAAGAATAAGTAAAATTGAAGAAGTACCAATAAAAAATCAAAACTCAAGTCCATTATAACACGACGAATTAGATGTGCAAATGGTCTCAACATGAAGAACAATTACGAACCCCAAACGGGATAAGACCAGGTGTCCGGAAGGAGTCAGCATCTTCTGCTGGCCTGCCACAGGCGCCACAAATGTTCCATGGAAACCTTTCTAGTTCGATGAACGGGTCAAATACGGTAAAAAGGTCAAGTTTGGTGATGAGGTCGAGTTCGGTGAAAAGCATGATTGGTGAAACGGATTCACTCTCTGTGGCCGTGATCCAGAAAACTATCTAATATTTCTGAGAGGGGGACTTCATAATGGTTACCAAGATCCCCGTATCGAACATAAAACTTCTAATGAGATGAAATTCCATAATTGTCTTTTAAAGTTGACGGTAGTATACAAACAATTTTACATTACAATCACCTAAACCATAGCAATACAGTATCCATATTTCTTTTCAATTAAAAATTCACTTTTATGATACGGGGATATCGGATATTGGGTATTGGTATTGGATAGGGGTATTCCTGGCCGAGTTGTTGGAGCATTGTAATTTAAACCTGCCTGTAAGCGCGGGTTCGATTCCCATTGGAACCTAAAATGACGAACTTGACCTCGTCACCAAACTTGACCTTTTCACCGAATTTGGCCCGTTCATCGAACAGGAAAAGTTTCCATGGAACATTTGCGACGGGTCAAATGGCATGCCAGCAGATGACGGTGACTCCTTCCGGACACCTGGCCTTATCCCGTTTGGGATTCGCAATTAATTACAGATTGGTACTTCTTCCTTTTTACTTTTAGAGAAGGTTTGTCAGTTTACTAGCGGAAGACCAGTGTTCTCATCCCGAGTTCATTGTAACCGGGTTCTACAATCCACTATTAAAATCTGGTTACTACCATATAATTGAACATTTGTTGAGTGTGGGGTTAACACCAATAAAACAAATATGATAAACAAAAATCAATTACAAGTCCACCAAGGTAAATTGGCACATGTTTACAAACACAACGAGTCTAAATCAAATCATTAAAGGGGCGACAAGCTACTTGTCGTCACAGAAGTATTAAAAATTCATTAATGCATGAAGTCCGTGCAAGTCAATGTGTTTTATCTGTACAACCTTTTTCTACAAAGTACACCGTATTGTTTTTCACTAAACCCGGATGTGCCATTTACTTTGGTATGCCTATAAAAATATTATAATTATAATTTCTCCATTGAAAAGAATGGAATGTTATGACAAGTTACTAACAAAAATACTATATACAGATATTTAACCCTTCGACAGCCCTTTCTGTGAACTTAATGAGTAGACTAATCAATATATAAAATCGGTTTTCCTTATTTGCCTTAACAGTCAATTGTAAAAATATGTTTTAATAATTCACTTCTGTTGTTATTCAATAATTCTATGGTTTACTGAGTTAAAATGAAATATAGAAAGGCTTTGGATCAATCTTAGCACTTAACATTTGACTAAAGAGCTGTTAATTGCTTTTTTTTATTTTAAATGATATATTCTGATTTTACCGTACGTAAATTAAACATTGTATTACATCATATGTGTATACATTTATAACTGCAGACAATTTAATTAAGTAAATTCGAATAATATATTGGGAATTTGAAAGTTATACAGGAGGAAAAGATGGACGGTCAGTCGAGTGAGGTAAGAAATTCATTTTGTTATTTGATTTCTTTAAGATATACAAATTTAGTGGAAGTAAATAAGTTACTGTAGACAAATATTAAATTGCATGTTTATATCTTATTCATTGATGATTATTTTTCTACCGGTAATGCTTTTTTATTAATCGCCGGTAGAGCTCACCTGGCTACATGACACATGTTTCGACTATTGCTATGCCTAACGTTCGGCGATCGTGTGTACTTTATTTGTTTCAGAAAAGTATGGAGTATAATCATGACCGGAATTTTGGCCCGGATCTTTTGCCTGTTTTTAAGTGGAAGTGAGAACCCGATTAAAGTACCAAGGAAAATGCGATTGGCCTTCCCGCATATCAATTAAAAACTTGTTCTGTTCAAGAACTTCTTCGTGGTGTACAACGTAATACTCTAACCACTCGGTCACCGAGCGCTTCGCCTTCTTCCTCATTCAACGCTCATCATCATCATCATCATCATCATCATCTATTTATTTATTTATTTTTATTTATTTATTTATTTATTTATTTATTTATTTATTTATATATCTATTGTTAGTTAGAGAATCGCGCTTTGAACCATGAATTCTCTCACTTCCATCTTTTCATTTCACAACTTATACGTTATGCCAGTGAATGCTCTTCTTATAAATGTTTTATTCTGAGGGCGAGGCAGCTCGCCAATAAACTACTTATACAAGGTTAAGTTGTTGAACGCTTGATATCGCCGTTTAAGAAGTTTTAAGGTCGATACAGGCATCAGGTTACGTTGTTGAACGCTTGGTATCACCGTTTAAGACGTTTTATGGTCGATACAGGCATCAGGTTACGTTGTTGAACGCTTGATATCACCGTTTAAGAAGTTTTATGGTCGATACAGGCATCAGGTTACGTTGTTGAACGCTTGATATCACCGTTTAAGAAGTTTTATGGTCGATACAGGCATCAGGTTACGTTGTTGAACGCTTGATATCAACGTTTAAGAAGTTTTATGGTCGATAAAGGCATCAGGTTACGTTGTTGAACGCTTGATATCACCGTTTAAGAAGTTTTATGGTATATACGGATAACTTTATGAAGACCCACTCTCAGGAATATTAGCACGACCACAGACAGTGACTCCCTTTTGCCAATCGTGCTTTTCATTAAACTTGACCTTTTCACAAAACTTAAGCTTTTCACCGAATTTGATCCGTTCATCGAACTAAAAAAGGTTTCCATGGAACGTTTGCGACGGGTGTTGTATGCCAGCAGGAGACACTGACTTCCTCTGGATACCTGATCCTATCCCGTTAGTGATTCGCAATAGTTGTTCTTCTTGAGACTGTTGTATATCACCAAGCTTGATCTTTTCAGCGAACTTGAGCTTTTCATTAAACTTGACCTTTTTTACCGGTTTGATTTTTGTCATCGAACTAGAAAGGATTCCATGGAACATTTGCAATGGGTGTGGCATGCCAGCAGGGCATATCCTGGTCCTATCCCGTTTGGGATTCGCAATTGTTTTTCATGTTGAGACCATTTGCACATCTAATATAAAAAATTTCAGATACCAAAGTATAAACCAATAGAATGTCCGGGACATAGATACAAATCCGGTAAAAATAGACAAACACGGACCTCTGGAAACCAAGAGGTGGGATCAGGTGCCATGGAGGAGTAAGCATCCCCTGTCGACCGGTCACACCCGCCGTGAGTCCACAGTCAAGTCCAATGAAACACGAGAGGAGTGTATCCTCGTCACAATTGGTACAGACGTCTCAACAACCGCCAGCGAAAAGGTAACTCAACATTTCACTTAGTGAAACAGAGTAGTCGCAAACAAGACTATTATACCGACCGTAAAATTTGCGGAACGTTGACATTAAACGCGGTTTTCGATATCCCTGTGTCAATAATTTGTCAGTGAGTAGTTTACCTCTGTATATGAAATCTTCATATGTTGTACACGCCCTGGCATATCGGATCATTTGTGAAATATAAACTCCATATGCGGGTCACTGAGGGATATTACTACTTAAATGTGGAAAATTTACGATGGGAAAGCCAAAATCGTCGCGTTTGTCGTATAGCTTAGTTGCTAATTTCCCGTCTGTGTTTATATTGAGTAAAATGTCTTAGTATGAAGCGTGTGTGCTTGATTCTGTTGTATCTTTAATTTCTAGTTCGCTGGGATATATCGCATTGACATATGTATGAAAATTGTCATTATTAATTGACAAAACGTCGTCGATATATCTAAATGTCAAATTAAAGGACACCGCTAACTTTTTCTTCTTTTGATTCAGCAGTTACTGAATGAAGTCTGCTTCGTATGAATAAAGGAACAGGTCGGCCAATAAAGGAGCACAATTGGTTCCCATAGGAATGCCGACAGTTTGTTGAAAGACCACGTCTCCGAACATTACAAATATATTGTCTATTAGAAATTCCAGCATGTTTTTATATCAACTTCAGTATATTTATATGTATTATCAGAGTGGTGTCTGACGAAATAAGTATCCTGTTAGCCAATCACTAGATATTTAAATTTTCGGGTACCACCTTTAGTGAAAAAAACAGTTGTCTATGATGCTGAAAAGTCTTTCTTTTAATTTTTTATGTGGAATAGTAGTGTAAAGAGTAGAGAAGTCATAAGTTTTGATACTGTGAATTCGAGAAAAATTGTGTGCCTTCAAATTTTCTAAAAACTGTTTAGAATTTTTAAGTATCCACATCTGATTTACACCGCTTCTGGAATAAGCAACTGTACAGTATTGTTGAAGTTTCTCCTTAGCGGCTGTCAATATCTTGGTAAGGAGTAAAGATAAAGGTTTGGTAGAACATTTGCTGGATCCTGCTATGTATCTTTGCTTATATGGGGTTTTATGAAGTTTAGGTATCCAGTATAAATGTGGTAGTTCGAAATCGGTATCCGTTGTAGGTATATCAAATGAGCGTGATACGGACACGTGATTTTGAAGGATCTCGTCCTTTGAAAGTGAGCTACGTGTGTATGTAGGATTTCCAGAATTCGTATTAAACCCAAGTTCTTCTAATAAACAATTATAGTAATGTGCCTTACAAATAAAAACTATATTATTTGAGGCTTTGTCTGCTGGTACCAGTACATATTGGTCATGTAATCTATTCAGTTCAGTTACTACTTCTGGATCATTAAATACAGAGAGATGACGTGTTTTCATAGTCCCTTTAAGTTTTCGAATACGAGATTTTATCAACCATCTATGGCTTTCAGCCATTCAGACAAAGTGTCTGGTTCTACGTCTTCATGTTTGGCCCATCGTCTGGCATAATCTTCGACACAATCCATAATTAAACTGAAATTCTGACGCCAATTAAAGGAACGCGCTTCCCGGTATTTAGGGCCCCTTAAAATAAGATTTTTGAGGCTTTCATTTTCAACAATAAAAACGTCGCCGGTAATGACATGCCCGATAGGATTGTATTTGAAAGGAGATGAAGCACATGAACATGTGACAGTGTTGTGTAGAAGATGGTTGATGTCTAGGCACTGCAAAACCTGTTTGTAATTGAATAGCTTGGATGCGATGCTAGGTGTATAGCTATATGAAATGCAAGGCGTGGTCTTCAGTTTAAAATATGGTGGAATACAGGACTGAACTTTTTTTTATGATTTAGAACATTGCCAATATTTAAAGCGTCTATGCCTTTATTTGTAAATTTAAGTTTAAGGAAAAGACGTTTCTGTTCAGCACAGTCATCGTTTGTAACGCGTGCAGGCTTAAACAGTCTGTGATAAGCGATGTCCATTATAATGGAGTTCAGTATGTATTCTGGGGTTGAAGAAACCGTGTAGGGGTTCATTCTTGCTTCTTGAAAAAGTTTATTGAGATTTGTAAAAGGAACAGAATAAAGTTTGCTGCGAATGTGATGAAGACCCAATTTTTTGTTAACGTAAGGTAAAAGAGATGAAAAAGTGACATCATGTATGTAGGGTCGGTTGTATGAACGATGTCCGTGACTTTGTTTACGTCTTACGTTAGAATTAAAAAGTTCCATCACATTAACACCATTACACAGTGGGCTTGATAGATTGCCTACACTTTGGATATTATCGTTACATCCATAGGGATATGCAGTGCCAAGCTGTTTAATCCAAAATTCTTCACGTTGTCTACGGAAGGGGGTACTCAAGGTGGGATTGTTGGTACAGTGGTATATTTTTTCAATTATACGCACTCTCATAGACAAGATGGAATGATCAGGAGAGTTGAAATGTCGATAGAGTATCTGGTTACCCCCGTTATTAATCTCGAATCGATAACCAGATACCCTTTTATTTAAGGGCCCCTTAGTTTCGCCAACATAAATCAAACCATACAAGGTACACTCAATTCCGTAAACAACGTTAGATGATTTGCAGTCTAGATTATCCCAGCTTCTGGTGTTGTAATGCTTATTTGTCAGATTGCTGGTGAACACTTGATCAGTTATTGATATATGACATGTTTTACAGTTTTTGACAGAACATTTAGAAATTGTTGGTATATTAACTGAAAATGAACTATCAAAAATATCGTCAAGTGGAATCTGACAATTTTTTATCGGAACATAAGCATTATTATGTTTATACCATAACTGGTCATTTTTTGACTGTACAAATGTTAAATTGTCAATGTCCCGAAGGACAACCCGAGGAGCACCAAACAATCTCTGCGAGTCTGTGCTCCCGATAGACTTCACAGAAGGACACCTTTTTATACTGGGCGCCGTGCCATCCAGTATGCAATTTTGTGGTACTTGTTTATCCATTAAATGCATATGTACCGAGTGACAAGTATCCTCGGGGACAATATGTCCACCAGCAGTGATACATACTCGGTGGTAAAAATATAAAAAAAATTCAAATCCGTCGTGTTCTAATGGACTTCAGTTTCGATTATCAACTGGTACTTCTTTTTTTTTTACTTCTGGTCAGCGCAAGTTCGAGATCATTGGAACCTAGGCCGAATCTTTGTTTGAAAATTTGTCAGTTTACTTGCGGAATTCCAGTGATCTCTACCCGGGTACATCATAACCGGCTTCTCTCCTCCACCATTCGAAACTGGCCGCTACCGTATAATTGTAAAATCGTTGAGTGTAACGTTAAATACTCTCTCTCTCTCTCTCTCTCTCTCTCTCTCTCTCTCTCTCTCTCTCTCTCTCTCTCTCTCTCTCTCTCTCTCTCTCTCTCTCTCTCTCTCTCTCTCTCTCTCTCTCTCTCTATAAGTATTATTAGTATCATTATTAATATCATTTATTTTTTATATATATTAATTCATTCAGTTCTTTATTAGCTTCGATATTTCTTCAATTATAAATCTATCTATTTTTCAGTTTTGATAATCATTTTATGCTATCCCAGTATGTGATGTTTACACACAAACACATACATTTATTGGACTAAAATTCCAATTCCAATAACTTTATCTCAATTCTCAGGTATTATTGGCTTAAGCTGGAAATCAGATACTTAATGTCTACACCACTTGTTAACTATCAGTAGAAGTACATAGGTGACATTGATTTTAGCTTTGTTATAACGATTGGTTCCCATAGGTGACGGAAATCACATATGCACAATCAATGTACATTTCGAGTCTGGGAAATAGGTTGGGTCAAAAGGGAGATTGATATGTAATTAAGACTGAGAAAGGTTAACGAAAAATAAATACAACCGATTTTAATTCTTTGATGTAAGCGGCTTACAATTTTATATCATGATTTGCTTTATTTTTGTCAAGAAATGCAAGGATTCCGACGTTAAGCATTAGACTAAGCGATGGGGTTGTAGCAGTACAACGGGACATTGCTTTTTAACTCATTAATTCCTGAAAATGGACAATGGACTCTTCTGTACATCAATGACTTAGACCACTCCAAATGTGTCTTTAGGGTTGATTGAGTTACGTGTAACCCGAGAGATACTGATCTTTCATACTTTATATCGCCCACCTTCACTTAACATCGGAAGGTCATATAAAAATACAAATACCAGCAAAATAAACTAAAGGGGAAATTGTTTAGTGAAAAGAGTTGTGACTCAGCAGAGAAAACTCTTCAACCCTAAAGACACATTTGGCTTTGATATCTTTATTCCCCTTTCACGAATGTTAGATTTTATTCTAGACCACGACCATATACAGCGACTCTCTTTGGTCAAACAGATTTAAAACTGACAACATTGTCACCGGGCTTGACCTTTCACCGAAACAGAGAAGTTTCCATGGAACATTTGCTACGGATGTAGCATGCTAGCAGAGGACATATGAGATTCGCAATTGTTCTTCGTGTAGAAACATTTATTATATTCAATTTGTTACGAATATCCATTGGTTCTTCTTTTTTACTTTGAGCTGATAAAAAACTATCAATGTATTGAAATTATCTTTCATGGTCCAGTCAGAGATGGCTATGAACTTATGAATATTTTTTTTAATATATTTTTTCTTTTAAACGATTGCCTGTCTATAAAGGCCAGTTTTGAAAAGTACCCTGACTGCATACTTCAATTAAATTAAACCTGTGTATAAGGGTTACCTGCATATAAAGGCCAATATTTTCTAGTCCCTAGGGTGACCCTTTATACAGGTTTACATATATATATATATATATATATATATATATATATATATATATATATATATATATATATATATATATATATATATATATATATGTATATATATATATCGATTTACGAGTACACCAACCTATGACTCATCTCTACATCATGATTTACTCTTAGTGCACCGTATAATAAATAACTTCTGATTATATTGTCGTGTAATCAGGTTTCAGATCATAAAAAACATGTGAAATATTTACACACATCAAATATATCATCTACAATTACGAATGAATATCAACTGTGTCAACAATGATTTGACACGTCAGTAGACTTCATGATCAATTTCATGTCTTCTCGAACACACTCAAGAATGTTAAGAGTGCAAAGCAGAATGATCTAATGTAATTATATTTCATTATATCACACTGCTGTAACTGTAAAGTTGGTAGATTAACATCACGGGCACATTTAGTATCACCTAATGATTATCCGCTATCGGATAGACTATATTAATTGAGAGCTTTCCAAACAAACTGGAACACTTTGTAACATAATTGGGAAACCCAATTATTTAGGTAACATCAAAGTTCAATTAGGATTTCGAACGAATAATTGTTTTGCCATATCAATTTCTACAATATTAAATTGACTATTCAAATGAAATGTTGAGTTGCCTGTTCGATAGCGATTGTTCAGACGTTTGTACCATTGAGGGTTCGTTCCTCACGTATTTCACTTGTATTTGACGGGGGGTGTTACCGTTCAACAGGGCATTCTTACTCTTCCATGACACCTAGTCCCACCTCTTGGTTTCCAGAGGTCCGTGTTTGTTTAATTTTTACCAGATGTGTATCTATATCCTGGACATCCTGAAGATTTACACTTTGGTATCTGAAAGTTTTATATGCCCATTGTTCAGAATTCACTTTCGTTACAAATGCTGGAAAGTGGACGCGGTATGCCTCTTTAAGAACATGATAACGCAGAACAAAACAAATGGGAACGATTTTTACTTTTCCATTGATTACATCCTCTCAAGTCACATTCAGATACGGGATTCTGATTATAATTAGTGTTTGACGCCACAGTCAACAATTTTACAGTTATAAATGATGGCGGCCAGTTTTTAATGTTGGAAGAATGAATCTGGTTACCCAAGAAGAGACCACCGGCCTTCCGCAAGTACACTAGCAACCTTTCTGACAAAAATTCAACTTAGGTTCCAGCGGGACTCCAACCTGTGCTGACAGGAAGTCAGAGACTTCATGATTTAAAGAGGGATCATGCTCTAACCACTCGGCCACTGAGGCCCCTTTCAGATACGGAACTGAGATCAGGTGTCACTGAGGAGAATCCCTTCGCACGATGATAATCAGTATTCTACCATTGACCTATACATAACATATTATGTAACCCCTTAATAGTTTAAACTTAAATATTTTGAACACTTCCTTATATATAAATTGTTCGGCGGCTACGAGCTCGGGAACGTTGGTTTCCTGTGGGTACTCATGTTCACCAACATATTAAGCAACCCTCCTCCCTAATAGTTGTAAATTGATTTATTTATGGTCCTTTCCCGTTTGGGGTTCGCAATTGTTCTTCATGTTGAGACCATTTGCACATTTAATTCGTCTTGTTCTAATGGACTTGCGTTTCGATTATCAATTGGTACTTCATTTTACTTATTGTTGTAAAATGAATAAAGTATATTTTAAATAATCATTTAATCAATATCTAAGAGTTCAAATGAAACAATTATATCAATGTTAAAGACAAACTTATTACGGGAAACGTTCTGTTGTACTTCATCGTCGATATAAAACTGTTTTTTTTATTATCAAAGACATGTTTTTCTAAACAGCCCACATAACAACGAGAGATCCTGCAGCTGATACCATAGAGGAAGTATTGAACACGGTATCTTTGTTGTAGATGTGTGTTAAATGGCTTTATTGTGTGGTGAAAACAATAGGATTGACAATATAGTTTTAATTTAATTACACCCTACGTCGTTAATAACATACTGTATTTCATACTGTATTTTAAAAAGACCATTGTTTGCACGGCCTAAGGAGATCATTGTGATTTGGTGTTGGCATCATAGCTCTTAATGACAAAGAACAGATGATGTAGCCTTTCATCCCGTGCTATCATCTTTCGGTCTTCTGTCTATACAATGTCATTATAGAATAACGCCAAAGAAAATAATGGCAATATCTCGTAAACCAAAAATAGGATTTTTTAAAATAATTTCACTTACCTGTAGGTGACAAGTCTAAGTATTTATTGAAGGGTTATTTATCAATGGATCATGGTTTATAGACGAATGATTTATATCCAAGTGAATTTGATATCGAGGTTGTTAAATGACTGGAATTGAAATATTACTGATAGGGGTCCGATATTTAATATTTTGAAGAGAATTGTACAGTGTTCTTACTTTAGAACTTCTCCGAGGGAATTTGATATCAAACACTGAGATTGTTAATTGACTGGGATTGAAATATTCAAAAAAGGGGTCCGCTAATGAAAGGAGTGCTTATTGAAATAGTTATAAAGAGACTCGGACATAATACGTACATCACGAATAAGGTGTGACGATCATCAAGCAAAATAGTAAACATGTTTACGTCTCTGAAAATGTCATTGTATATATATCGGGAATTTCTGCAATATTAGACTTTTTCATTGTTTTACGGCTTTTAGTGTATAACTTGTGCAGCAGAGGTGTAAAGAGAAAGTACGTGTACTTTACAGAAGGCATAAATTTATACATACATTTCGGGAATTTCTGTGAAATTGGGGTGTTAATTGTTATGTGTAGAAATGGTGCACGGGATATTTAAAATATGCACAAATAAAATGTAGGCACGCTTCACAGTACAGGAAATGAGAGACGATATATTTTATATACAAGCAAAATCCAGTTCATAAAACAAATTATATTGAATCAGTGCTTAATGAGATATATATAGAGCATCCTCTTGTTATTTCATTGTCGTACAAGATCCGTATTTAATTAGATACGTGACCTTATAAACATTACAAAAGACCGAACGATGTATTGGACAATTCGTATTCAAAGCCATCTCGCAAGCCTCTACCATTAACTACGAGTCATTCTCTATCTTTATTGTAAGTGAAATCTCGTGGAGTCTTAATACGTGTGATTTCTGCCTCGTAAATTAACAATGTTCCTGGAGGATTAGAATACTGAAAACTGAAAATGTTTAATGAAAACAAAAGTATTTCGCTTCTAGTATTGCGCGACCAAAGTATGAAATCTGAATTAACTGGTGAATTGAATTTGTGAAACTATAAATCCATTAGAAGTGTCTAATTTTCATATGGATCAATTTATATGATAAAATGATAAACGGGTCGAGCACTTGCCATCTGTTCGTATCTTAAACTTAATAACATCTTCGTTGTTGGAAATACAATTTCTGAAAGAATTTAAAATTGTTAAATGCTTGATGATTAGAGATTCACTGAAGACATGTGAGATCAATCCATGGCGTTTTCAATTTGTAACACCGGATTTAGTATTCTGACTTTATATTCTATTTGTAACGCTTGATTTAGTATTCTGACTAAGTATTCTAGTATTCTAAGATTCTGACATGGAGGAAATACCTATTTTGTCTCAGAAATGGAAAGAATGGTATAAAAATTTTCAAAAGTTATCACCAGACGGCGCTTATAAATTTCAAGATAAAGTAAAATGTAAAACCAAAATGGTTTCTTCAAAAGAATCTGTAGAGGACGAAAACCCAAATAAACCGAAAAGTAAGAACAAGGAAAAATCGGAAAGAATATGTTTATCTGCAAAATACCACACGAATTGTATTCCTGACCAGATTAAACGTGACAAGGTAGGTCAATGTCAAATATAGTTATATGAGCAAGCACTTCATTTAATATATTATATAATCCTGAGAAAAAACAAAAAAATGACCACTACCATATAACTGAAAAATTGAATGTGGCGTAAAACACTATTCAACATCCAATCAAATCTCACGGCTGATGTGAAAAGCCCAGGTTTGTTTGTCAGGTCTCTATGGCACCTCATCCCTACTCTGGATTTCTCGAGGTCCTTGTTTGTCCAATTCACTAGATTTGTATATAGGCATCCTGGACATCCTGATGATTTATACTTTGATATAAATATTATAAACATAATACCAAAGTTATAATGCTCAAGACGATCGTTTCTGTCAATTAGACTTCATCAGCTGAGCTCCAATTTCAAATGTATGTGTATTCTGAGGTTTTATATATATATATATATATATTAAATAAGCATGCACTTAAAACAATATACTATATCATCCTCAGCCTACACTACTGGGTAGAGACTCCCTACATTGACACCCGTTCAAGGATTGTATAAGGCATCAGTAGTCAAATGAGATCCCGTTTCGTGGTGGTACTAGGCTACTGTTTTATGATATATTTATTAATGGCAAAAACCCGCAAGGAGCATTCAATCCTTGTAGTTGTTTGCAGACTCGCAGTGGTCGTGGTCGGTCAGCAGGGGATGAATACTCGTCCATGGCACGTGATCCCCCTCTGACATTGTAATTGTCCATCGTTCATTAGATGTGTATATTGTCTCCTGATCCTCCTTACTAATGATACATTGGTATCTCTAAATTTTATATTGTTATAAAACTGTTCCGCAAATTGTACGGTCGGGGTAATAGTCTTGTTTGCGATTACACTATTTCACTAAGTGAAATGATGAGATACCCGTTCGATGGCGGTTGTTGAGACGTCTGTACCAATTATGACGAGGATTCGTTCTACACGTATTTCATTTTAATTTGACTGTGGACTCACGGCGGGTGTTACCGGTCGACAGGGGATGCTTACTCATCCATGGCACCTGATGCCACCTCTTGATTTCAAGAGGTCGATGTTGGTAGATTTTTACCAGATTTGTACCTGTATCCTAGATATTGTAGAATTAGGAATAAGTTATGATTGAATGTACTTTTAAAAATTCATGAAAAAATATTGATTACTCCATTGCTCCTGATCCCACCTCTAAGTTTCCAGCTCTGGATTTCCAATAGTTTGTGTTTGTCCAATGTTCACCAGATCTGTATATTGTTTCCTGGACGTCCTAAAGATTTATACTTTGGAACCTGTTTTTATATTGTTCGAACTTTAAATGTATACAAATGAGGGGTCATTCATTCCTTTACCACCGGAGACGCTGTATGAATTATATTACACAGAAAAGTAATGAATTGCTTTATAATCATCTATATTAATGCTGTGTCGTGTTAAATCCATTAATATGCGTAAAATAATAAGTTGACCCTATGCACGACGATCTGTAAAAGAGCACTTTTAAAATCTAATTGCCTCGTATGCAATGACAGTAAAACATTAACATAACGAACTCTTTTTGTACGAATTCATTCTCATAACGAATGAATAAATAATCCCCGACTGTACCTCTATATATTCTTAGTTGACAAAAATATAACGAATTTTACATAACGACTTTTTCCTATAACAAACCAATTTCTATGTTCCATGACACCCCAACCTACATCTTTTATAAAGTTATAACAAAGTGATCAATATATTTAAAAAAAGTAAATTATTGACTTTTTCGCCAAGCATAAGTAGGTGGTAAGCTCTCTGATTAAATTAATTGTGTAAATAAAAAGAAACAAAAAGTTTCTGCTTAGCATGAATTTAGAGCGATATTTCTCTTAACGAATTGTATTGTAACCCTTCAGCCTACCTCGCTATAAAAATTCTTTATAAGAGAGTTTTACTGTTCTCTGTTTCAATAAGTGAACTGTTGAGTTACCTGTTCGATAGTGGATGCATTTAGAATGGATACCAAATTTAAATGTCTTTAACTTAGACATGGATATAGAATTAACTATAATGTGCTTTGTATGTGCACTCAAATACTTATATCTTGGGCGTGAGTTCATATAATGAAGCCTACACACCTACTGTTGATGAAGCAAACATGACCGTGACAAACTTCCAACGAAGTTACAATACATAAACTATGTAAATCGATTGACGAGATACATATTGCAGACATTGTAACCAGACAGACAGACAGGTAGGTATGTAGGTAGGTAGGTAGGTAGTTAGGTCGATAGATACAAAGAATTATTATTCATCTATTGATTCTAGCTTATTCCCGAAAGGGGTAAGTTAACTAGGAGGTTCTTGTTCCTTTTGACCGTACCTATTTCCCCCCGCTCGTCTCGAGGAAATAGGTCTTTTCTCGGAGAAGCGCAATCTTTGTAACTCCCTCTGTGCTACTTTATTTACTGTATAAGATTCAAAAGCATTTTCTTACGGCAATGATGAGAGAAAATCCTTATAGTTATTTAAAATTATTTAATACACTGCAAGTATCTCCATTTTTATTTTAATTCATTTATGTGCTATACATGTATGGTTTAGTGTATACAAACATATTAAAGAGACATTAACTATACTATTTAATGATTATCTTGTTTCAAACTTGCTTTGTTTTAAATTAAATTAAATGAGCATAATTTAACAATAATATTGGATTGTATTGGTGTACCTGTATTATAGTTATAGACATACCTATAAACAGCATTTGGATATTGTGATATCGAATTTGAAACATTAATTGATGTTTTGATTTGTGGAATAAAGTGCAAATTGCTTTGCGTTATTGACGCAATTTGATTTACAAATAGTATGCCGGTTATGTCTATAGTCTGCTGTCACTTACACTTAATGACAGCAACTGGGTTACGATGTTTAACTTCAACAGACGACGTAATATATGCAAATTAGGAGAATGATCTAATATAGGGAGATAATAACCTTATATCTAGAACTCAATCTCCTTTTAAAGAAGTACTGGAGAAAAGCCAAACCCATGGGCTACTTTTAATAACTAAGTGTACATCAACTGAATTATAGTTTATAGCTGATATCCAATTCTACTGCAACAGATTTCCGAGAAACTACACATGGGCAGGGAAATCCTTATGGTAAATGCATTTTTATGATACAAAGACATAACAGTATAAGTGACAGGTTTTGAATATAAAAATATTGAAATTTTATAAAGAATTGATTATACAAGGTATTGTGTTCTTGTTTTATATGCTGACAGGGAACGCTGAGTCCTTCCGGGTACCTGCAGTTGTTCTTCATGTTGATACTGTTGTTATATCTGTTTGTCGTATTCTAATTGACTTGGAGTTTGGAATATCAATTTACACTTCATTATATTCTACACATAGATAATTCTGTTTTAGAACCAGTTTATTGTTTCTTGTTAATATCACATTGTATCAAGGATATCATGACAACCTATTAAATATCCCGAGAAATCGACAACTGAGTTTTGTGGTTCCGACAAATTTTAATTTTTTTTATTCTCAGCGACTCTATATTTGTGCTGAAAGTTTAACGATATATTTTAGTTTTTACCATGCTATAGGAATATCAAAAGTAATTCAACGTTTCTATTTAGTTTATTATTTGTCCATGTAGGTCATTACTTTCACTTTCAGAACTGTTTGGAAATATGTCTATATTAAATTCGAGCTCATCTGAAGAGGTCTTATTGACAGCAACGATAATCTTAACATTTATTTTGGTCTTTTCTGTAAACTTGCATCGTTGCTATCATGTTTATAATATTATAACCTTAATTCCAGTTTTGTTTTCAGAATCAATCGAACCAATTAATAATTTTGATCAACGTCATTTTCTCGTTTTTGTCCTGACAAAGTAATGCGTGTAGAAAAATATTAACTTTACAGTAAATAGAAATCTATTTTAATACTGATTATCCATTACGAAAAATAACGCGGTACGATTGCTGTATGGTCGTGTTGTCTATGTTTATTTCTTATATGAATCTATATCTTTAGATCTTTATTAACACAATGTATGTTATATAACAATAAAGCATAGTCATGTTTATCATGGTTTGTTGAATAAAATATGCCTTTCAAAAAATCATTACATTTTCATATTGGGTGAATCTACGGCAGTCCAAACCTAACACTAACCACTCATAAATGCTGACATGTTTTAGTTGGTTGAATCTACGGCAGCCTAAACTTAACACTAACCACTCATAAATGCTGACATTTTGTAAGGGCGTCGATCCCCAGCACCAACTATTCATGGATGCTGTTTTGGGGTATCAATACAAGTTTGTAAAAAAAAACTTCAAGTAAGAAAACAAATTCTCGCTGTAATTCTAACACGACAACAATATAAAATGCTGTAATATTAATGCACGTGATATTTAGTGTCGTCTCCTTTATAATTCTTCCTGTGTTAATTGTATCTTCAAATCCTTTCATTGCAGGACAGTTCAGGAAGTGAAGGAAGTATGTACGTTCATAGAGAGCGATCCCAGTCACCAAAGTTGAAAACAAAAAGTTCAAAAGGTCACAGACTTCCTCAAAAGAGAAACAGTGAAATAAGTGAACATGTATGTATTGTATATTTCTGTTGGTGTATAACCATATGTTACCGAGTAATAATATACATAATAAAACTATATCCTAAGTCGAATACCAAAGGAAGTAAAAGCAATGGATCAGCACGGAATTCTGGGATACTCTGCGTGCACTCATGTCACATTGAGAGTGAACATAAGAAGTCTTAGTAGTCACTGTTAAATAGTATCAATCAATATGAGAAGATGACCTCGGGTCCCCTACCCTGACATGACATACCCCTAATGCATGTATAAAATTACAGATGCTTCAGTATTTATCTTCAGGATGTCCAGGACATAAATACATGAGAATATACAAATCACAGATACAAAAGTATAACTGTTCAATATGTCCAGGATACAATATACAAATCTGATGAGTATAGGAGAACACAGATCTCTGGAAATCAAAAGATGACATTATGTGCAATGGAAGAGTAGGCATCTCCTATTGATTGGGTTCCATGTACATAATAATACATTTAATTTCTGTGTGATGTATTAATATATTTTAATAATTTGTTAGTTGCTCCTATGTTACAAAGATACTGTTCTCTCATTTCATATCATTTACATCGATTTCTGATAAAATAAATCACAACTGTCACTCGAAATTCCTATGTTAGATAGATTACGATTAATTTGTCAACAAAACCATAATTGAAGCTACAGTAACACTTGAATCTAAATAGCCTAATACCAATAATAAAAAGACCTCCAATACCACGGCTGAACTCCATACCAATAATAAAAAGACCCACTGTGCCACCGCTGAACTCCATACTAATAATAAAAAGACCTGCAATGCCACAGCTGAACTCCATACCAATAATAAAAAGACATCCAATGCCACCGCCGAATTCCATACCAATAATAAAAAGACCCACAATGCCACGGCTGAATTCCATACCAATAATTAAAAACCCACAATGCCACCGTTGAACTCCATACCAATAATAAAAAGACCAACAATGCCACCGCTGAACTCCATACCAATAATAAAAAGACCAACAATGCCACCACTGAACTCCATACCAATAATAAAAAGACCAACAATGCCACCGCTGAATTCCATACCAATAATTAAAAACCCACATTGCCACCGTTGAACTCCATACCAATAATAAAAAGACCAACAATGCCACCGCTGAACTCCATACCAATAATAAAAAGACCAACAATGCCACTGCTGAACTCCATACCAATAATAAAAAGACCAACAATGCCACCGCTGAACTCCATACCAATAATAAAAAGACCCATAATGCCACTGCTGGATTCCATTATCATTAGACGGATAGAAATATTGGTCTTAATATGTCAGTACTGTATTAAGGTTATATGGGCGTTTTATGGACACGACTCGATTGATTGATTTTTATAGACTTTTACGTTCTAAAGGTGATAGACTGTTACAAAGCTCATTCATTATTCTAATCATACACGATTCCATTATGTTACCTTTTTTCAAATTAAAGCATCTTCTGTTTTGTTCATATTCTTACATTTAGCCAAGAAAAAAAACATTTGTATTACTTAGAAAGACATAGCGAAACAATACATAACTGAGACATACTAACAGAGTTCAGTAAAGACACAGTACATAATTGAGACATACTAACAGAGTTCAGTAAAGACACAGTACATAACTGAGACATACTAACAGAGTTCAGTAAAGACACAGTACATAATTGAGACATACTAACAGAGTTCAGTAAAGACACAGTACATAATTGAGACATACTAACAGAGTTCAGTAAAGACACAGTACATAATTGAGACATACTAACAGAGTTCAGTAAAGACACAGTACATAATTGAGACATACTAACAGAGTTCAGTAAAGACACAGTACATAACTGAGACATACTAACAGAGTTCAGTAAAGACACAGTACATAATTGAGACATACTAACAGAGTTCAGTAAAGACACAGTACATTATTGAGACATACTAACAGAGTTCAGTAAAGACACAGTACATAATTGAGACATACTAACAGAGTTCAGTAAAGACAATGCATACAGGTCTACCAAGGTAAATTGGCACATGTTTACAAACACAACGAGTCTAAATCAAATCATAACAGGGGTGACAAGCCACTTGTCGTCACAAAAGTAGTAGATATTCAGTAATGCATGAAGTCCGTGCAAGGCTATTATGTTTTACTTACAACCTATTTTTGATATCGTTTTGGTTTTTTCCTCTATCGGGATGTGCCACTTTACCTTGGTACACCTATAGGATATTGTGTATTTCTTTATCGGTAAATGTATTAATTTTGATATTGGTAATTGGTCACGTTTTCTAGAAACGTCTGAAGAGTGCAAATACGACCAACAGAAAAACGAGGAGAACACCGAAGTCGACAGAAATTACATCCAGTCTGTCCTATGCTTCGATTTCAACTGGTGAGTGAGACCAAGTTATATACATATTCCTCAAAAGCTAAGATAGTCATTTCTCTACATTGGTTACTCTTAGACGGATTTCGTTATACATGTAGATATATTAGTTGGCCTTGCATGATACCACTTTCTCTTTAGAAAATATTCATCTAATTTATACAATTACATTCTAAAATGAAACAAACTGCGCATCTTACAGTTCTTCAAATTATCTAGTTGAACAAACACGGAGCTTTGTAAAATTCAGAAGTGGGATCAGGTGTCATGTGAAATATGATTTTTTAATAATCATAACATTTTTTTTTTAATTTGAATGTGTTTTTACGCCACTCTCAACAATTTTTCAGTTATATGTTAGCGGTCAGTTTTTATTACTTGGGAGAACCCGGTTGCAATGTATCCTTAAAGAGACCACTGGCCTTCCGCAAGAAAACTGACAAACTTTATCACAAAAATCAGCTTATGTTTCAGTAGGTCTCGAACCTGCGGTGACCAGAAGTGAGTGACCATGGTTCAAATCATAGGATATGATGTGATACGAACCTAAAATGTTTATCGACTGAGACGGAGGATCATGTCACATAATAGAGAGAAGGTTTATACATTTAGGTTTAACTGTTGGTCTTGTCTCATTGCATTTGTGTCTGATCTATTCGTCTGTTTAAAACTCAATTGATGACGTCAAATTTCATGGAATAATAATGTCATAAACAATTATTTCGGTCTTGTTTAAAGCAATTAACTTAGTAATTATGTTTAAATTAACAAATCGATGCGAGATATCATTTGGTGTTAACGATAGGTGAAAAAGCCGCCGATCAGCCAAGTCCAGAAGAAAAGTTTATAACCATTCTGTCACAGAATCTTAAAGAGTACAGCCGACAGAGACTACGGGCCGTACAGATGAGTCTTAGGCAATACAGTAATGTGGAGGCTAGAATAACGCAGAAAGATCTAAATCAGGCTTTTCAAGTAAGATATCTACCTCGCTATTGATACAATTATCTGTTATCTTCATTCATCTACCTCTCTATTGATTACATGATCTGTTTTTATTTATCTACCTCTCTATTAATAAAAAATCGTTTGTTTTCATTTATCTACCTCTCGTTTGATAAAATAATTTGTTAATCTCATTTATCTACCTCTCTTTTGATAAAATGATCTTTTTCTGAATTTATCTACCTCCCTATTGATAAAAGGAATTGCCGTTGGTACATGCCCACCTATATACCGATAAAAATTGTTTAATTGATAAGACAAAAAAGATATTGCTGTCTATTTTTTAATACACTTAAATAAAATTATAATTCTGTATTTTTTAACAATTCACAATAATCGCTAACTGTGTTTTACATCATTGCCAGTTTAGTTAGATATTTATTTAAGTATACCTCAATGTTCAGGACAACCATGTAAAGGTCTCAAGCAGAGTTTACCAGCATCTAATGGACAAATTTGAAGACCAACATGGCGTCGATTTCGAGAAATTATACAGATACCTGACAGAAGCTCATATGAAATCAGGTACATTTCTGTCTCAATCTTTCTACCCTACTGACTCTCTCCTAATCTGTATTCATTTGACTTTTGTACTTTGAAATATCTGAATATATGCATCTATATTTATATATCTCCTTACTTTGATCTCTCTCTCTCTCTCTCTCTCTCTCTCTCTCTCTCTCTCTCTCTCTCTCTCTCTCTCTCTCTCTCTCTCTCTCTCTCTCTCTCTATCTATATAAATATATCTATATCTATATTATCTATATATATATATATATATATATATATATATATATTTGTTATGTTTAAGTTTGGTTTATAATTGGTCATCCATATCAGGAATTTGTTATCAATTATGCAATGTCTTTCAACGGAAAACGTTGAAACGTTTTGATTATTCAGGGTACAGATAAATACTCAATCACATGTATGTTCTCCCTGATAAACGCCTATTAGATTTAGGCAAATTTAAAATACTTACGATAAACATGAAATATGACAAAGTCCCTATTGGATGAATGTACAAAGATATTAAATTACCTGAATGAAAATACATTGCGATTAACATCTTAAGATGGACGTACATCGCTAGTGTCAAATTGTTTGTTCCTCTCGATTCATATCATGTTTTGTATCGCAATTAGGTCGAGATAGTGTTAGGGCGATGCAACGAAGAAATGACCTGGAAACTCAAGTTGACAAGAATCAAGAAGAAAGGGACTCAGATTTACTCAAAAGACTTGAAGATTTGCTAATTAAAGATCAGACATATTTCAACATCCGGGCACTTCGGGAAGCCTTTCAGATTAAAGACAAAGACAAAACAGGAAAAGTTGAGAAAAATGAGGTGACGTGGATCGTTTTTATTGTTTAAGATTCTTGCACTATTTGCTGGGTAGTAACATCAAAATTATATTATCGCTTACATTTATATTCATGCCCTTACAAGATAAATAATATGAATATAGTATATTCTCATTGTATCGTAACTCCTCGTCACAATCGGTATATCCATTCAACGACCGCTATCGAACAGAGAATTCATCATTTCATTTCGTGAAACGAAGTAATTGTTAATATAACTGTATATCTTATCTATATCTTATCTAATATATCTTATCTTTACTTATTCAGGTGATCGACGTATGTAACGCACTACAAGCTCCGCTGTATGGCGCACTACTCAAGAGTCTGATTCGTCGATGTGATGATGAAAATAATGACGTCATCAGGTATTGTTAATAACATTTCAACAAAAATCTCAATTTTATATCATTCGACCTTGTGTTCTATTGTCAGTGACTTCTATTACCTAGAAATACACATACAAATTGAAAAAAAAATTCAATTCAGTTCGCCAAGACAAAGTTTGATCAACATTGAATGTCACTGCCTGTCCATAAGCCGACAGAACAGGTCAACATTTGTGGCACTAAAAGCTAGATTCCTATCCACCTTAGCTATCGAATAATATATTTTGTATAGCAAAGAAAGCTGATGTTATATCAAATATTTCAAAATGCATGAATAATGATAATGACGATGATAAGAAAGGAAATGTTTTTCGTACAATTTATTACTATGCTCCAGGTTTATGTTTGATATATTGATGTTTCCAGTTGGCCTGAATTCATGAGTTTACTTGAGAAATCTCAACAAAATGCACAAGCCAAATGCCCAGAGCTGTGTGAAATTCCAGAGAAATTGCGGGCAAAAACCCCTGTTATTCCGAATCCGATCGACGAATTATCAGAGGAAACCAAATGCAAACTAAAAAACAAACTGCTGAAAAAGGTAGTATTAGTTATACAATGCATATGTCAATTTTATGAAATAACTATTAGCAACAAAGGCGAATCATTTTCTTTCCTATGTAAAAATTATCCAGTTTAAGCCATTTCCGTTTCATTGCATAGACATTATTTTTTAATTTTCAGTTTGTAATTATGGTTGCTTATGGATTTCGCTGTAAATGGTTCTAAATCATGTACCACGTGATACCCGATAACGTTTGTGTGGGACTATTGTGTCTATTACTGATGGAATGACGCTAGCAGATGATATCCCGCGGTAACGTCATTTCAGCAGGAAGTTTACGTGGAGTTACGATCCATCTCCATCACCATTGAATATACTAGTACCGCACAAACGGTATCGGTTATCACATGGTACATGAATTAGTCCAATCATTGAGTAGATTACAAACACATGTTTCTTCGTAAATTATATTTCAATCTGTTTTATTAAGCTTGATAATTACATCATAATGTTATTGATATATAAATTTTCAGTCTTCCGTAAATAAACATGATAAATCGAAATCGTGTGTGTCACTAAATGACCCTTCGAAGAACAGTCTTGGGATTTCGAACTACATGACGGGATATCCTGGTGAAGAAACAAGAGGCATGTATGAGCATCAAGAGAGTTTCGAAAGTACAACTAAAGAAGATGATAAAAGCGGAAAGGAAAATAACAATAACACACGAAGACTCGTACCAAGTATGTTTGATATAGATAATGTATGTCATAAACTGGCTACACTAATTTTTCTCTGGAATTCGAAGCAGAAAATTATCTATGGGCGTTACCAACATTACTCTTTCGTTTTAGTGTAATCATTCGTCTGTCTCTCACTTCACCTCCAATATCAGATTATCACACTTTAGATCTTTAAGTTACATGGATATCTCGGGTGATCGATTACGATTCAATGTTGTTCCTCGTGGTTCACGTTTTAAAATACTTTCTTTCAAAATATTGCAGGGTCTATTCTCTTTAAATTTGGAATGAATCACCTATATTTCTGGGTGATTAAAATCATGCATCTCGTTAATTTTCTGTAACAGTCTTCAATATACAGGCTCCTGTGCGAGATGTCTAAAAGATAGGTCGTGTGCTTCCGTGTCTGGGGTCTGATAGATAGGACGTGGGCTCCTGTGAGAGAAGTATGATAGAAAGGGCGTGGGCTTCTTGTGCCATAAGTATGATAGATAGGCGTGGGCTCTTGTGAGAGAAGTTTGGTAGGTAGGGCGTGGGTTCCTGTTGTAGAGGTCTTGTAGATAGGTCTTGGGCTCCTGTGGCAGAAGTTTTATAGATAGAGCGTGGACTCTTGTGGCAGAGGTCTTATAGATAGAGCGTGGACTCCTGTGGCAGAGGTCTTATAGATAGAGCATAGATTTCTCTGCCAGAAGTATGATAGACATGGCGTGGGCTCCTGTGCAAGAAGTCTTATACATAGGGCGAGACTCCTCTAGCAGAGGTCTTATAGATAAGGAGTGACCCCTGTTGCAGTGGTCTTAAAGAGAGGGCTTATGTCCCTATGCGAGGGGTATGATAGATAGGACAAGACTCGTGTGGCAAAAGTTTTATAGATGATTCCTGTTAGGGGTCTTATAGAAAGGGTATATCTACTGTGTCAGAATTCCTACTGATACGTTAAATACTCCTTTGTCAGGGTTTTTTCTATATAGAGCGTGTGCTGCTGTGTCATGGGTTTTATAGATAGGGCGTGTGCTGCTGTGTCAGGGGTATTATAGATCGGGTGTGTGCTCCTGTGTCAGGGGTATTAAAGATCAGGTGTGTACTCTTGTGTCAGGGGTATTATAGATTGGGCGTGTGCTCCTGTGTCAGGATTATTATAGATGGGGCGTGTGCTCCTGTGTCAGGTGTATTATAGATTGGGTGTGTGCTCCTGTGCCAGGGGTATTATAGATAGGGAGTGTGGTCCTGTGTCAGGGGTATTATAGATCGTGTGTTTACTCCTGTGTCAGAGATATTATAGATCAGGTGTTTGCTCCTGTGTCAGAGGTATTATAGATGGGATGTGTGCTCCTGTGTCAGAGTTATTCAGGGGTATTATTGATTTGGCGTTTGCTCCTGTGTCAGGGGTATTATTGATCGGGGGTGGGATGCCCCTTCAGGGGACATGGATATTTCGTGACTCCCGTGTCAGTTGTATTATAGATCCGATGAGTTCCTTTGGCAGGTATCTTAGTAATAGAGTTTAGGCTTCTGTGCCATGGGTCTGACACAGTTTGCTGGGAAGACCATTTCATCCTCTTGTTTTAGTGCATTTATTGTATGTATGCCTAAACCTCTTTTTCTGTACTTTCCTTATTCAAAAACTGATACACTTTAATCGTATTTCTTGTTATATTTCTATATTTCACACTTTCCTTTACACGTTATGCTTCCTGTAGATCTGAAGAAAGTTTCCAGCTTGGTTAAAACTTCATCTGGATTTCTTAATTCTGTCAAAACCTTTATATCAGGTAATACACATTGCAGTTGGAATTTATAATTACTGCATGTTCTTTATACGAAACCTTTTTGATTTTCTTTTTAAGCGCACACGGAAAGTTTTTCCTGTAGTTTATTTTGGGTTTTACTTTTAACTTGCTGTACATTAGAAATAGTCAATTTTAATCATCACGTGATGCAGTAGAGACGTTATGGTCTATCTTTTGTGGTGAAGATAATTGATTGAAGCCAATTTATATAGGGAATATAAAGATGTTGCTTTGAAGTTTTGAATACTAAAATTTGGAGTAATATTCTTTTGAAAACTTGAAATTACTTTAGTAATGCATATATTTTTTTTTCGATAAGACAGTTTTGGTGAAGCGAAAGAATTTAAGTCATTTTAAAATATTTTCTGTTTTACTAACACTAGGAGGCCTTGAGTATACATTTGTAGACCTGTAACACGCACCAAGTAGTTGCACATTTAGCTTAGAAATGTGTTGCTTTCATATATTGTTTAGTTTTGTTAGTAAATCTTTTTTATTTTTTAAATGGTATGAATATATTCTTTTCAAGAGAACATAAATAGTCTTGCTTGTGTTTTAATGGTTCACTTGACAACCATGTCGTTACCTATTACTCATCTCTTGTAATTTTGAACATAAATACTTTGGTATCTGTGATTTTTATATTTCTCCCAATTCTTAATAATGTTCTATTTTCTAGAGCTTTTTATTCAATTATTTACCTGGTATGTCTGCACCAAGTGATTATTTCACACTGAAGTTATTCGTACAAACATCATCATTTAAATGATAAACTAGATAGTGATTTGTAACGGTGGTTACATTTAGATGGATTTGGAAAATACATTTAGGTTTATTATTAGCCTTGTATGATACACTTTTAATTTCAGAAATATACATTTATTTTAAATCTAACATTAATAGCTGAAGTCTTACTGTCAGAAACAATAGCCCTGTGCAATCGTTTTGTCGTTTCTCCAAAATATAACTTTGGTATCATAGTTACCACATTTGTAAACAAGCTTCTGGATCCCCATGTGGTTTGTATTTTGGTTATATATATCAATACTGACTCCTTCCAGACATCTGTTCCTATCCTATTTACGATTAGCATTTGTTCGTCGTGTTAAGACCGCTGTAATATATAATCTGTCATATTCTAATGGACTTGAAGTTTTGAAAAAATCCACTGGTGCTTCTTCCTTATACTTAGATACCTTTATTATAGAATTTTGTCAACTATTTTATAAAAGATACGATAGCAATTACTATACGACAAACATACATAATGTTGGTTCATTTAAGTAGTAATATCGCCTTGCATAACATATGAACATTTCATGTACAGAAGCAAACTACTTACTGATAAGTCTCTGTCACAAGGATATCAGACATCGCGTTTGATGTCAACATTTCGCAGATTTTACAGTCGGTATATTGACCTTGTTTACAATTTCAATCTTTCAATGAGTGAAATATTGAGTTACCTGTATGATAGCGTTTGTTGAGTTACCTTTACCTATTGTAACGATGATCTATTACTGATGTATTTCAACTAAATTTGACGGTGGACTGTGCTAATATTTTCAGGTCGAAGAAAGGCTGAAGCTGAAAACAAGGCACCTCTAATGGAGCTTGATTCTACAAATTCAGAAAATGAATATTCCAAAGAATTTTCAAATGCAGTAATAAAAGAACGTATGTTTATTTCTGAATTCATTTTCACTATCTTATGAATTTAATTTTTTTTTATCTCAAACTAGCTATTGCCATCTATTCATCCTTAAATGAGTACAAACAGTTTTAGGGGTTTATCAGCAAGCAATTCAAGTTTTTTTTATCACGACCAACATGTAATGAACCTTTATTAAAACGGTCTTTCAAGGGTCATTTTTATGTTCATATTAAATTACATCTGACACTAGGTTTGATATCATTTCCAACTAACATAACTTCATTTGATTATTTTTGTTTAAAGCTACAAATAAAACATGTACTTGACTTTAAACATAATGACAAAGTCAAGGTCAATTGTTTTTGTACATTTACACATCAAATTAGCTCGTATATAGTTATTAAAACAAACCATTTATGACCATTATCTTTCTTTCATTTAAATAAAATTATTCAAGTATGTCGATAAACGACATTAAGAATATTTTACGGTTGATATAGCAATGTACTGTATGCATATTTCAATATCGGAAATGTCGAATTATATTGTGAACGTTTGTTTGAAACAGCGTTAGCTGTGTTTACCAAAAATAATGATTCTGATTTGTTCAACTTGTACTAATTGCACTTGCTTTACAATAACAAATAAGAGCTTTACAAAGGCATAAAAAATCTAATATTCCTATATCACTCTATATATTTTGTGAAAATAAGGTCCGATCCAGTATGGTATTCACATATAAATAGTAAGGTTGATTTAATCAATTACAAATGAAAAAAGTGCCAAACCTGTGTTTCTCAAGGAATGTATGACATAATATATAGGAGTTTAAGAATATTCGTACCAGTGTTTATCTATTTTTTGTTGCTGTATCTCAATCTAAGTAGTAAAAAATGAAAAAAAATATATATATAAAAAACAGCCTATGCCCCTTTAAGTATAAGTACCGACACCTATATTTCATATAACACCATTCTGTCTTGTTTTACGGTTGTACTCTGACATCATCAGGGTACCTGATGTCACGTCTTTCTGTTCTAGAGGTTTTTGGTTTTGTTATAATCCTATACAGTTGCAGTTAGGTATCTTTGATTTAAACAATTATTTGTGATATGAAATGCTGTAAAATTCATAGAACTAAATAAAACGTAATTTACTAGACATATTTTGCACTATTTGCGCTAACCATATTAAACACATGCGTGGTATATTGCGTTTTTACGTATCAGTGGTAGAAATCTGCAATTTGCAATAAAATGGATACCTGAATTTGATTTTAATTATGTATTTCTTTCATCAATATTACAGAAATATGCAAAGGAAATGAGGTCATAGACCCCGACGAAAGCAATCCAGATATTTTGTCAGTGAGAGTGAAAGACAGACTGGTGAAATTTCCTAAACCTCCTGGCTATGATACTGAGGACGTTATGTTGGAACCACCCCAAGAGCGACTTAAATTAGATTGGGTGTAAATACACATATCTATCTATCTATCTATCTATCTATCTATCTATGTGTCTCTCTGTCTAATTAACATGCACGTTCAAATACAGGTCATGTGAATATGCAGGAGCATATTGGATAATGGCAGCTTTCTCAACTGTTTTATCTTGATAAGAAAGAAAAAATAATATCGAATAAATCGCAACAATGTTCATAATAACGGAATTCATATTTCTATATTTTCACCATTTCAATGTAATCTATGTGCTTCTCTCAGAATTTTCTAAGATGTAAGTTATCATTGTATTCTTGTAGGTATGGTTACCGTGGCAACGACTGTAGAAGTAATATACATATTCTTGCAAGTGATGAAATAGTTTACTTCATATCAAACATCGTCATTTCATACAACAGGGAAACACACAAACAACGGCATTATAGGGAACACACCGAGGATATCAAGTGGTATCAAGATATTGATTATAATCTTGTCTTACAAACTATCTGATATGTCAGATCATGAGCAACGGAAGATCATTTCATAAACAGGGAGGACAAACTTCTGTTTCGCTTGTTAATTACGCAATTTTCTTATGTAAACAATACGTGTGAGGGTTACGCGATGTCAGCAACCTTCTGTGTTAAACTTAGCACAACTGGGGTAATTAACGCGAATAACTCTTCATTGGGTATTTAGTGTAAATTACCCCAACATTTTCACGTTGACAGTACTAATATCAGTAGACAATGTTTTATCACACTACTATGATAATTCGTATTTAAAGTAAATGTTCGGTCGATGTATATAAAAAATCTCAGATACCAAAGTATAAATCTTTAGAATGTCAAGGATATAGATACAAATCTAGTAAAAACTTGAAATCAAGAGGTGGGATCAGGTGCCATGGAGGAGATAGCATCCCCTGCTATCCATTGTTGAAGTATTTATTTAGATATAATACCCCGCTCCGTGTTTTGATAACTACAAATTTGCCGAGACACAGCATATGTAGTCGGTCGGCAGAAGATGCTCAGACAGGGGTTTTGGTTTATGACCAAGAATTCTATAAAAAAGCTAGTGATTGTTCCTACGTTAAGAGCTCGTAGAATAGAAATCACATGCTTTTTGAATGAACTCCCAATCAAGAGGTGGGATCAGGTGCCACGCATCCCATGTTGAGGGGCCACACATGAGTCTCTACGAATAAAAAATGAAAATTAATACTAAACAATCAGAATTGTCTAACCATGATGAAATTTACTATATTTGCATGTGATCTTGAACGTTTTAAAACTGGAGGTCCCGTGTCACAGTAGTGTCGGCACGTCAAAGAACCCTCACTGCTCAGTGGCTGTAAGTGCCGAGCATAGGCCAAAATTTGAAGCTCTTCACCGGCATTTGGTGACGTCTCCATATGAGTGAAATATTCTTCAGTGGGACGTTAAATAACAATAAACAAACAAACAAAAAACGTTTTAAATATACATTTTATATAATTTATTTCAGGTAAATTTTGAGATATAACAAGAATGACTACTTACTCAATTATCTTGCAGCTTGGTAGTTCACTCAAATGGGAACATTGTTGCATCCGGGCAAATTTATAATAAACATCGACCACATAATCAGGTTTGTCTCTCTCTCTCTCTCTCTCTCTCTCTCTCTCTCTCTCTCTCTCTCTCTCTCTCTCTCTCTCTCTCTCTATATATATATATATATATATATATATATATATATATATATATATATATATATATATATATGTGTGGGTACTGTTATCGAAAAAATTGTTTCATTATGTTGACTAATATATAGAAAATGTTATGACTAGATATGTTGTCGAATATATTTAAATGTTATTTTTAATGATTAATCACAAAATTACCAAGTATTTCTCACTCAGTTTGTCCTTTACAAAAATTACAAACCTTGATTTTTTGCATATTTAATATTTTGTATATGTGATTTATGCCAGTAATTAATCTATTGATAATTAAACGTGAAGAAGGATCAATTGATAATAGATACTCCGAATCAAATAAAAAACTACAAAGAAGATATACAAATGATCTCAACATGAAGAACAATATAGTCCAAGACTCCCTTTCCTTTTTATATTATCAAAATATACCTATATTAAATATAATTTGACTTTTTATTAAAACATAAAACTTTACGTTATCATTTCTGTTGTAGACGCATATAAGAATTTGGCGTGCGGATACTTTACAAACACTTCATATACTAGGATCAGGGATATTCCAGAAAGCAGTAATGTGTTTTGCGTTCCCAAAGGAAAAGGTAAATGATTATATCAAATTTTATTCTAAAGTATAACGTAAGTAAAGTACATCATGTGGATTCTGATTAGTTAAGTATATCTCTTGACAAAGTACGAGTACACCTGACAACAGGAACCATTCGTAAGTGATTATTTTCCATCAAGCTTATACACTGCAGTACAGTTATCTCCCCTTTGTTTGATTGGGATTTAACAACAACAAGCCACCCACAACATGAGATGCTATAAGCCAAGCATACACTGAGTAGTATTAGCAAATGCAATTTTTTATGTTCAAAACATTTGTTGAGACGTCTGTACCAACAGTGACGACGATTCGTTCCTCATGTATTTCATCTTGATTTGACTGTGGACACACGGCGGGTGTGCCCGGTCGACAGGGGATGCTTACTCCTCCATGGCACTTGATCCCACCTCTTGCGTTCCAGAGGTCCGTGTTTGTTCATTTTTTGCCAAATATTACCTAAATCTTGGACATCCTATAGATTTATACTTTGGTATCTGAGATTGTTATTTATATTTGATACGTGATGTGCATACCTTCATGGTCCTTTTTAGATATGACCGTTTTGTCGTCCACTTGGTTAAGGCCTCTATGTCACTGAGTCATTTTTTCGGGAAAGAGTCATGATATATTAATTGGCAAGTACAATGCTTGACAGCAATTTCTTTTTGTGGAAGTGTAACAGCTACAAATGCTTTGTTTACAATTGTCGCGTGAATTTGTTTTTATCAGATGTATCTGTCTGATACGCCGATATAATTTCTAAATTCTTGACCACATTTTCCTTTATACTTTTTCAAAAAAGTGTTCAATATAATTCTAAATAAAACCATACTTTCTGCGATAAACTAAATAACTAACAAATATATTTCAGGATATTTTGGCCGCAATAGATAACAGCGATGAGAAGAAATTGACGATATGGGAAACATCAAGTGGAAATTTGCTTGGTGAAACAACGGTATATTAATCCAACTTTCATAAGATATTTATTGATATACTTACTGACATAAGAAAATAACAGCTAGCATCTAACAAGCGGAATCTAGCGGCTACTCTTCACTTTGGACTGTCAATAATTGTGTCGATTTACAGATAAGGGGGAATAATTCTAATACAATATCATAAATCTGAAAAAATAGATTTGTGACACGCGTCGTTCGAATGAAAATGAATATTATGTTTTAGTAACCAAAACATTTTACGATGAAAAGAAGAATTATATAAAAATTTTAAAAAAGATATTTAATATAAAAACAAAATGATGGTTTAAGTACATAATGTATTCCTAAAATGCCGTGTAAATCTCTATAACCATGTTTCGTCAAAGAAATGTAGTTAGTAGGCTATAGTTGGGAGGACTTTTTAAAAGTGGTTGGGAATTAAGGAGCGATTGTAGTAGAAAATATTTGGGATTTTAATATCATCATTTTTATTATTATTAGTTTTATTAGTTTTATTCACATTATTATTATTATTATTATTATTATTATTAGTTTTATTCATATTATTATTATTATTATTGTAGTTGTTATTATTATTATTGTTGTTATTTTTGTCGTTTGTTTGTTTTGTTTTGCATATAGTATCAGACATGTAAAGTTGAAAAATATTTCATAAAGAGTGCAAATATTACTGGATATTTATTATTATTATTATTATTATTATTATTATTATTATTATTATTATTATTATTAATATTACTGGATATTCTATATCTAAATATATTTATCGACAATATAAGTTTCTATACGTATGTCTTAATCTATTTCTCTATTTATAGATAAGTACAGATGTGATATGTGATGTTGGTTTCAACCCCAAATACCCGGATATAATTACTACAATCGGAAAAGAACATCTTTCTTGGTGGAAGCTGTACACAGAGTCAAAAACTATACAAGCCCTTGCTCAGCCTGACTACGAGGCAAGTGATATAGAATTATAATCTACACTGAGTTCGCTTTAACTTTCGAGACAGCAGTAGCTATCATGAGTTCCAAGGCAACTGGCTCCTCCTTGATGTGAGCGTTTGTCAATGTTCACGATATTTTTCACTTTCTCCTGAACTTCCTGGTTATTGAGTCATTGGAATCTGTGAATTTTATATAACTACAGAGTAATTCCAGTATATTACCATTATGTAACCGCCAATACAATCTTTATATATGTAATTTTACATATCTTCAGATCATTCCTAGTATGTTACCATTATGTAATTGCCAATACAATCTTGATAATTATATATAATTTTATACAACTATAGATTATTCCAAGTATCTTACCATTATGTAACCACCAATACAGTCTTGATATATGTCGTTTTATATAACTTCAGATCAATCCCAGTATATTACCATTACGTAACATCCAATACAATCTTGATAATGTCCATATACTTCAATCAATGATATTACCATTACGTAACATCCAATACAATCTTGATATATGTCATTTTATATAACTATAGATTATTCCAAGTATCTTACCATTATGTAACCGCCAATACAATCTTGATAGTGATCTGGCTACTTTGATTACTTGATTTGAATATTTATTCGTAGATAGGAAGTGTCTTAGTACAAAGTGTAACCTAAAACTTCCTGAAAATGGCGACATTTTTTCATTTCTATGGAGATGTGAAGTATCACAGATTTTGACCTGAGCTATGATATTTGATATTCAGTTATATTAATACAGTGAAGGTTGTTTAATTGATAGAAGTATTGTGCGTTGAACCATGAAGTCTATCACTTCTGGTCGGAACAGGTTCGAGCCCCGCTGAATCTTGAGCAGACTTTTATGAGAAGGCTTGCCAGTTTATTTGCGGAAGGTCTTGGTCTCTTCAAATGTAACCGGGTTCTCTCCTCAACCATTAAACCTGGCCGCTGCCATATAATTGAAAATTTAATGAGTGTGGCGTTAGACAATATTCAAAATTCATACTTGAAAGAGGTCCCAGCATATTTCGAACTTTAAATATGTCATCTGTTATAAAGCTACATAATGCACAGATCATATGATATATATATATATATATATATATATATATATATATATATATATATATATATATATATATATATATATATGGCACAGTGTCTTTAACATTTGCCCCTTTTTCTGATGCGAAATACACTAATTCTACTAGTATATGATGTAGGTTAGTAGTACGACGCAAGGCAGCCTCTTATTTCACTATTATGTAATATACGTTTGTCGGAAATAAACCTGAGGTTGATTGATTGATCGACCGTGGTGTTGGTTTACAAAGCAACATGTTTTAGAGGGAATTGTAAAGGATAATTACTATCTATCTACGTATTTTATAATGCCGTTGTTGTATGAACTAAACTTTTAAATTTTTTTCTACTTGATTTCAAATATGTCACTTAGGGAACAACCAAGTGTGTAGACTTAAGTAATTGGTTAAACTGTCATAATTTGTCGTTGTGTTGTAAAATAGCAGGTTTATTAGTATACACTGATTCACAAGATTGTATTTAAATTCTGCCAATATGATTTAAGATATGACTTATTTTAGGATAGACAGAACGATCGTATAATTTTACGGTCGGTATAATAGTCTTGTTTGCGATTACTCTGTTTCACTAGGTGAAATGTTGAGTTGCCTTTTCGTTGGCGGTTGTTGAGACGTCTGTACCAATTGTGACGAGGATACACTCCTCATGTATTTTATTGGACTTGACTGTGGACTCGCGGCGGGTGTTACCGGTCGACATGGGATAATTACTCCTCCATGGCACCTGATCCCACCTCTTGGTTTCCAGAGGTCCGTGTTTGTCCATTTTTACCAGATTTGTATTTATGTCCTGGACATTCTATTTATTTATACTTTGATATCTGAGATTTTTTATATTGTAAAGTATTATTTGACATGTAATTATTTATTTAATGTTTATTTTTAACTATTAAGCTAGTGATAGCAATTTCATATTTAAAAGCTGTTGCACTTAACAATAATGGAATTTAGTTTTGAATTTTTTGGTTCTTGGGTTTGTTTTGGTAATTTTGTTATTATGTTTCATGGTGTCATACGTTTTGTTCCTTTAAGAAGTTTTATGTCGATATGGGGATCTTGTTAAACATTATGAAGCCCCCTCTTAATAATATTAGATAGTATTCTGGAGCACAGCCACAGACAGTGACTCCCTTTCGCCAATCGTGTTTTTCACTGAACTTGACCTCTTCATCCAATTTGACCTTTTCAACGAATTTGACCCGTTCATCGTACTAGAAAGGTTTCCATGGAACATTTGCGACGGGTGTGGCATGCCAGCAGAGGACGCTGACTCCTTCCGGACACCTGGTCCTATCTCGTTTGGGATTCGCAATTGTTGAGACTAATTAGTCGTATTCTAATGGACTCGAGCTTCGATTATCGAGTGATACTTCTACATTTTACTATCCACGCTCAAATACTGTGAGTTTTATGAGGGTACTGAACTACCTGTATATATATGCAATATCATTATGTATTGCCGGCAGATCTAGAGAGGTTTAGGGGAGTTTCAACCTTCACTGAATTTGGTATTTTTATACATAAAGAAATGAAGGCGAAACCCTGTTAACATTCATTTAACAGGAGTTACATCAGTAATGTGCTTTATTATAGAACATTGTTAGATTTAAGTTAGTGTGTTGAAGCCAGGAGGTTGCCTCTCAGAACTTTAAAAATTCAAAGATTCTCAGCTCAACCCTTGCCCATAAATTGCTTTTGCAAGAATTGCTGAGATTAGATTTATTTTAGGAAAATAATTTACATATTGCATTTGAGATAAAAACAAGTTATATTTTATTTGTCTGGAACCTAGATAATGAACTCTATGGGCTTGTTAAATTGAGCATTTTCTGGGGACCATAGCCGGAACCACGTGGAAACCTGTGCTTTTTGTCTGGAAGCTAGACAATGCCTAATCAGCCATCCCAATTAGACAATTCCAAAATGCATCTAAAGAGCATCAGCATACTCCTAAACCATCTATCCATCGCTGAATTTCACTTTATTATGGAGATTACTTATTTTTAACTCCTCTGTATTTTAGAAAATCCTTGAAAAGTAAAATTCATGTTTTTCTCAAGATGTCGACTATCGTGGTAACATGACACAAAGTCAATTATTGTCATTTCATTCTCCCCATTAATTCGTTATCATCAAAGTATCTAGATTTTTGCAAGAGTCTGCAAAATGTCGAGCATTATGATGTAACAGGGAGTATCATGTTCTAGACTGCAAAGTATATTGATTAATCGTGACAGCGGCTTTCTTGGGGAAGATACGTTTTACTTTTCATAATAATGACATATTATATATTCTCATTGAACCACCCACACTGGCTTAGCCAATGTTTGCTTTCTTTCTCGTTTTAGAATGTGTTACAATGAACGTAATCGGTAAAACGTTTATTAGATTAATAGTGAAATACCTGGTTGTAAAACGTTTTTAAAAATGAGATTTTTCAGTGTTTATGAGGAAAGTATATGAGACTATTGTATAGAATTACATTCGATTCACGAACGGCATTCGAGTTTAATTAGTTATTGGAATACTGTACAAATCATCCTATCTTTCCAATAATACAGGAAACTGAATACGAATTTCAATATTCAACCTACGATTCCGTTCTTTCCTGCCCATTTTGCTTTCGTATATATTGACAGAAACTTAATATTGGGAATCACATTTAAAGATGCCATACACGTGTTTAACATGGTGACTTTTACATAATAGCTATAGGTCTACCAAGGTAAAGTAGCACATACTGGTTCAGTCAGAAACCAAAATTAATGAACTTGGGAGTTTCGAATATTCATTGGTACTTCTTCACTATACTTGATACCCGACGTTAGGTTAAAGGAGTATTAGTTGTTTTTACCAAAAAATTGCTTGTGAAACCCAGGTTTAGTACTTTTTCATTTGCAATTGATAAACTCAACTTTACTATTTGTATATAAATACCGCACCAATCCTGATCTTGTTTTTTACAAAATACATATATATAAATAATATTTTTATGGTTGTTAATCGCTCTTATTTGTTATTGTAAATTAACTACAGGTAGTAGAAGAATAGAAATATATATATATATATATATATGTATATATATATATATATATATATATATATATATATATATATATATATATATATATATATATATATATATATATATATATATATATATATAGTAACACAGGTCTAATGCCCCATTGAGGTCAAAATACATGACTCTCCTTCCATGCCTGTTAAAGTATCCATAAAGGACCAAATGGTTGGACAGGTGTAATCTGGAATTTATCAGTTATGAGTCTTTTCCACTTATTTTCACTCAGACAGGTTCTCACTTATTTGAGTGCTGTTTAGTCGGTACTAAACTAGACCGACAACAATTCTATTGGTAAAACATGCTTAATTAGTGAGTAAATTTACCAATAACAAACAAATATGTATTGTTGGTACATCTGATATCTTTACCTTTGCTTGTCCGCGACATATTCTATAAATAAAATCAAATATAATGGAATAGTTTTAATAAATCACCAAAGGAATAATGAGCCTATTAAATGATCAGTTAAACAAAAAGAAAATGTAGTACAGTTCCTGAAAAAACGTGTAATGTCGATATCATCCACAAAAGTAAAAGTAAAAGTGTGTATATAGAATTCTTAATCATAGTTTGAATATTATAAACACAATACCAAAGTTATAATGCTCAAGACGATCGTTTCTGTCAATTAGACTTCATCAGTTAAGCTCCAATTTCAAATGCATATGTATTTTCTAAAGAGAAAGTGGTATTAAAAGTATAGCCGAAATCCGTCTAAGAGTAACCACCACTGTAAAACGATTTGAAAAAAAGAGATGTAACTACATAGCTGACATTTAAGTCAAACCTATAACGGACAGGTGGAAACTTGTTTTGATACAGAGAAGTCGGAATTATTTTTTATGATAAGCTTCCCCCTAGGGTGGTGAAGTTATTCTATATATTACTAGTTATATAGAAAATACTGAAATATATTGGGTCCATATCACCCCTGTAAAACACTATATTATGAATTTATACCATCGACGCCCTGAATGTTGTTGCTTCTTAAAGTATTTAAATGCAGCTCCGTTCTAACCTTTGGTATTTTGAAACCAGCTGATAATATCTTATACTAAAGTAATATTTGGCACGGATAACACCATTTAAATTCCAATGTTTTCTAGAGATAAGATCTTTTTACAGTGGTTACTCTTAGACGGATTTCGGCTATGCTTTTAGATTTATTACTTTACCTTATATGAAACCACCTTCTCTTTAGAAAATACATATACATTTAAATTGGAGCTCAACTGATAACGTCTAATTAACAGTAACGAACGTCTTGAGCATTATAACGTTGGTATTATGTTTATAATATATATAAAAGATGTGAATGAACAGTAACGATCGTCTTGAGCATTATAACTTTGGTATTGTGTTTGAAATATTTATTTCTTCTATGCTGCGCAAAGCAATTCTGTCCGTCATGTTTGTTTACATCTCTTGTCTGCTAAAAGTGACTTCACCGGTGAGAGTGATATAAAAACTAATAGGTGGATAGGTAACCCGATATAAGAATATGTCGTATCCTTCTAAGCCAATCAATTTCGAGTATTTTACCAGAAGTGAGATAATAAATTTTTCGGGGGATGGTTCTCTATTTGACATTGGCAATATGTCCGATGGATCTCCATGTTCACATTCTTTGTCGTCCATTTTCTTATTAGTAGATAGGAGTCAATGTTTAATTTCTCAGCCAATGAAAATTATTTGAAGGTTTAATCAACACTTTTGTTTATTTACATAATTCTTCAACCGCGATTGAGGATGGTGTAACAACATTATGGTAAAGATGAAGAATAGTAATATCTGTTAAATTACTTTGTCATGTTTACACGTGCGTTTCTTGCATAACACGATCTACGTAGATGGGTTTTTACCCACAATGCTTATCTACTTGTTTTACCTGTTTGTATCTGTTAAATCACAGCTGTTTGTGATTATCAATCACGTCTGATATAATCGCTCTGAATGATATTTCAAAGATGTCCATTGTCCTATAGTTACAGTATTAGGTCATATGTACTAGCCTGTTTGCAGTTAATACTTCGATATCTGTTCCCTTTTTCATGCGGTATCGCGTTACCAGTATAAGTTTCTTAATCTTATTGTGCCGAAAGCATCTCAAAAGTTGTTTTCGTTTAGACATTAATCAACAAAAGACAAGCTTCCAAAACTAGTGTTGATTAAGAAGATGAGAACGTTTATCAGCATAATCGGGTTCACAATAACAAGGGGTGTTATATATATATATATACATCCACTTTCCAACATGCAACATCTACCACATAAAATTTGTTTTACTCTGACCTCGCTTAAAGACCGCCTCGCTTGGTAGACCATTTCGCATTTCAGACCACAAGTTGTCAGTAGTCTATTGATAAATATCTTATAAATACACAACCTCACTTAAAAGACAACCTCACCAATCAGACCACTTTGAGACTGTCACATAGGTGGTCTTGATAATGAGGTTCCACTGTAACACCTAACTAATCATACCATTCTGAGTCAATCAGTTATGTGGGATTAATAGCGAGGTTCCGCTGTAACACTTCACTAATCAAACCACTTTGAGTCAGTCAACTAGGTGGTCTTAATAGTGAGGTTCCACTCTATATTTTTTGCATATTCTTGTAAAACTATAGAACTGTTTTTTCATTAGATTATTACATCTTTCTTATCAGTGTTCGATTTCTTTGCAGAATTACCTAAAAGCCAAATTCATTATTTGCCAGACGTACAGTGACAAAGGTGATCTTATTACCGGAGACTCCAATGGTACTATCTATGTATGGGGTGATGGCGGAAATAAAATAACAAACTTTATCAAGCATGCGCACGATGTAGGTATTGTTGTGACTTAAAAGACCTTAATTTGACTTTCCCTATTTTAGGGGAAAGCATCCCCTGACTTTCCTATTTCAGGGGAAAGCATCCCCTGTTGACATACTTTACATTACTAACACCTTTGAGGTAAATAATACGATTTTCAATTTATGATAAAATAGTAGGATATAGCAAACTTCCAACATCTATATATCTCAATATTTCATGTTTACGTCACTGAGTTAAATGGCCGCGGATGTGACCAGTCAACAGGGGATACTTTTGTTACTTCATCCCATATCTGTGATTTAAGAGGTCCGAGTTTGTGATATGTTCACAAGATAAGTATGTTATCTCCTAAAACTCCTTGCGATTTATACAGTACAATGCAAAACATGATTCAACTAACGTCATTTTTCCTAGCTGTCTATGCTAAATCAACTTGTTAAAAAATATTATTGGCCTGACGTATATGCTCAGTGTAATCTTGTAAGATTTTGAACATTTGTGTTAAAGTCTTTAGACTGTCTTTCTTTTTTGGTTTGGAATATGTCTGTTTCTTTTCATGAAAAATCAAGCATTTGTAAAAGACAAGCAAGTCGCATTGACATTTCCTTCGTCGTACATAGTATAATGTAGTGTAAACTAAATATTCACTGCAAAGTAAAAATGTTGCTTCTAAGGAGTAAAGTTTCAAAACTAATATCAGATGAAGATATTTGCATGAAGATAGTATCAGCATGCATTACTTGGTGTGTAAAAAGTTAATATAACGTAGAAGAAACGTTGGGAAAAGTTACTTTGTGCATTGTGCTGTATTTCGTTATCTGAAATTTTTATATTTTTCAAAGTTGGCATGCTTGCGTTTTCTGACCTATCAGTAACTTGTGTGTTGATATAATTTACAGAGTCCAGTGTTTATAATTGTCAGAACCACTCACAGTTATGCTTATGTCGGTGTCGCTCACAATACACTTTGCGTTTTTGAGTACTGTCAGTAATTTGTGCGTTGATTTTGTTTAAACGGCTCCGTGTTCATATTTGTCGGAACCACTAACATTTACGTGTTGCGTTTTTCAGTACTATTAGCAATGTTTGCGTTGATTTTGTTTAAACGGCTCCGTGTTCATATTTGTCGGAGCCACTAACATTTACGTGTTGCGTTTTTCAGTACTATTAGTAATGTTTTGCGTTGATTTTGTTTAAACGGTTCCGTGTTTATATTTGTCGGAGCCACTCACATTTACGCTTTGCGTTTTTCAGTACTGTTATTTAGTTTGCGTTGGTTTCTTTTAAAAGGCTCCGTATTTTTATTTGTCGGAGTCGCTCACATTTACGTTTTGCGTTTTTCAGTACTGTTAGTAATGTTTGCGTTGGTTTCTTTTAAAAGGCTCTGTATTTTTATTTGTCGGAGTCGCTCAAATTTACGCTTTGCGTTTTTCAGTACTGTAATGTTTGCGTTGGTTTTGTTTAAAAGGCTCCTTGTTTATATTTGTCGGAGTCGCTCACATTTTCAGTCCTGTCAGTAATTTGTGTGTTGATACTGTTTATTTACAGGGCCCGGTATTTACCGTTTTGTATTTGAAACAAAATATTTTAAGTGGTGGAAGGGACGGCTTTATCTATTGCTGGCAGTGGAGCAAAAACATGGATAAATCGGGGGAAATACAGGTGCGTGCAAACGAGAGAAGTAAACAATTAGTGCAAATAAGGTAAAGTAATGCACAAATCAAAGTCATATATGGTAGTACCATATTCCTCAGATATTCAAGCAAAACTGAAGATGTTCTAACATGCGTGTGGAACATAATTATAATGATCGATGAAAACGCAGGCATACATTAGTGTTACTCCGAAGTTTTAAATTATCGAATTTATTGTTTATAAAAAGAACAATAAAATTCAAATCACTAATCTGTTGAAAATGTTTCATTTTAAGTGTTCGTCTTAAATTTCAGATACCAAAATCGGAGGGCGGAATACGAATGTTACAGGACTTCCAGGATTCTTTGTTAATTGGTACAACTATGAATTCTTTATTATCCCTCTCCTTATCAACAAAACAGGGATCCCTATTCCAGGATGTGGTGCTGGATTCTGTCCCAATTACTCAGGTTAATATATGAATAATAACTATTTATACTGAATGTAACACATGCATATTAGTTGCATTTATTTTATAGAGTTTACAGGATAATTAATTTAGCTACCGGGACCTAAGACGAGATTATACTTTGATAAAGTGCACGAGTGTATTTGCAATTGCTAATTTTGTGAAACAATACAATGGATGGAGAATACTCTAATTAATGATATGCATTACAATTCTGGAAATTGATGCATTGTGGTATATTGAATTTATGGCTAAAACCATGGTGTTTACTGCCTTGAAAATAAAGGGAGATTACTCTGATATCGACAATTAAGTTTAGTCCTGTAATGCTAGACGTTTTCAGGCGTGATAAAGGGAAATAACTGCTATATCTATTTATTAAATCTTATAGGTTGACAATGTATCAAAGTTAAAATTATAAAGGCTTTTTATATGGTGCGTCCAAAGTTTTAGAGAACCTCGATTTCAATTTTCTAAGAAACGACCCGTGATTTTCTCTCCTTAGAGAAAGAAATAGCAATAACTTAAGTTAAGCCATGCAAGTCACAGTTATTGAGTATATCTGTGTACTCGTGCTATAAATACAAACGTACTCGTGCGTCCGCAGGTACCCTTAACTGTAAGTAAAGAAAGATGTCGTCAGTCTTACACTTAAGACCAATATCTATTTATCTACCAACAAAATCACAGGTCTTGCGCCTATCCACAAATCAACAAATTAGTCTAGGACTAAGACGTAACTTTTAGTGTACTATTACATCTTCCCTTGGAGGGACATTATCTGTGTTTACAAAAAGAATAAGAGCTATACACAGACATATGAAATCTTATATTCCTATATATTATGTGAAAAAGATCAAGTCCAGTGTGTTATGCATATACAAGTACTAAGGTTGATTTAATCAACTGCCAGTGAAAAAGTGCCAAACTGGGTTTCTCAAGCAATTTTCACAAAATATATAGGAATTTAAGAATATTGTGTATATTTCGGTTTTGTTATTGTATATATATCTAAGTAGTAAATAAGGAAAGAATTTGTTTTTCGGTAAAAACAGCTAATGCCTCTTAAAACGATATTTAGAAAGGTACTCGTAAGTCACTGAATCACACTTATGACACGTATCTACGTTAGCAACGGACATTAGCGCATGCGTAATACCACTTAACCCACTGAGGTTAGGTTACCTTTTAGTGTTTTGTGTTTCATATTTTGATGTCAACTTTTAACAAATTTTATGGTCGGTATTATAGTCTCTTGTTTGCAATTACTCTGTTTTGCTGGGTGAGATGTTGGGTTATATGTTCGATCGCGGTTGTTGGGACGTCTGTTCCGATTATAACGAGGATTCGTTCCTCGCGTGTTTTATTTAGAATTGACTGTAGACTCAAGACGGGTGTGACCGGTCGACAGGGTATGCTTACTCCTCCATGGTGCATGATTCCACCTCTTGATTTCGGTAGGACCTTGTTTTCCATTTTTGCCAGATTGGAGCCCTATATCCTGGACATACTAAAGATTTATACTTTGATATCTGATAATTTTTACATTTGTATATATATTTCATAATGTCCAAGCATTACCGCATTATTTATGATTTTTTTAATATTGTATTTCTCGTGATCATATTCCGTTTTTCATCAATACGTGGCCCGACTTAACCCTAGAAATTAGATCGTAACATGAAAACGTGCCGTATGTCATGTTGATTTCGAGTGTTCGCGCCATTCGTGCAAGGGAGTAATTATTATTTCTGTCGCCACCACTTTTGAACAAATTCTGTGGTATTAACAACACCTAGGATGTACAAGAGTACCAGAGGACGCCTGGTCCTATCCCGTTTGGGATTCGCAATTTTCTTCATGTTGAGACCATTGCACATCTAATTCGTCGTGTTCTGATGGACTTGAGGTTCGATTATTAATTGGTACTTCTTCATTTTTACTTATACATATTTTCATTATTGAGATCTATATCTAAATGTTTCCGACATCTGTCTGTTTCATAAAACGATATAGAATGGCTAACTGGACGTAATATATACACGACGCTCATGTCATTAGATATATTGGATTTGTGCATGACAGTTGTGTGAATTGACTTGGTCAATCCGATATACCTTGAATCGCATACCCGATACTTTTCCAATAACACTATGAAGTTCAATATTATAGAGTACTATATCTTGTTTTGCTGGTGATGACGGAAAAGCTATACGTAGATGTGATACACGTTTACCAAACAGTGGTCTGGGGTGTCGCAGACTTACACACAAGGTTTGTCCTTCAGTGTCAAGTTTTCTGTGAATATCGACGTATTTTTTTGGAGTTAAGTAGATAAGTCTCAGGCTAAAGTTTCTTTGTGAATATGACCACTGACCCAGATTGTAATTCATACCCACTCGCTTTCGAGGCGAATGTTATTACTATGTTACTACTAGCCTTTGTGTATAAGCATCAACCAGTGTAAGTTTTGTACATGTATATTTATAATGTCAAGGAAGTAGTAGTAGTAGTAGTAGTAGTAGTAGTAGTAGTAGCAGCAGCAGTAGTAGTAGTAACAGTAGTAGTAGTAGTAGTTGTAATAGTAATAGTAGTAGTAGTAGTAGTAGCAGTAGTAGTAGTAGTAGCAGCAGTAGTAGTAGTAGTAGTAGTAGTAGTTGTAGTAGTAGTAGTAGCAGTAGTAGTAGTAGTAGTAATAGTAGTAGTAGTAGTAGTAGTAGTAGTAGTAGTAATAGTCATGGCTTTGTTATGAATACTACATAGATAAAAATCACAAACACCAAAGTTACAATTGTGTGAGGTTCAAGACAGTATACTAATCTGGTGAACGTTGGTAAAACATCGACCTCTGAAAAGCAAGACGTGGAAATATGAGCCATGGAGGAGTAAACATCCCCTGTTGACCGTCATGACTGTAGGTTAGCCTCTGACATAAGCCAGTAGGAGTCTTCATGGTAGTTACCTCATTGCACTTTAAATAACGAAGTAACTCACCTCTGGTCAGACATATACAGGAAGCACCTCTTACATGACAATTGCCGGCAGTATAACGAATACATTTACTATACAACATGCTCTCCAGGGCATTTGTTTGCTTCTGACATAAGACCAAGTGATGATATTATCGCGCTTGACACCACAAAGAAACTCGCCTTTGTGTTTCACAACGATTGTAAGCATCACTGAAACCTAAGCTGGTTAATCCGTCTGAGAGTAACCACTGTACAAATATTACTATCTTAGCTTTTGAAGAATTTAGAATTCTAAATGTGTTATCAGCGCGAAATATTACTTTAGTATAAGCTGATCAGCCGGTATCGAAATACCTAACCCTAACCGAAATAAAACGAGTACTGGACAAACTTTGTATTAATGAAACAAATCCCTGTGCGTGATTGCAAAACGAGTAGACAGGGTTCCGGTCATTTATATGTTTCCCGAATTGAAAGATACATTTCCTATATCAGTGTCCCTACAATTTACGTATTTTATACTTCTCATTTTGTGTTGTTGTTGTTTGTGGTGGTGGTGTTGTTATTATTTTACATTCAGGCAAGAGGTTTGTTATGAGAGAGTACGTAAAATGCCACATATCTAAAGTATGCTCAGAGCGGAACATTTATAGTCAACTTCCGGTTCATACCACAGAGAGCTAAACAATTGTGACAACTTGACTTATGCCAGTCAGATCTAAACAATTGTCAACTAAAGGCTAATACCACTCAGAGCTAAACAATTGTCGCAACTTAACTAATGCCACTCAGAGCCTAATATTTGCCAAATATCGTCTAATGTCACTCAGAGCTGGACAATTGCCAAGTGCTGGCTTTACCCACTCAATGTTTAACATTCGTCAACTGTCGCTGATCAGTGCTAGCTATTTTCGCAATTCGACAAATAGCACTCAGAGCTAAACAATCTTAATTAACATCTTATACCACTCAGAGCTGAGTATTTTTTTGCCTGTGTATATCTCATTTTGTTATTGTATATAAATATAAGCAGTAAAAAGTGGGGAAATTGTTTTGAAAAAAAAGACAGAGCTAATGTCCCTTAAATGTAATACATGTTTAATTATAAAACTTCCTATTTGCAGGGGCATTTTGATGACTTGAAAGGCTTAGCCACCGTGAAATCGTCCGAGATGGAAGGAAATATTATAACAGCAGGAGCCGATGGTATTATATGTTGGTTTGATACGGAAAGACGAGATCCTGTCTGTAAACTGGTATTGAAGGTAGAACTATTGAGATCGAAATGTCGTTTATATAAACCTAAAGATACCATCCGCCTGTCGCCATCGTATGCATCAATGTAGAAATAACTCATTTTCTTTATATATTAACACATAAATACTATCTTTGACTAGTTCTCTTCCATATGAAGAATTGAATATTATCCATCACCTGCTCTCTTTTACATAAACCGAAAGATACCATCCATCACTCGCTCTATTCTACATAAATCATATAAATACTATCTATTGCCCGCCTTCTTCTATATAATTCTATAAATGCTATCCATCACCCTCCCTCTTATATATAATTCTATAAATACTATCCATCACCCGTCCTATTCTATATAAACCTATAAATATTATCCATCACCCGCCCTTATCTATATAAACCTATAAATACTATCCATCACCCGCTTTTTCTATATAAACCTATAAATACTATCCATAACTCGTTTTCCTCTACTGTAAAAAAAATCGCGGGACTTTATTTTCGCGAAACACAAGTTCTTGCATAAATTGCAAGATGATATCTTCACGATTTCGAATGCTCCTCTCTTCTAAATATTATCCTTCTTCATTACGGGATAATTTTATTTTTGGCGAGGTAGATCTCTCACGAAATTACGCAAAAATACAATTCTTGCGAATAAAACCGAATTTACCGAATATAAAGCTATAAATATCATCCATCAGTCTCTGTCACCTACATTAAACATATAAAATATTATTTATTGCTCGCTCTCGTCTACATAGACCTATAAATACCAGCCATCACCCGATCTTTTCTATATAAACACATAAATGCTATCCGTGCCCAGCTGTCTTCTATATAAACCATAAAAACTAATTATAACTCGCTCTCTTCTATATAAATCTATAAATATTATCCGTCACCGGCTCTCTTCTATATAAACAAATGAATACTATCCATCACCCGCTCTTTTAATTCATTTTCTGTCTTTTACTTGTTTTCTTGTTTATTCATTTACATATGAACAATTAAGTATAAATGAGTCGAGAAACCATACATAATATGATATCAGTAGATCAATCCCATGTCCAGCTTAAGAGTTGAGAGTATTGCATAAAACAGCAGCAAATATACCATGCAATACTTGAAACCAGCTTTTGATATAATTACAATAAATTGGGGACCTTCGTCGCCGAGTGGGTTAAGCATTGCTCTTTAAACCATTGAGTCTTTCACTTCTGGTCAACGCAGGTTCGAGCCCCGCTGGAACCTAAGCTGATTTTTATGAGAAACTTTGCCAGTTTACTTTTTCTAAATTGCAGGGGGTTATTTCCTTCCGCAGAAAAAAGAATATTATTAAATTTTTGCTAAGGGATTTTTTTATTCCGTACAAAATGGATACTTATTTTCTCTTTTCAGGGGATACCATTTTTATGTGTTGACTCTGCATCTCATGGCAAACTCTTTGTATTGGGTACCAAAGACGGCCAGTAAGTTGTTTGTTCTTTTTCTATATTGCCTTTTTGTATTGTTTATTGTAAATAAGGACAATTTTACAGGACTTTATTTTTGCGGTACACAAGTTCTACACTTATTCACGAGATAATATTTTTGCGTTTTTGATTGACCATTTCGCCATCCTATTATCATACTTCATGGCGCGATAATTTTATATTTCGCGAGTGAGATCTTTCGCGAAAATACGTGTGAATAAAATCCTCGCGAATTAAATAGGATTTACAATAAATCACCACACCAATTCCTAAACATACTGATATCATTGAAATAATGTTCAAGTAATTAAATAGTCCTATATCATGTAATTATATATAATTATAATATACGCTTTATAATTATAATGTACGCTATTTGATGCTTGTTTACTTTTGATGACATTCAAATGTACTTTTACTTTTTCTAAGTCTAGTCATTCTAGCCATAGAAGGAGATTCCAGCTCGGAAGTATTTAATCAGAAGATTTGTAAGGATAAGATCAACTGTGTAAAATTTTCACCTGGTATGTTATTTCTGATCAATTAAGCTATTAGAATTGTTGAATTGTCTATAGCACTTTGTTAAGGTGATAAACCTAGTATTTTGACAGTGAATGTGTGTCCTCCAGTACACCATGTCTCACCTACGATTTGTTTAGATGTCTTTTCAGTGTCATTCTCATTCAGTGCTGTATGCTTCCATCACCTCCCTTTATATTCACTTTATATTCTTTCAATGTGACTTACCTGTTAAAAGGAAAAGAAACGATTTTGTGCAATACTTTGACCAAGAATTTGATTTATTTAATTTTTGATTAATTCAAAATGTTTTAAAACGACCGAAAAAATTAGTCGGGCGTGGTATATTTTAGGTCAACTGAGCGAAAGGCTCAAGGTGACCGATCTATTTTCTGTCGTCGTGCGACGTCGTCTGTGAAAAGATAAGTCAAGACTCTGTCAATTTGAACACATGGCATATCTAGTAATGATGTGCACAGTATGAATTAAATGATTACATTCTGAGGGTAAAGTATAAACGAGATATGTGTTCATGATTGATTAGGCTAATCACCTTTTGAACTCGGTCAAAAAGAGAAGACTAAAATATTCCATGAAAATAATACATCCCTATCAATAATAAAATTGAAAATGAGCACCATCATGGTATTTCGTCAAATAATGATGATGATGATGATGATGATGATGATGATGATGATGGTGATGAAAAGGACGACGATTATGATTATTATTATGACGTCAACGACGACGACGATGACGACGACGACGACGATGATGATAATGACGACGACGACGATGATGATTATGATGATGATGATGATTATTATTATTATTTTTATTATTAATTATTATTATTATTATTATCATTATTATTATTATTATTATTATTATTGTTATTATTACTATTAGTATTATTATGACGTCGACGATGGTGATGATGATGATTATGACGACGACGACGATGATGATGATACTATCCGGCAAATTGTTGAACGATTGTTCTTGCATTCATCTGTTCGTATAATAGTCGTTTGTTGAATGTCATTTTGTAGTAAATCTTGATTTTATCACTGTTGCAATTTTGTATTTATATTTCAGATTGTGAATACATCGCTGCCGGAAGTCACGACAAATCTATTTACGTTTACAAACAACAAGAAAAGGAGGATGGTTCTATATCATGGGAGTGTTTAGGAAGATGTAAGGTTGGTAACATAATTATTACCTCTAAAAGCACTAGGTATTAAATGTAGTAAGTAATGAGATTGTCATGTCTGGAAAGGCAGAGATGATATATCATCTCTAAAATTACATAATTAATGCCTCAATAGAAAATATTAATTGCGTCGGAAGAGGTGAGACTGGTACTGGGAAAGTCTTCTATGATTTGAAGATGATGACATTTTGATTCTAAAAGAGCTAGATTATACCTCAGTATGAGGTAGAAAGAGTGTTGGAAGATATGAGGCGCAGGAGGTAGGGAGAATATTGGAAGATGTGAGGCTGGTATCATCACAGCAGGAGGTAGGGAGAGTATCCGAAGATGTGAAGGTGGTACAACCACAATGGGAGGTCGGGAGAGTATCCCAAGATGTGATGCTGGAATCATTACAACAAACGGTAGGGAGAGTATCAGAAGATTTGAGGCTGATATCTTCACAGCAGGGGGTAGGAAGAGTATCCGGAGATGTGATGCTCATATCTCCACAGCAGGAGGTAGGGAGAGTATTCGGAGATGTCAGGGTGGTATCATAGAGCAGGAGGTGGGGAGTATCCGAAGGTGTGAGGGTGATATTATCACAGCAGGAGGTAGGGAGAGGATCGGAAGATATGAGACTGGTTTCATTATAACTTCTAAATAATTCCTCCTTAGGCGTTAAGCTTGACCTTTAGTCTATGTTGTTTCACTACTTATTAAAGCCTAATGCATACTCATGATATATGCTGAGAACACATCTCGCATTTCTGTGATTTTATCACATACACAAAGTGTGATGTTTTTCTTTTCAAATCAATGCTTCACACTTCACCGCGCATTTGATTGGTCATTTGTATAACCATTAATTTCTATTGGTTAGAAATGTAACGCGAGGCCACTAAGACATCCTAAATAGCACTGCCACGCACTTCTCAACAGCCAGGATGGGTACGTTTGCACTTTGATATTTGTTAACAGATCAATACGGCTTCGTTTAGTATTTTTTCTGATACGATCGTGCTTTTTGCCGAACTTGACCTTTCACCGATTTTGACCCGTTCATAGTAATAGAAATGTTTCTATGGAACATTTGCGATAAGTGTGGCATGCCAGCAGAGGACGCTGACTCCTTCCGGACAAAAGGTCCTATCCCGTTTGGGATTCGTAATTGTTCTTCATGTTGAGACCATTACACATCTACTTCGTCGTGTTCTAATGGACTTGAGCTTCGATTGTTGATTGATACTTCTTCAGTTTTACATTTAACTGTCAAACACATCTGATTCATCATGTTCTAATGGACTTGAGCTTCGATTGTTGATTGGTAATTCTTCAGTTTTACATTTAACTGGCCAAATGCTTAATTATCTTATTAGGGGCATTGAAAATAAACCATTCCTCTATTTCCCGCATCGAATTTGTTTGGATACAGTATATAGACCATATAGACCCCCACTCGGCCGCCGTAGCTTACAGGAACAGGACACGCTTACTCCATCTAGGCACCCTGTCCCATCCCGTTTGCGATTCGCAATTGACCATTTGTATATTTAATTTGTCGTATTCAATGACGTTTCGATTATCCATTGGTACTTCTTCATTTTAACAATATCAATCAATGTATGAATACATGTGAAACAACCGTACTCAACGCTGATTATATTATATTCCCTGAACATTATAACTTTGGTATTATGTTTACAATATAATATTATCATCTTTTTACAGTGGTTACGTTTAGACGGAATTGGCTATGCATTTAGATTTATTATTTGTCCTTGTTAGAAAATCAATTGCAATTTCAACTGATGAAGTCCAATCGACAGAAACGATCGTCTTGAGCATTATAACGTTGGTGTTATGTTTATAATATTTATTAGATAATTACTGAATTATCAGCACTTTAAAACGCTAAGGATTCACCGACAACTGCTGACCTGATTCACAGAATCTGTGTCACGAATCAATCACGTTGTAATTTACTCGGTTTATTTATTTTGTTTTATACTTATGTGTAAATGGCAACAGGAACGTTGCAAGTTTAGTATAAGATTAACGTACGGCAAATGATTATTTCAATCCCATTTTCGTCACAAATAAATATTTTAAACAAATATCAACACATAATTGACATCAAACTACTTTTAATGAATATATATACAATCAGATAACTTATTCGGCTTAGCATGAGAACCGAACATACACAAATCCGGGGGTGACCGGTCAAAAGGGGATGCATATTCCCCCATGGCACCTGATCCCTTTCTAGATATCCAGAGGTGCATTTTTGTCTACTTTGACAAGATTTGCATATATATCCTGGATATCCTGAAAATTGTTACTTTTGTTTTTGAGATGTTTTTTATAAATTGATACTTTGACGGTGTGTGACAGAAATTGACGATTATTGTACTCTGTCCTGAGAGAAATCAGTTCCATTATTAGATTCGATTCAGCAAACAACGCACTTGATAATTTCTTGGCAAACCTCGTATAATTCTAAATAATCATCTCTTCTGTTATTTGCCATATTATATATAATTTTAGACACATTATCTATATACAGCAAAAACAAAAGACGTTTATGAATTATTATCTTGTTTATGAAGATAATGGTTATAGTGAAGACACGGTTTTTGTATTCAAACGATCCAGTCCTGAAACTTTATTTCAGGTTTTAGATACTAATTCTTCTTTTTCCAGAGCCATGATTGTTCCGTCCATTCGCTTGACTGGTCGACAGAAAAATTAGACGAGAATTATTATATTCGAAGTTGTTCCAGTTCTGCGGAGCTGCTTATATGTACGTAGAATTATATATATATATATATATATATATATATATATATATATATATATATATATATATATATATATATATATATATATATACATACATATATATATATATATATATATATTATATGTATGTATGTATATATATATATATATATATATATATATATATATATATATATATATTATTAAGTAATTACATTATTTTAAAAAAGGTTCAAAAGCATACATCATACTAGTGTATATTTCAGAATACTCACGGGAGGATTTATAGGAGTACGGGTGTATTGAAGTACTGCATTTTTGGTTCGAGTTTCTCCCGATATTTTTTGTTCTGTAATTCTGAGTTTTTACAGAATCTACTATCTCGGATTCCTACTTTATATACTATTTACGTCACAAATATGTTACTAGATTGCATTTCCGCTGAAGTTTTACAAATAGATGAATCTTAATTAAACGTGTGGGTGATTCCAATTGACGTTCCCTGTTCCGGTGCACAGCATGCAAACGATGGAGTTCTGTTATCAAACATTCTGTAATGTATTGCTTTTATTAAATATGTAAAAATATAAAAAAAATCTCAGATACCAAAGTGTAATTCTTTAGGATGTCCAGGATGCAGGTACAAATCTGGTAAAAAAAATGGACAAACACGGACCTCTTGAAATCAAGAGGTGGGATCAAATGCCATGGAGGAGTAAGCATTCCCTGTCGACCGGTCACACCCGCTATGAGTCCACAGTCAAGTCCAAATGAAAAACGTGAGGAACCAATCCTCGTCACAATTGATACAGACCAATTTGAACAATTTTACCACCAAGAGCTCGTAATAATGTTATTACGTATGAAGTAGTATGAACTAAGAAAAAGTCTTGAATGTGAGAGAAGAATGGCACAGTATAATATGACATCAAACTGTCAAGTTAAAAAGACCACGTGCAGTTGGAAATTAATAAGGTGTGTTGCTTTTCAATCACGGGATGAAGAAGTGTCTGCTTTAAACCGCAAAAAACTGACGTGCACTATTTCTGGTTATTGCTTTAATTTAGTAAATTCAGTTATTTACACATCCCTACCATATAACGAACTCTGTCAAATACTGAAACTAGTTGCATTGCCAAAAGTATCCACTATAGAGATATGACTATCTCAGCTTACCCTTTTCACCCCTAGATATTTGAGTGGTATGTTTTGTTCTATTGTTTCAGATCAGTCTATTGTGTATTGTAGAGTTGAAAGAGTTAAAATAATATTTCATTATTACAACGTATGGTCCATAGTGACAGATATTTCATTATCAAAAAAAAAGTTTTTATGTACAAATTGCAATAGTTTTCTATGCCAAATTTAACCCGAGGTCCCTTGTTACAGCAGGTGTCGGCACTTAAAAGAACCCTCACTGCTCAATGACCGTAAGTCCCAAGCAAAGGCCAAAATTTGAAGTGCTTCACCGGCATTTGGTGATGTCACAATATGAGTGAAAGATTCTTGTGTGTGACGTTAAAAACAGTACAAAACCAACATCAAATTAAATTGATATTAAAGAAATTTTTTTAACAAAAATAAGTTTTTTTTAGATCTATGTGTTATCACTGACATTATGACTATTTTATTATAGTAAAAATAAAGAATATTGTATTAGTTATCGACCACAAAATCGAGTAATGACAGTAGCTGCAATTTTAACAAAACTTGGAAAAAGATACAAATTTGTTTAGATGAATGATGTATAATTAAAATTCACATCAATACCCGTAAAATGTTGACATAAATTGTAAAAATGTAAATATAATTAAAATTTATTATTAAATAAATATTTTCTCTCCTCTATTTTCTTGTCGCTTTTGTTCCCGTCAGACTTATTCATCTTGTTGCTTCTGTTCCCCTCAGGCTTCTTAATCTTGTCGCTTCTCGTCTTGCCTTAACTTTCATGTTACAAATGTAAATCAATCAATTTCTGTTAATTAATCTGAATATTAATCGTAAAGAAACTTCCAATATCTTTAATCAGATCGTTCTTGATGCTACATCATTTTGTAGTCGCTTCTGAACACTCTTTGTTCGCAATTATCATGTTAGCAAACAACAGCATGTGTAAAAACTTGTATTAAATTTTTAGTTTTAAGTTTTCCACATTTAAGTAGTAAAATCCCACAGTCGCCTGCATATGAAGTTTATATTTCTCAAATGATCCGGTATTCCAGGGCGTGTTCTACATATGAACATTTCATATACAAATGTAAACTACTCATTGACAAACTATCGACACAGGGATATCGAAACCTGCGTTTACGGTCGGTATAATAGTCTTGTTTGCGAATACTCACTACGTGAAATGTTGAAATGTGAGTTGCCTTTTCGTTGGTGGTTGTTGAGACGTATGTACCAATTGTGACGAGGGGTCGATCATCACGTTTTTCGTTTGGATTTGACAGTGGACTCACGGAGGGTATGACCGGTCGACGGGGGGGTGCTTACTGCTCCATAGCTTTATGAACATTTCATATACAAATGTAAACTTCTCATTGACAAATTATCGACACAGGGATATCGAAACCCGCGTTTGGTGTCAACGTTCCTCAAATTTTACGGTCGGTATAATATGCTTGTTTGCGAATATTCTGTTTCACTACATGAAGTGTTGAGCTGCCTTTTCGTTGATACTTGATGTGCCGTTTGTACAAATTGTGACGAGGATTCGTTCCTCACGTATTTCATTTTGAATTGACTGTGGAATCGCAGCGGGTGTGACTGGTCGACAGGGATGCTTACTCCATCATGGCACCTGATAAAACCTCTTGGTTTCCAGAGGTCCGTGTTTGTCCATTTTTATCAGATTTGTATCTGTACCATGGACATCTCTAGAAATGCAATCATGATAGATCTTCTGTTAACCTCATATAAATTATATACAAACATATCATACAAATTATTATTTACAAAAAAGACCTCCAGTTGCATTTTATGTTTTTTATATTAAAATCTCCCCATACGTGGCCTCTTAAAATGTGTTTGTTTACATGCATCATAACCCTACCTTTTCGTTGGTTTATTTCTTTTTTAACCAATATTCTAGAAAATTGTGTATTGTGGTTTTTTCTCTCAATTGATCTTAATTAAGTATAAATATAATCCTACGGTATAAGAAAAAATACAGTAAACTGAAACACGAATGTTAAACTTACTTGTCCAACAAAATCATTGCTAATTTGATATGCGTCTGCATATTCAATTCGACCTTCAGTTCTTGTCAGTGTTCAAACTGATCTGTTCCATTTAGATTGTAGATCTCTAGAGCAGATCGATTCCTTTTTTAGCGATATGTTAACGTTCTCGTTCTCCACGTTGAAGTTTGTTACTTTAGTACATCTTTGTTTTTGTGAAGCGGGTTGCGCATGCGCCTAAAGATTTCCAGGTGTGTTCAAAACGTAGATCATAAGGAAACGAGGACAGTTCAAATAGAATATTTATCTTCCATAACAATAATTCAAGGAAACCTTATTTCACATTTTAGACCCAGAAATGCATTGTTATATTAAAAGTATTATTATATTTTACTAATTTGTAACTAAACTAGAAAGTTGGAAACAAAGACTGACAGTATCACGTCAACAGATGTAGACAGTTGTAGCACAATTTTCTGACAAAATAGGACTAATTCATATATCACGTGACCCCGATAACGTTTGTGCGGGACTAATGTTTATATTAGTGATGGAATGACGATAGTAGACAATGTCCCGTGATAACGTCATTTCTGTGGGAGGATTACGTAGAGTTAGGTTCAATCACAATTGGACATACTATTACCGCACAGACGTTATCGGTTATCACGTGGTATATGAATTTGGATCTATAAGGCAGCCAACCTGCTACAATTGTGAAGTAAAAAACCAAAGTGAATTTGTTGGTCCAATTACAGGGAAAGTTCCAACGCTTGAGAAACTGTCGGACCCATCATTTAACACTCGAGATAAGAGATGGTCTTCGTTTCATTGTAAAATGGATATAGAGCTACTTGGACTATGGTCGTCAAAACAGGCAAAAGATGCAGATGTATGTTGCGTAAACGCTTTACCGGAAGATAAAAAACTTGTTGCTATGGGAGACGGTCATGGATATGTAAGCCTGTTTCGATTCCCTTGCATGAGAAGAGGGGTATGTGTTGAATTAAAGTTTTTGTTCTTTTATTATCTATTCAATCATTTACATATAGAAATCAATGCTTTATCCAATTCTTAAATATCATCCGTTTACTATTGAAATTTATATCTTTTTAGCACACATGATCTTCTTAGGGAATTTCTAAATGTATCTGCAAAATTCTGGAATACGTATTTAGTACCACACAATTTTTAATTACGTCTTTATTTATTGTAAAAAGCAGGTAATTAGGACCACGTCTGTCATAATGCATAGACATTGTGAGTCACCCGATTACTGATGAAACATTTATTAAAAACCTTTCTACCAACAGTACTTTAAGTGAATGCATCCATCTAATTTCAACTCTCCGCTTTCTTAATATAAACCCATTACATTTCTTTTTACTTTTACAATTGTACTGCCCAATGCATATCCATAGACTATGCCCTCTAATTGTTTGTCTTCATCCTACCAATAAATTGTATCGTGAACATGTAATTTTGGAATAACGCAATTTTGAATTATTGTTGTTATCCCAATGAAATTAAGTTTCGTCTTCCCTATCCTAATGTCATATGAATAGTATCTATGTACAGTTCTCCAAATTCATATTAGTGTTCATTTTATATCAACATTTGTACCAAGATACACGCAGACCCGTTAATACCGGATATTTTTTATTTTATTTTATTCATCGTCGAGACCAGTAGTGTAAAGATATGAATGAATCACCAGTTACTTATCATATCTCTATCTTCTTGTTCGCTTTTCTCACAACCAATCTCCTTATTTGTTATTTAATGTTTTACATTCCAACTTTCCGACACCGATGGCAATAATTCAACGAGAAATGTGACACTTGCTGTCGTTGTTGTTGTTGTACCGTTGCTTAACGTCCCACGCAAGAATCTTTTGCTCATATGGAGACGTCACCAAATGCAGGTGAAGGGCTTCAAAGTTTGGCCTATGCTCGGCACTTACGGCCATTGAGCAGTGAGGGTTCTTTAACGTGTCGACATCTACTGTGACACTGGACCACGGTTTTACTGTCTCATCCGACAGACAGGAGATATATTTGTCTAAATCACCTGGAATTTATAATAACCAGTAAATCTCATTTTATTTTACACACCCTTTTCTGATTTGTATCCTTGATTTTAATTTTTCAGGCATTTAGCCATACCTATAGAGGACATTCCGTTGTACATAATATCATCTTCTCCCCGGACGGAAAGTATCTGATCTCCATTGGTGGACGCGATTGTTGCATCATTCAGTGGAAACTTGTCTAACTCCGAATTTCCTAAATTTCGCAATGGAATGTGTCTTATTTCTTATGTTTGACGCACTGTGTTTTTACTATTTTGTACCTTGACGGATTGTTGCTGAAATATATTGTCTATCGGGATCGTAACATCAACAATGGCTACATTTTCATTTTACTTATTTTTCGAAAAATATGCAAATATTTACTATTATAAGTTGTCGCTTGTGGTCGACGTTTAACAATGTGTTTCCCATTCATTTTTTTCATATAATTTTAAAGAGATATGTTGTCCCAAAATATATTTACATTTTGAATAACAAAAAGACTTATTCAGAAGGATAATGGCTCGATTTAAACGTATATGATCATCAAAGGGCAGTAGATAAGGCATTTGTTATTGACCAGACTTATGACTAAATGAAAATTTAATAAAATCTGTGAAGAATGGGGTTCCAAATGTGACATTGGGAGATACTCTATATAACGCGCACTCGGAACACCATCTTTGATGGTTGATTTAATCATTAGACGTTGAATGAAGTCAATCACTGGACTGTCAATACCTTGATTCAATGTTAAGACGAACCATTAACGAAATCATCATCCAATGAAAATTATACAACATAATAATAACGCAGCTTTGTATATGCTATTGAGTTACTATTTCGACATTGATTATCTTGGCGTATTTGTGTACAGCAAAAGTAATAATGAAGAAGTACCAATAGATATTCGATACTCCATGTCTATTACAAAACGTCAAATTACATATGAAAATGGTCTTAATACAATGGGATAGGACAAGGTGTCCTGAAAGAGTCAGCATGCCCTGTCAAGATGTCGCATCAATCCTGAATGTTCCATTGGTCGAAACAACTTCTAATAATTAAAGACAAAAGTTTTAATAATACAAAATCAATGATTGTGTAGAGTAGCAGCGTATTTCGAAATTGTATCTAGTATTGGTCTAACAAGATAAAAAGGCACATCCGGGTTCTGTCAGAAGTCCAAATGATACTGTCTTTATCTAAATATAAGAATGTTCAGGTAAACCATTTTGCCTTGCTCTGATTTTACGCATTACAGTACATAGGAACATAGTATTGTCTGTAAAGGAACACAGTACTGTTTATTATCCCAAATAGGGGTGTACAGGTAAAACATTTTGCTCTGATACCATACATTACTGTAACTATATTGTATCAACAAGTAGCCTGTCAACCGTGTTATGGTTTAAAATTAGAAAACAATAATGATTACAACGAAGACCAAGACTATATCAGACTAATTCACCTGGAAATCGCTAAGCAGTTTAATAAAGATGAAAATCAATGCATATACATTGGTATTAGCTTGTCATTTTAAAATCCTCGCACATGCGCACTACAATATAACGATTTGGTTTTCAGATATAAAAATCAATTGAGAATGGTATTATTCCTTCGGTTTAGCCGATATTCAGGTTACACGAGTTACATTACAATTACAACGTAGTATACCTATATCATTCCATGACACATTTTCACCTATTACTTGAGATATCGATGCAATGCTCTATATATATATATATATATATATATATATATATATATATATATATATATATATATATATATATATATATATATATATATATATATATCACCCTACATCAGAATATCTTATTTATGTTTTCATCCATTTATTCCGTTGTCGATTTCTATTTGTATATTTTCACCGATGAATATCGAAATAATTTCTTTTACATCTTACATTTCCTGATCCAAGCTGTAATACTAGTTGTGAAATATTGCTGATAATTATGCCCCCGAGATATATAATTGGGTAACTGTTTGTTTCTGTATAGATTATAACAAGAGAATCTCGGTTATAGTTATGGCTAACATTTTGAAATAATTGATTTTACATTCTTCATGAATAAACCCCGGCATCATTGTCTTGCTCAAACGTCTTGTTAGAAACATTAGCTGATACATTCCGTGTAACATTTCCGCTTCAGGTTTAGCATTTACGATTGCGGTACGGAATGAGCACTATAGTTATCACATCGAAACTTACTGGATTCAGCAATAAACCGCATGATTTTCAATTAAAGGCGTTTCAATCTATAAGTACTTAAAATCGCTTAGATATTTAGATGTATGTTGCAACTTTCTCTTTGTTTGACAGTCACTACAGAGAGATTTGCAATAAATTATCGTAGACAGGGTTTTGTATAAAAACAATTAACTTAATACTTCTGCGATATAATAAAATTTGTTGTTAGTTTATGACCAGGGTGTTTATACGATGTAACCAAAAGTCTTCCTATTAAGAAAAATCATCTCTTTCCTGTAGAAAATGTTCACATTTTCCGCAGCAGTATCCCATTGACATAGTGTTAAAGGTATACAGGCTGACAAAAATGTGTCACATGATTAAACTTAAAACATATAACGCCATATATATATATAGAGATTTTAACATATCATTCATAAATTGCTTAGAATTAACGAAATACGTCAATGATTGTTATTCCTGCTATCCATAAAAGAAGATCCTAAGTCAACTTGGTCATTGTTTACATTTGATTTATTTTACAACTTACAACATTATAACAAGTTTTTTTTTTTGCAGCCTTGGTTTTTTAAGAACATTTTACTTTTATAAAACTCCAAATATCTTAATCTTTTAATACAAACACAAAATTAATTCCATTATGACATCTTGTATGCCTTTAATCTAGATTGTGATTTCTTTGTCATTAAGTGAAAGGCATACGTGTCGCGACTGCTATACCTTTGTGTGAGTGTGCATATTTATATATATATAAGAGTACAGAATGGGAAAGTGTGCATGTTTGTCTGCTTTTATGGTAGTTGGAAGATGGAAATTGAAATTGGCAACTCTCCACGATACAAATAGAATTACAAAAATTTCAGTTACCAAAGCATTAACCTTCAGGATGATCAGGATATATATACAAGTAAAAATGAAAAAGTACCAATTGATAATCGATCCGATAAAAATTGGACAAACAAGGACCTTTGCAAATCAAGAGGTGAGATCGGGTGTCATGGAGGAGTGATAATCCCCTGTTGACCGGTCACACTCGCCTGAGTCCACAGTCAAATTTAAATAAAATAAGTGAGGAACGAATCATCGTCATAATAGGTACAAAGGTCTCAACAACTCCTATCGAACAAGCAACTCAACATTATATCGACTGTGAAATTTGATAGACGTTGACATTAAGAGCCTTTTTCGATATCCCTGTGTCATAAATTTGTCAGTAAGTAGTTTATTAATGTATATGTTGAACCCGCCCTGGCATATCGGATCATTTGTGAAATATAAACGATATATCCAGGTGATTGCGGGATATCACTACTTAAATGTTGAAAATGTATGATTGGAAATCACAGAATCGTCGCGTTTGTCGTATAGCTTGGTTGTTAATTTCCTGTTTTAGTAAGTAAAATGTCTAAGTAGGAAGGGTGTGTGCTTGAGCCTGTTGTAACTTTAATGTCTAGTTCGTTGGGATATATCGAATTGACATATGTATGAAAGTAATATATATATATATATAGATGTAGCGAATTTTTGTGGACGTTCTATTAATATTTATAGTTTGTTATACATTTATAGCGAATTTGTAACTTGAATATAGCGTATTCGTCATAAAGTAGCTTAATCACTTTACATAAGAAATTTACATTAAAATATTTATACCTACACTTGCATTATCTTAAAGATAAATGACGGCTATTTCAGAGAAAAATGTTTTATTCAATTCCTTTTATGTAATAATTTATATTTATTGTTTTGAATGAGTGGTATTAGATCTATCTAATAACAATAGTGCTGCTGCGAGGAATTGAACCCAAATTCCTCGGTCGAAAATGATTTGAATATTCCACTGCACTATCTCATACATATCTCATATCTTATATTTACTAGTTATAAAAATTTCAGATACCAAAGTATAAATCAATAGAATGTCCAGGACATAGATACAAATCCGGACAAACACGGACCTCTGGAAACCAAGAGGTGGGATCAGGTGCCATAGAGGAGTAAGCATCCCCTGTCGACCGGTCACACCCGCCGCGAGTCCACAGTCAAGTCCAATGAAACAAGTGAAGAGGGTATCCTCGTCACAATTGGTACAGACGTCTCAACAACCGCCAACGAAAAGGCAACTCAACATTTCACTTAGTGAAACAGAGTAGTCGCAAACAAGACTATTATACCGACCGTAAAATTTGCGGAACGTTGACATTAAACGCGGTTTTCGATATCCCTGTTCTGATACTTACTTTTCAGGGAACAAAAAGGAAAATATGTTACAATAATGTGCTAGATTTCAGAGATATTATTATTCTCTGGATTCTAAAATTATAACGTAACACGTAAATAATAAATGTAAATAACATTGAAATCGATTGCTATTTTGTATCATCAAACTCAACGCAAAAAAAAATCAGAAATTGTGTATTTGATGTAGCCATCTAGGTTGTATGACAGGGTAGATCGATTAGATCTTTAAAATATATGAAAAGAAAAATTCGTTGTTAAAAGTTGAGTTTGCATTCTACTTCAAGTCAAGATGAATATTAATTGCTTAATTAAATTCGGTATAAGCGTGTTCGCTACAGATTCGGATTTTTTGTATAGAGTATTAAGTGATCTACCAGGGAAATCAATTTTACTTCGCTTCGCTACAGCCGTAAATTCGCTTAATCTGTGTTTACTGTATACGAATATATATATATATATATATATATATATATATATATATATATATATATATATTGACAAAAGTCATTTCATGTACACTGCCACATACATTTTATTCATTTATTGTTTCAATAACATGAAAGCAACTATATTCATTTAGAAAGACATCTTTTCACAACAATACAATGGTACCAGTAATTCCATACCTACATACAGCGGATGTCACAGTATTAAACAGTTTTTTAATTAGCCGAAATGATTATATTACCTTACATATAAAATAGAGTTTATGAGATCTAAATGTTGTACAAAGAAGATATAACACGTATCTGAAGGCGTTCAGGGAAGAATTGTATATCATATTTCCAAAATGCCGATTCCAAATTCCTGATATGCTTTTCCTCGTTCTCAGACGCTGGTGCGCCAACGACTATGTCATCTGAAAATATAGAATAAATAAGAACGAATAAAAAAGTTATTGAGAGAGAGAGAGAGAGAGAGAGAGAGAGAGAGAGAGAGAGAGAGAGAGAGAGAGACAGACAGACAGACAGAGAGAAAGAGTGAGAGAGAGAGAGAGAGAGATGTAGTGTTGGAACATTCATTTCGACAGCCTGGTACTGGAGACCTAGTGGGCTAGTTTCATTACACAGAGAAATGCATACAACGTCACTAACACAACACCCACGCACACACACATACACACACACATACACACACACATGCACACACACATACACACACACACACACACACACACACACACACACACACACACACACATACACACACACATCGTATCAGAGCCAGTAAATACAAACGTAAGGGCCAAGTGGCTAGAGCATCGCGCTTTGAACCATGAATTCTCTCACTTCTGATCAGCGCAGATACCTTAGCTGATTTCGGCGTGCCAGTTTGCCAGTTTACTTGCGGAGGGTCTCTCTCCCCACCATCAAAAACTGGCCGCCTCAATATGACTAAAAAATTGTTGAATGTGGCTTACAACACAATCAAATATTCAAAATATTCAAATATACAAACGTTTAATATTCCCGTGTTCGTACCTTATTTATGCCATGCATTTGCTTGGATCTTGATTGGCCATCTCTTCCTGTGTCGGTGATTGATATACAAAAGTCACCGTGTTGTAGTAGTATCCACTGGACACCATTCGGACAATGGTATTTTGACAGCCCACTATGACCGGATCCTTGTCTGTTTGATAGATAGATATAGACGATATGTTACATTACAAATAGAACAGAGAATGTTCACTTCTCTTATATCGTCTATTCGGGGTGCATACTACAGGTGCTAAATGTTGTTATATAAAAATCACAGATACCAAAGTATACATTTTCAGGATGTCCAGGAGACAAAATACAATTCTGGGGAATATTAGACAAATACAGATCTGAAGAAAACGAAAGTGGAAAAAGGCGCCATTGAGGAGTAAGCCCCTATGGACCGGCCACACCAGCCGCGAGTCCATAGTCAAATTTAATTGAAATACGCGAGGAACAAATCGTTGTGACAAATGTAACAGACAACGTAACATATCGAATAGGTAACGCAACATTTCATTTCGTGAAACAGCGCAATTCTAAACATTACCCCAATGGCTTCAAAGAAAGTTTTTTTTCTAAATGGAAATAGAATATTGTATATATGAATAAAAAACTTATATCTCTGATAATTAATAAACAACATTCTTGTTATTAATATGCATCATATTTGTTTATTTGGTTTTTTCATTCACATTAAAACAATTAACTATAAAAAACTGTCGCGTTAAATGTCTTGTTAGGAAACAATGGAACAGCTAAAACCTTTCATTAAGGATATCACATATCAATTTATTAAATATAACGGTGCGCCAACACATAAGTTTGTCTTTGCACATGCGCGCATAAAACAATTTGTATTCGTAGATGAAACTTACCGACTACTGATTCCAAGCCACAAAACACGCTCCTCCTGTTCATTGGCCCACTCTCGAACCCATTGGATCCAAGTAATTCGACATAATCGTTACCCTTTCCGGCGAGTTCACACTGTGAAATGAAAAGTATTAATCCATTATAGATCCATCCAGCCTATTTCCATACATGCGCTTTTGATAATTTTGATAAATACACAATGAAATCTTATCTATCTATCTATCTATCTGTCTGTCTGTCTATCTATATATATATCTATATATATATATATATATATTGAATCTTCTTACGCTGTGCTATGAAAATGTGTTGGTTTTTGGATGTGGTTTTGTTGTTTATTATTTTTGTTGCTGCTGCAACGAGGACGATGAAGATGACAATGATGATGATGATGATGATGATGATGATTTTCACAGGTCAGTGTGTCTCCGATTGCATACGTCGTTAGTTGAATTCCTGGAGTCCGCAGACAATGAGATAAGTATATAATTGAGGAATAAATGCTAGTCACAAACGGTATCGCCGATTTAACAACCTTTATTGAGCAGATAACTCACCATTTAGTGTTTTCTTTAATGAAATTATTATTTTATATTGAGATCCCACTCCGCTTTAGGTGAAGTGGTACACATTTTTGTCAGCGAATGCAGAGAAAGTTCTTTGACGTACCACACCTTCCGCGACACGTGACGTCGGTTTTCAGTCTCTTCCGAAAGACCCGTGAATTTCACGTCTTATATCGAGGGTTTTGCAAAGGAACAGTCACCTTTAATGTTTACAGTCTGTAGTATGACCGGGTATCTGAAAAACGAACCCAGGTATTTCGCTTGCACGTGCAACATTAGACCACCAAAAGCGAGCATTGTATTTAGTGAATCACAGTATTGCTAAACAAACATAAACTTTGTGAAATATTAACATTAAACGCATAAAGCATGCTTCAAATGAAAAAAATTATGTCACAATATAAACAGACTGGTCGACGATTTGCTGAAAGATGAAATTGCCAACATCTGTCTTCAATTGAACGAAAGATTTGAACATAAGTTCATAAGATGGTTTATAACTAGGCACATCTTATTTTGTTTTTGTTTTGTTATGTATTTCGTCTGATTCTGTGTCTATTTTTTTTTGGCTATTCTTTTTTCTGTTTACTTTTTTGCAAAATTTTTGTTTGTTTTCGACATCGTGGCAGACCGGTTAGGGCACTACGTTTTGAACCATAAAGTCTCTCACTTCTGGTCAATACAGGTTCGAATACCGCTGGAACCTTAGTTTGCCAGTTTACTTTCGAAAGGTCGTTGGTGACATCCCGGGTACATTGTAACCGGGTTCTCCCTCCACTATTGCAAACTGACCGTCAACAGTGTTTTGTTTATCTTTTTGTTCCTCTTGTCTTAGTGTCTGTTTATATTGATTTACGTTAGAACATGTATCTCTTACTTTATCAGTCAGTCCAAATTCTCCCTCCAGGATTTGAGATGTTGCTGTCACGCCCACGTCCACTGACAGTAGTTGTATCTTTGATGGATAGATGATTGACATCGTACAGTTACGCCTATTTCCGTAATTTTTCATCGTTTGGACACCTTCTTGAAACATGCTGATGATGTTACACGCTTTAAAGAGATGTAAATATTCCTTATGACATTAATACCTGTTAAATACTTATTGATTTAACGATAATTTTTTATTAATTAATTCTATTTTTAAATCCCGCCAGGACACAGAGATGACAGTGCAATGTGGCATATTTACTATTAGTATGGTAATGAAAGTAATAATAATAAAAATGGCAATAATAATAATAATAATAATGATAATAATAATAATAATAATAATAATAATAATAATAATAATAATAATAATAATAAAATCTCAGCTACCAAAGTATAAATCTTTAGGATGTCCAGGATATAGGTACAAATATGGTAAAAAAAAATGGACAAACACGGACCTCTTGAAATCAAGAGGTGGGATCAGGTGTCATAGAGGAGTAAGCATCCCCTGTCGACTGGTTACACCCGCCGTGAGTCCACAGTCAAATCAAAATGAAATACGTGAGGAACGAATCCTCGTCACAATGGTACAGACGTCGCAACAACCGCCATCGAACAAGTAACTTAATATTTCACACAGTGAAACACAGTAATCACAAACAGGACTATTAGTATCTTCAGGATACCCAGGATACATATACAAATCTGTTGAAAATCGGAAAGACACGGACCTCTGGAAATCCAGAGGGGATCATGCTCCATGAGGTAGTAAGCATCCCCTGTTGACCGGTCAAATCCGCCGTGAGTCCACGGTCAAATCCTCGTCACAGTCGGAAAAGACGACACAACAACCGCTATGATAAAAATGGTATATAAAAACTTGAATTGTAACAGGAAAAATATAACTAAGTCTCAAATTCTTAAGTATCGAAACAATATGTTTTCTCTATTGTTTTAAGACCAGTCTACTTTTGTCTTTAGGGTTGGAAATGTTAATTACCAGCAATTGACTCGTAGTAAATAAAACAGTTATATGATTTGAAATAACGTATTCGAGACTGTCTGATATAGTTAAATAATAAAGACTAAATACAGTTATAACTCACGTTGAGGATGTTTTGTAAACCTCACTTTCACTTTATAACCTTGACCCGGGGTCAGTACTCGAGCTTGTATCAGGGCCACATTTTGTGATGAGATAAAGATTGTCTTCGGACTGTGGGAACCACAAAATAAGCGGTATCGATCTTGCATTGTCAACGGATGATCTTCTACTGAGGGAAAGAATTGACCATTTAATTCCCAACCATCCATAACCTATAAATAAAACATGATAAATATAAATATCTGAAATTAAATTAATGCATTATTATTATTAGGGTCATCCGACTTCAGGTCGGATGACCCTATTGTTATTGTAAATATTATTATTATTTTCTTTTTTTTCCTAGTAGATTTTGTGTCAGCTCTAGAGCAAAAACGGCTCAGCCGATTTTGCTCAAATTTTCAGCGTTTGTGCACAGGAACATTCTACAGATAGGTTTTTCAAATTTTTTCAATATCACCTTTCCTTCCCGAGTTATCGCCCTTTATCACTTTTTTCATGTCCCATTTTTGTGGGTCATTTTTCTCCTCAACTATTGAAGCTAGAGCAAATCTGTTTGGATTTTCTGGTAGAGCAAAGGCTGAAGTTGTGCATGAACATTTCAAATTTCATCTGAGTGTCCCCCAGAAAAAAGCTCGCTAGGGGCTGAATAAAGGGCTCATATTTTATCAGCTAAAAATGACACAAAAGTCAAAATATCTCAGAAACTAAGCATCTTTACTATAGACATATGCATGAGAAAGTTGTTCATTTTCATGAACCTCACAAGAACGAAAAGTTTCAAGGTCACGCAACTTAAGGTCAAGGTCACAGAAACCTTTGAATATTTAAAATCTTAATATCTCTAGAACTATCAGACTTTAGTATAGACATATACATGAGTTATTTGTAGGAAATGGGCTGATTAACATTCATACGAAATTTCATGGTCATCAAATAAAAGGTCAAGGTCACAGGTGAGTTTGAAAATTCTCTAAAAATTTCAATTCAAAATAGCTCGAAAATGGTGAACCTTTTATATACCTGTTACTGTACAAAATAATTAGATAATTGAGTGAGGAATTTTTTTTTTGCAAAGTTTCAAGGTCGTCAAATGAAAGGTCAAGGTCACAGATCAAATTGAAAATTTCAACTCCAAATAACTCAAAAACTATAGAATTTTTATATATAAGTTAGTGTTGATGATTTGTAGGGAATGATCCGAAGAACATATGTGTGAAATTTCAAGGTCATTCGATGAAAGGTCAAGGTCAAAGCTTAAATTGAAAATTTCAACTCAAAATAGCTCAAAAACTATAGAACTTTAATATATATGTTATTGTTGCAGATTTATAGGGAATGAGCTGAAGAATATATGTGTGAAGTTTCAAGGTCATCCGATGAAAGGTCAAGGTCACAGCTCAAATTGAAAATTTCAACTCAAAATAGCTCAAAAACTATAGAACTTTTATATATATGTTATTGTTGAAGATTTATAGGGAATGAGCTGAAAAATATATGTTTGAAGTTTCAAGGTCATCCGATGAAATGTCAAGGTCACAGGTTAAATTGAAAATTTCAACTCAAAATAGCTCAAAACTTTCCCTGGGGAAAATTCAATTTCACACAGCACTTAATAGACAAAGATGCAAAGAATATATGTGCAAAGTTTCTAGGTCATCGGATCAAAGGTCAAGGTCACATCTTAAATTGAAAATTTCAACTCAAAATAGCTCAAAAACTATAGAACTTTTATATATAGGTTAGTGTTGATGATTTATAGAGAATGAGCTAAAGAACATATGTGTGAAGTTTCAAGGTCATCCGATGATAGGTCAAGGTCACAGCTCAAATTGAAAATTTCAACTAAAAATACCTCAAAAACTATAGAACTTTTATTATAGGTTAATGATGATGATTTGTAGGGAATGAGTTGAAGAACATATGTGTGAAGTTTCAAGGTCATCCTATGAAAGATCAAGGTCATAGCCCAAATTGAAAATTTTAACTTAAAATAGCTCAAAAACTATAGAACTTTTGTATATAGGTTATTGTGGATGATTTGTAGGAAATGAGCTGAAGAACATATGTGTGAAGTTTCAAGGTCATCCGATGACATGTCAAGGTCAGAGCTCATTTTCCAAATTTCAGCTCAAAATAGCTCAAAATATCAAGATGGTCTTTAAGGTTCGGACTTCGGTTTAAGGGTCATAGCTTCTGAGCTTTGCTCTGTTGCTCAGCTGAAGCTGTATCAAAGCTGTAGCCTCAGCTCTGGTCGGATGACCCCTTTTTGCTTCAGCAAAAAGCTCAGCTCTAGTTATTATTATTATTATTATTATTAAAGCCGTGTTCTTATTTCTAAATAACAAAGAAACTGTTTAACTTTGTGATGTATCGATATGTGATGTATCGATATGTGATGTGTCGATATGTGATGTATCGATATGTGATGTATCGAAATGTGATGTATCGATATGTGATGTAGCTATATGTGGTGTAGCGATATGTGGTGTAGCGATATGTGATGTATCGATATGTGATGTAGTGATATGTGGTGTAGCGATATGTGATGTAGCGATATGTGATGTAGCGATATGTGATGTAGCCATATGTGATGTAGCGATATGTGGTGTAGCGATATGTGGTGTGATGTAACGATGTGTAAGAAACGGTACAAAAGAACAAAAAAAACGAAGACTATGGTTACACGTCTTGAAAGTTTCATAGACGTAAACAGTACAGCAAATAGATGTTACTAGGACAATAAGAAATAATGATGCCATTAAGATTATTGTATTACATTGGATATGTTATTGAAATGAAGAATCCTGATCTAATTTACCTGTTATATTACACTTGGACTTCACCAGGTTATTGACGCTAGGTGCCATGAAGAGTTCTTTTGTTATTTAATTTTGCTGAGTAAAGAATAGTGCAAATAAATAATGTATTTTGCCACCGGATCTCGCCCGAAAATCGCTAAGAAAATGTGCATGTCGAAAATTTAGTTGTCCTTGTTGCAACAGCCCTGCTGCTTAAGGGTATCGTACGGAAACCATTTATTTTCCTACAAAATGGTCATAGATAGGTGTACGGCTGCCGCAAGGCTGATGTGAACTAGGCTTATGCAGTTCGCAGGACAGTCACACGGCTTCCTCAAGACAACGCTACTTGTCTATGACACCATAGGACTGCCATATGGTACGAACAAATATCAAGGCTGATTTAAACTAGGCTTCAACCAAGTCGACGATACATACTTACCGCCATTAAGCCTTTATTTTTGCAGTCTATATTGAAATGGGTGAATTCTAATTCTACCATTTGGTCCGGTAAACCAATAAGATAGAAACCGCAAGTAGCACCAGCGCCATCAGATACGTAAGTATATTCTCCCTCTACACTCTCCATATGCAAACATCCTGTAAAGAAATACAACACGTGACATAAGTTACCAACTTGTGATTGGCTAACTGATGACCTTTTCATCGAGCTTGACCTTTTCAACAAATTGGAGAAGTTCCCATGGAACATTTGCGACAATGTTACATGCTAATATTGGACGCTGACTCCATGCGGATACCTGGTCCCATCCCATTCATGTTGAAACCATTTTTCGTATTCTAATGAACTTGGAGTTTTCAATATTTAGCGGTATTTCTTCATTTTTCTTTGTAATAAAATAAGCCATGTTTATGAAAAATCAGTCAATTTAGAATATATATCATATTTCGTTGTTGAATTAAAAATATATGTCAATGAAATTATTTCATATTCACCGAGTTTTAAAAAAAAAGAAAGAAATTAAAACAAATATTGAGAGTGGTGTAATATTAAGGCCATCATAGATATCTAAATACCACGATGAACAGTGATCAATCTCTAAAGTCACGAGAATCGCAACAGGTTATTTATTTTCATCGCTGTTTCTTTCAAAAAGCAGTAATACACTACTTTTGGAAGGATTTCTATAAAAGCTGAATTTGTACAATTACTCCTACCTTGTAGCGGAATTAGTTTTCCATTAACCATAAATTGCTTACAACAGATTATATGATGACGTTAGAATTCGCGGGAACGACGTTAATTATGGGTTCTTCCGAAAACATCAGCAGGAGGTTAAATAAATTCAATATACATACAGGAAAGGTACGAGTTATTTATAGATCTCAAGACGCGCGGGTACGTCATCTTGTATCAAATTAAAATATCATTTCCTGTCATATTTGCTACATCAAATATTTTGGTTTTATAAACATAATTCCAATTAAAAAGTCAAAACAAATACTGAAGACGATCATTTCTGTAAATCAGACTTCATCAGTTGAGCTCGAATTTAAATAAGATGTATGACGAGTTATGAAAAAGAAATTGGTGTCAAACGGGTCCAAATACCTGGCGCAAATGTATAGTCAAATCCATCTGAGAGTACTGAAAAAATGACTTAAGTTTAGATGAATTTAGAATTTTAACGGTGCTATCCATACGAATTATTCATTAAGTATAAAATAATCAGCTGGTACTAAAATATCGAAAATGGGGGGCTCCGTAGCTGAGTGGATAGATAATAGCGCTTTAAATCACGAAGTCTTACATCATTCACCTCCTGTTAACGCAGGTTTGAGTTCCACTTGAACCTAAGCTGATTTCTGTGAGAAAGTTTGCCAGTTTTCTTGCGGAAGCCTGGTGTTGTCTACCGGGTTACATTTTAACCAGGTTCTCTCCCCCACCATTAAAAACTGGCCGCCACCATATAACTGAAAAATTGTCGAGTGTGGCGAAAACACCATTCAAAATTCAAATTCAAATTTGGGACTTGGGTTTATGTATAACCGCCAAACGCTCCAAAGAGGTGAGAGTCCACACGGTTTAAAACGCTCTATAAGCACGGAAGACCCTATGAACCTCCTGATGATTTATAGTATCTGTTTGTTTTATAGATCTCAAGACGCGCGGTTACATCATATTGTATCAAATCAAAATATCATTTCCTGTCATATTTGCAATTTCGACATTGGAAATACGTCTTAACATGTCTTTTTTCACCTAGATTAGATTCGTAAAAAATCGCTATATCTGCGATGACATGTACGTGTTATCCGATTTATGTGATACATGTTCTAATCAGGGGTTACATGACAACTTTGTATGAAGTAGATCACATTTAGCGTTTTGGGTTTATTTTTGTTTTTGAAATCGCAAACATATTAAAACAGATTCCGTGTTTATTTTCATCATGAAATTCAATATAATTTCAATACGGATTAAAGTAGGTAGGATGAGTGATAATTAAAAACACAGACAGAAATATGCATTTTTATGAATTAATCGCATAACAGAAATGATGTTTGTTTTTTTGTTTTGTTTTTTTGTTTTTTTGTTTTTTTTTTTCATTTACTCGATGAGATTCAATTTCGGCTACTTCTGGAGCAGGGCCATATCCAGTGACTCCCTTTCGCCAATCGGTTCTAGAGCTAATTGATAACCTTTTACCGCGCTTGACCATTTCACCGAACTCGAGAAGTTCCCATGGAACACTTGAGCTAACAGGGGATACTGACTCCTCCCACACACCTGGTCCCATCCCCTTTGGGATTGACTGACATAACGCATAACGATGTCTTTTACGTTATATGATGCCAGGCCCTGTATGCCCGTAGTATGACTTCATGGTCAAAGTAGAATTTAGCCAATGTATGAAGACAAATGAATATTTTGTACGCACACAGACATCTACGTATAAGCTTGATATAAATCTAGCTCTGTGTTGTCTGTTAGTAGAAGGTTACAGCAAATACAACTACCAGACACCTTCATTAGGCAAATCGTGAAGCATCTAAAATCACCAGCTAGCAATCGTGATTTAATATGATGTTTGATTGAGTTACTTAGTAAGCGCTGACAGTTAATTATACATCTTGATTATACCAGCAGGATGCATAAGTTGTCAATTTGTATCCAACAATGTATTAATAGTGCGCGAAAACGGTATTAAATAAAAGGATAAAGGTTATGTATCACTGTAGGTGAAACAAAACTGTAATCATCGTCAAGTGTGGGTGTCGTGTAAGTGTGTCTTCGTGTGAATATGCGTTTGTGATAGTCCGTATGCTTGGTTTTCTGTGTTTGTGTGTATGGGTTTGTTTGTGTCTGCTTGTGTGTTTATTGTGCTTTATTGCACCACTGCATGGTTCGTCTTTCAGTGTATTCGTAGGTTGTGTATTTGTGTATCTGTGCATGTACCCATCTGTGTGTCTTTGTGAGTGTGTTCCAATGCTGTGCATTTGTTATAACCACTAGGTGGTTGCCACTGCTGGTGAATTGTTTGAGTCCCCGAGAGTACATAAACTGAGTACCTGGTATTTCGGTACCAGCTGATCATCTTATACTAATGTAATATTTGGCACTGATAGCACATATAAATTTCTAAATTCTTCTAAAGCTAGGATTGTCATCTTTTTACAGTAGTTTCCTTTTGGCGGAGTTTGATTATACGTTTAGATTTATTATTTGACCTTGTCTGATACCACTTTCTCTTTAGAAAATCTATATAAAATTGGAGTTCAACTCATGAAGTTAATTGTGTGTCTAATTCACAGTATCAAACCTTATGACTTCTCTAATATTTACACAACTATTCCACATAAAAAATAAAAGAAATAATTTTTAGCATCGTAGACAACTGTTTTTTTTCACTAAAGGTGGTACCCTAAAATTTAAATATCTAGTGATTGGCTATCAGGATACTTATTTCGTCAAACACCACTCTGATTCCACATATAAATACACTGAAGTTGATATAAAAAACATGCTGGAATTTCTAATAGACAATATATTTGTAATGTTCGGAGACGTTGTCTTTCAACAAACTGTCGGCATTCCTCTGGGGACTAATTGTGCCCCTTTATTTGCCGACCTGTTCCTTTATTCATACGAAGCAGACTTCATTCCGAAACTGCTGAATCAAAAGAAGAAACAGTTAGCGGTGTCTTTTAATATGACATTTAAATATATCGACGACGTTTTGTCAATTAAAAATGACGATTTTCATACATATGTCAGTGCGATATATCCCAGCGAAATAGAAATTTAAGATACAACAGAATCAAGCATACACGCTTCGTACTTAAACATTTTACTTAATATAAACACAGACGGGAAATTAGCAGCTAAGCTATACGACAAACGCGACGGTTTCGGCTTTCCCATCGTAAATTTTCCACATTTAAGTAGTAATATCCCTCAGTCACCCGCATATGGAGTTTATATTTCACAATTGATCCGATAATCTAGGGCGTGTACAACATATGAGGATTTCATATACAGAGGTAAACTACTCACTGACAAATTATTGACACAGGGGTATCGAAAACCGCGTTTAATGTCAACGTTCCGCAAATTTTACGGTCGGTATAATAGTCTTGTTTCTGACTACTCTGTTTCACTAAGTGAAATGTTGAGTTGCCTTTTCGTTGGCGGTTGTTGAGACGTCTGTACCAATTGTGAATAGGATACACTCCTTACGTATTTCATTGGAATTGACTGTGGACTCACGGCGGGTGTGACCGGTCGACAGGGGATGCTTACTCCTCCATGGCACCTGATCCCATCTCTTGGTTTCCAGAGATCCATGTTTGTCCATTACCGGATTTGTATCTACTTCCTGGACATTCTATTGATTTTTTATATTGACAGAACGATCGTCTTGAGCATTATGACTTTGGTATTATATTTATAATATTTATAACCACTAGGTCGTTGCTGGTGGACCGTTTGCGTCCGCGAGATTATAGATAAACCTAGTACCTGGTATTTCGGTACCAGCTGATAATCTTATACTAAAGTAATATTTGCCATCTGTTAACAGTGGTTACTCTTAGACGGTTTTTGATTATACGTTTAGGTTTATTATTGGGCCTTGTCTGATACCACTAGTTTTACTCTTTAGAAAATCAATATAAACCTGGAGCTCAACCGATGAAGTCAGAAACGATCGTCGTGAGCATTATGACTTTGGTATTATATTTATAATATTTATAGTGGTTTTGTGTATTTGTGTATAAACCTTATTGTTTGTGTGTGTGTGTTAGCTGGTTTTGGTATATGTAATCCTAATGGTTTTGTGTATCTGTGTATGTACCTTATTGTCTTTTTATGAGTTTGTTAGTTGGTTTTGGTATGTGTAATTCTAATGGTTTTGTGTATCTGTGTATGTACCTTATTGTGTGTCTTTGTGAGTGTGTTAGCTGGTTTTGGTATATGTAATCCTAATGGTTTTGTGTATCTGTGTATGTACCTTATTGGGTGTCTTTGTGAGTGTGTATGCTGGTTTTGGTATATGTAATCCTAATAGTTTTGTGTATCTGTATATGTACCTTATTGTGTGTCTTTGTGAGTGTGTTAGCTGGTTTTGGTATATGTAATTATATGTAATCATAACGGTTTCGTGCATCTGTGTATGTTCCTTATTGTGTGTCTACATGTGTGTGTTCGCAGGTTGTGTACTTGTTATGTTGGTTTTGTGTATCTGTGTATTTTTAAACTGTATCTATGTGAATGTTTGCTTTTGTCTGTCTGTGTGTATCTATGAAGGCCAATGTGTTCGTTTGTTACCATGGCACCTGATCCCATCTCTTGGTTTCCAGAGATCCATGTTTGTCCATTACCGGATTTGTATCTACTTCCTGGACATTCTATTGATTTTTTTATATTGACAGAACGATCGTCTTGAGCATTATGACTTTGGTATTATATTTATAATATTTATAACCACTAGGTCGTTGCTGGTGGACCGTTTGCGTCCGCGAGATTATAGATAAACCTAGTACCTGGTATTTCGGTACCAGCTGATAATCTTATACTAAAGTAATATTTGCCATCTGTTAACAGTGGTTACTCTTAGACGGTTTTTGATTATACGTTTAGGTTTATTATTGGGCCTTGTCTGATACCACTAGTTTTACTCTTTAGAAAATCAATATAAACCTGGAGCTCAACCGATGAAGTCAGAAACGATCGTCTTGAGCATTATGACTTTGGTATTATATTTATAATATTTATAGTGGTTTTGAGTATTTGTGTATATACCTTATTGTTTGTGTGTGTGTTAGCTGGTTTTGGTATATGTAATCCTAATGGTTTTGTGTATCTGTGTATGTACCTTATTGTGTCTTTTTGTGAGGGTGTTAGCTGGTTTTGGTATATGTAATCCTAATGGTTTTGTGTATCTGTGTATGTACCTTATTGTGTGTCTTTGTGAGTGTGTTAGCTGGTTTTGGTATATGTAATCCTTAATGGTTTTGTGTATCTGTGTATGTACCTTATTGGGTGTCCTTGAGAGTGTGTTAGCTGGTATTGGTATATGTAATTCTAATGGTTTTGTGTATCTGTGTATGTACCTTATTGGGTGTCTTTGTGAGTGTGTAAGCTGGTTTTGGTATATGTAATCCTAATAGTTTTGTGTATCTGTATATGTACCTTATTGTGTGTCTTTGTGAGTGTGTTAGCTGGTTTTGGTATATGTAATTATATGTAATCATAACGGTTTCGTGCATCTGTGTATGTTCCTTATTGTGTGTCTACATGTGTGTGTTCGCAGGTTGTGTACTTGTTATATTGGTTTTGTGTATCTGTGTATTTTTAAACTGTATCTATGTGAATGTTTGCTTTTGTCTGTCTGTGTGTATCTATGAAGGCCAATGTGTTCGTTTGTTACCATGTGTATAGTTACGTGGCTATGTGTCTGTGTGTCCCAGTCAGCCTGTGTATTAATAAGTCTGCATGTGGGATATTCTTCTAATTACTTAATTAAAGCCACAGGCTTTCTTCGTGTTAATTACTTTTTCGTTTCTGATGTACAATCCACAGTTATTATCTAGCAGTTAATTGAACAACCCGCAATTATTGTTAAGCGACTAATCAAACAAACCGCCATTATCATCCAGCGACTGATTACACAACCAGCCATTCTTATCCAGCGTCTAATTAAACAACTCGAAATTATTATTAAGCGGTTGATTAAACAGCCCACCATTATTATCGAGCGTCTAATTAAACAACCCGCAATTATAATAAAGCGATTGATTAAACAACCCGCCATTATTATCCAGCGATTGATTTAAACAATCCGCCATTATTTTCTAGCGGCTAATTAAACAACAAGCCATAATTATCTAGCGACTGATTAAACAGCCCGCCATTATTATCCAGCGACTGAATAATTATCCAGCGACTGTTTATTCAACAAGCCATTATTATCCAGCGACTGGTTAAACTAACCGTCATTATTATTCAGCGACTGGTAAAACAAGCGCCTTTGAAATCCTGCGACTAGTTATAAAAACCGCCATTATTATCCAGTGACTTATTAAAAAGACCGCCATTATATCAGTGATTGGTTAAAAAACCGCCATTATTATCCAGCATCTGATTAAAAACCGCCATTATTATCCAGCATCTGATTAAAAACCGCCATTATTATCCAGCATCTGATTAAAAACCGCCATTATTATCCAGCATCTGATTAAAAACCGCCATTATTATCCAGCGATTGATAAAAAAACCGCCATTATTATCCAGCATCTGATTAAAAACCGCCATTATTATGCAGCGATTGGTAAAAAAACCGCCATTATTAAAATGTTCAGCAAGAAATAGACAGAACGTGAAGTGAAATGCAAAAACATGCGAGTTTTTCTGATTAACAGAAAAAACACAAGAGACTCACCTATGCGACCGTCAACACTTCGAGCTTTTCTCCTCAGTAATTCAGTCTTCGATATGATATTCTGAAAAACGAAGTATCAAGTATAGTTACACAAGACGATTTGTAAATAGTTATTGTTTTACCCTGGAGACAAAACGATATTGAGATATTACATGCCACTTCACATAACCATTCTTCTCGACAAATGTTGGAATGTTTATAAAAGTATTTTATGCGAATGATACGAAATGTGAATATTTCATTTGTATGCATTTTTTCTTGTTAAATGAATTACACAGTCATGTATATCACAATATAGTTTTCATAATTAAAAAGAAAACAAAACCATTTCCATTCGATGTAAGTATTATCTTGTCAAATCAAGGCAGAATATAATTGTTGTGTTTTAGATTTTCTTGTTTTACATCATCTAATATTTAATAATTCTGAAATATACAGTTTCAGACATTGGTGGTAATTGAACATGATAGCACACAGATGAATATGGAATGTAACATTTACGATATGATAAATTAATCAACTCTTTCTATCAATTAGCATTTATTTCCGTACAATCAACTGGCAATATGCTTTTCTACAATGATTATAATCAATAGAACGTTTTCCTTGTAAAATAATTACATATCGATGTAAAATATTTTAGATATTCAAAATGCTATGAGAGACCTTCAATAAATAAAACCCAAGGCTTTTTTCTGCGTTCTGTTCCATATTTCTCTATTTACTTAACAAAGTAATTCATATCCATAAGTGTTCTCTGATATCAGCATGCCGGATACATGATTTAAACTCAAAATTTTATCTCAAAACAATTGTCTGGAGTCCGTTCAGTAGAAAACAATCATCTTCCACACTCAATGACAAGTCGGAAAGTCCTAAGAATGATTATTGATAAGGCTTAGAGTTACTTTAGCACTTAGATGAATTCTTTATTTCAACAGAATGAACAATGCGGATAATGTTGATCCGAGAATCTAATGCAAATAAAGATTTATATCACATCTTTTCTTGGACATTTAATCAGCAAATGTGTCAGAAATATTTACTTTGCAATAATAGTTATCAATTTGAAGGATAGGACGCATACGACCTTAATAAACACAAGTGACCACGCAAGCAGAATGTTCGTAGGATTGAACGGCGCGCACACGTGTGTGTGTGTGTGTGTGTGTGTGTGTGTGTGTGTGTGTGTGTTATATGATATCTAAAAAACACGTGTGACTTCTTAGCGGCGGCAGAGAGAGGGGAAGAGATAGTAGCCGCAAGGAGAGAGAGAGAGAGAGAGAGAGAGAGAGAGAGAGAGAGAGAGAGAGAGAGAGAGAGAGAGAGAGAGAGCATGTCAGACTAAATAGCAAATACAGTCAAGTTATAGTATCATTCATCTCTGGGTCATCGAAAATTATAAAATTGCATAAGGAAAGAATACACAATTATCGATCCATTCAATTATTCCTTCTCTTCATGTTGTACAAACTTGTTTATGATTCGCTTTCACTACTTGCATAAGACATTTAACTGATAAATACTTGTGTATCATTCGCTTTCACTACTTACATAAGAAATCTACGCATTCTTTGCAACTATTTGACATATAACAATTACAGTAATTTAGTCGTCTGAAAACCAAAATCGAAAATCTATATTTCAGGCACTGGACCAGTATCAACACGGTGCATTGTAATAACTGTAAGAACAGTATCGATATAACCTTTCCCTAAAACTACAGGACACGCTTTCCGCAGAAAAAAAAAACATTTCAAATAACTGTCAATTGAAGTTTTCGTGAGTTCATTTTGTACATTATGTTATCAGGTAACAACACAAGCCAGGTAATTACGACACACGGTTCTCAGTTTTCTGTTTGGCTTTTGTGTAACATTATATTACCTCGTAATAACATAAGATAGGTATCTACGACACACGGTTCTCAGTTTTCTGTTTGGTTTTTGTGTAACATTATTTTAATACGTAACAACATGGGACAGGTATCTACGATACTCAGCTTTCAGTTTCTGTTTGCCTTTTGTGTAACATTATTTTAACAAGTGACTACGTCATCCCCATGGTTCTCAGTTTCCTGTTTTTGTTTTTTTGTTTTGTTTTTTTTGTTTTTTTATTTTTACAGTTGTTTGTTTTTCAGGTTTACAAATATTCAATATATTTCCATTCACTTCAAGCTTTGGTAGATAAACAAAACTTCTAACGAGTGTAACTAGGGTCTAACTGATATTCTGATACATTATCGGCTTTTTAAAGATGTTTCTATATGTGTTTCAATATTATAAACATAATACCAACGTTATAATGCTCAAGCCGATATCGTTTCTGTCAATTAGACTTCATCAGTTGAGCTCCAATTTGATAAGTATGTGCATTTTCTAAAGATAAAGTGGTATCATACAAGGTCAAATAATATTTCTAAAAGTATAGCCGTATAGTATTTGTCCATTTTACCAGATTTGCATCTATATCCTGGGTATCCTAAATATTTATACTTTGGTATCTGAAATTTTTTTATATTTAAAATTGCTCCATTCTATTTGTTTATTACATTTAAATGTTCAACAACTCATAATACCATTATTTTAATTGTTTCAAAATTGAATTCCAAATTAGGACCACGAGAAAAAAAATATCGCGTTTAAGATGCTTTTGTCAGTTCTTTATGAGTTTATAAATTCATACAAAATGGCAAATTGCATTAATATTATCAAGATATCCAGAACTTTGTAAAATTTGCCAGCGCTTCGTATTCCCTGTACCTAAAGTTGATGACTTCCAAGGTAATACCATTGTGTAATGACGATTTGTACCGCAATGGTATTACAAGCAGTTTATACCATATAAACCTTGATGAGTCAATTTTGAAAATAAAAAATTATTTTTGGATAACCAGAAACGATTTTCTCAACCACAATTATTTCCCCTATACAAAATGTTGGTATTTGTCTCATAAAACTTTATCATAATGCTTTTATCCTTTAGCTTTTATGTATTTAAACTAGTAAATGAAAAGAGGATACATCGGCAGAGTAACGTAACAAACAATAGCTCGTTCAAAGGACCACGAAACTCTAAAATGATACTTAAAATGTTTCAAGATACCCATTCTTACTTATCAAAAGCTTGTAAACAGTTCTGACAATGCTTCAGTAATCAATATTTCTGAAATCAACTATTCTGAAGACTGTGGTCTTGTGACAAATGATAATGACAGTTCCTTTAGTGTGGACATATTATGTTATACTGTGTGGCAATGGAGGTAAATTATTGGTGGTGACATGATGCTGGACCTTGTTTCTTCGTCTTAATTATATCTTCTGACAGAATAATTTATCTGCTCCAATCAAACCGTTTCAGACGTACAAATCGTCAATTTCGACTGTGATATGAGCCCACGTGATTATTCCCTCTGTGTACAGATGTCAAAGTTCTAATCACATGGCAATCAGCATGGCAATTAAGAGACATGATAGACATTCACAATCACGCATTTTGGTAAATTGCAGTTTGAAGTTTGGAGAGGTGTTAGTGTGGAAATCCCCATTTGATCGATCACGTTATTCAGAAGCCTGTCCATATCAAAACATCGGGTAGGACAACAATAGCATCTGAGGATCCTAACATGTATATCGATAATAAAGTATCAATGAATGTTCGTAATTCCATATATATATATATATATATATATATATATATATATATATATATATATATATATATATATATATATATATATATATATCTGTGTGTGTGTTCGAAGCATCAATGAATGTTCGCAATTACATTTATACATATATATATATATATATATATACATATATATATATATATATATATATATATATATATATATATATGTCTGTGTGTGTATGTTCGTTCTCTCTCTCTCTCTCTCTCTCTCTCTCTCTCTCTCTCTCTCTCTCTCTCTCTCTATCGATATATTTTCCCTAGAATACGCCAAGGTTAATCTGTGAACACGATTTTCAAAATCAAGTTTTAAATCTGTTACTGATGTCATCATATAATTGACGTCATTCAGTCTTTGTAATCGTCTTATCAATTTTACGCTTTTATTAAATCATCTCATTCATTGATCGAACGTGATTTTACATTTTTAGTTTCTGTTTGCAATTTAATCCCTTGTTTTGGTGTTACAAAAATGTTAAACAAATCAAACCCCGGATCAATTCATTTCATATTTTCAAAACAATATATCGTAAATCTTTCTACGCATTCACTTTGACTTCAAAGTTCCTTTTTCTCATTCAACTTTATGTATGATAAAAGCAATTTATTATTCAAATATAGGATAGTCGGTATACAGAATGGCAATAAGGTAGTCCATTAGGCGATATGTCAGTCAAGACTTTCAATAAGTTACAAATAATTGAAACGCTAGAATAGCTTGGTAGTTTTTATCATTATTTTATTTCTAAAGTTACTTTTCTTTTTCTTTTCTTTTTACTAATATTTATTTATTTATTTATTTCATGAGTTTCAAAGATAATAAAATGTTGTTTTTTTCTGATCGGTGACAATAGACGGCAAAATCCAATATAATCAACAGTTAAAAAGGAAAGTGAATTATGTGAATGGCCCTGCGGCATCATAAAACTTAAGAATTACTTAGTTGTGTACTCAGCCTTGGCTAATCCTGAAATCTGATTGGCAAAACAGACAAAGTTCAGTAATTCTCCGACTTACAAACAATATTTGTAGATTTGTAACTAGTTCTAAAGAAAGAATACTATTTTACAGTAAAGACGCTTGTATAGGTATATCCAGGTATATATAAAAAAAGCCACCCTTTGACATCTGGTCGGTATTAAAAAGGAAGACATTTGACCGTACGGCAGTAGATCACGTGGTATTAAGTGGGCGGGTTATGTATAACTGATTTACAATTTCAAACCTCTGGCAAAGCTGTGAAACATGCCTCCAAGCGATCGCTGGTATATGCGGATTACCTCTCTGGATGTATGGGAACTCAAAGTTTAAATTTGATGAAAAGTAGATATGCGTGTTTTTAGGATTTTAGTCAAAGTTATATTGGTTAGGTCTTTTTTCTGTCAAGCACTTACCAAACACTGACTGACGATGTGTGCCATTGACAAATCAGTTTTCTACATTAGAGAAAGTTGTCTGTTCGAAATAAAAATTGATCTTCAATAAATAGTTAATATTTATTCTAGTCTCTTTTATTTATTTTTCTGAAAACTTTTTTTTATCATTCAGTGTTACCAGAGAATTCCCGGTTTTACACGCGTAGATCCATCACGCTTATTTACCACGGCGTTTGGATTGACTGAAACTCGGACTTATATGTCACATATTGAGGTGATAAAACAGACGATGTAAAGTAATTTTAACTGAATTATACATGAAATGCAGAACTATGAGATGATTAAAACCTTCAATTAAAATGATATCTTTATCATCATAACAAATATATCATTTTTTCTCAATCACGTGACATGTACCATTTACATTTCAGTTATCTACAAATGTCGTCTATCTGAAACAATTTTATTTCGAAAATCTAAAACCAAACTTCACAAATGTTTTATCATTTAGGTACCATGAACTCGTTTTACACGTGTACATCCAACACACGTGTTTACCGCAGCATTTGAAACTACTAAATCCAGCAATAGGCTTACTAAGACTATCTTATACATATCGCGTGATACACTTCAAAATTATACATGTATTTCAGAGATATAAAATTACTGAAACCAATATGACGGAAATGTTTTATATTGTTATATTAGCGATATATAAAGCCTTTATATATCACTGGTTAGATGAGAAGTAGATCTGGGCATTTTTGTTTTTATAATTCCCAAATAATTACTGACGTAGAATGCCATTTTCATAGTACATGCACTTTTTTGTCTTTGTTTTAACACATAACTCATTTTAGTGTTATTTCTGGAGCAAAACTTCACAAATTGTTGAATCGATATATAGTTTTACCGGGGACGTCCCACATGTGTGTTCACCACGGGTTTTGACAAAACTAAGACATACGTGTTAAAGATGTCGATGATGAAATAAAAGACTGCGTAAAATGATTGCCGATGATTCGAAATAATACATGCAATTCAGAAATATAAATTCATAAAAACCGATATCAAGAAAATAAAATTTAATTTTGTCAATTTGACATGTTATTACTTTGAGTAGTGCTCACTGATCTGGTATGTTGCTTGTCATAAATGTTTTCTAAAATTTTAAAACTTCTTTAGTATTTCTAGAGTTATGGAACTTTAAAATCTAAATGAACGACTACACACTTTTTAGGCTGATTTTTCAAAGATAACGCTGAAATTAATCATCCGTTTATAGTATCAAAGATTGTCAACACCTACAAAATCCTGAACATTTTACCTGATTTTAATATCTGATCATTTCCTAAACCCCACCTCTAAAGAATGCGTCGAGTAGATCCGATGAATATTCTATGCGAGAATGCTAATAATTTTAGTTTTGATTAATTTACAGTTACATGCTAAATTTTTGTTTGTTTACTCTGAGACTTAGGAACAAATTTATCTAGTTACCCTTTTTCGTACTAAATTAAAATACATTACAATATTCCCATGTAAATATTTTGGGAACTTCACATTACAGACCAACAATATATAAATATAAATCGCTGCACAGACAAACATCTTGACTCATTCAGAATGTGTTATATAATTATGTCTCTGACCATACCAAATCAAGGAGCTGAATTTTACCTGCAATCTTAATTGTTTCTAAACCAAGTTTGCTGTATCTTCTCGCTTGACTGATCACACAGGTGACCGACAGAGTATACGTACTCCAGCTAATCGAATCAATACGGTGATTGCCAGGTAACAAACTGTCAAAATGAGCTTCCTGTACCGATTGTGGGCGATCTTAAAACTTCCTCTTTAAATATGTATTTTAATTTCCTGACAGAAAACCATTCAAGACGAAATACTCACTTCATAAAATCTGCTTGTTCTTTTCAATACTTTATATAATTACTGATTTATAAAACACGAATGGTGCAATGTATAATCTCGCATTTGCAATACAAAATGACAATACATGTATATCTAGAAATAATCACTGCATGACACCATAAAGGACCCCATACTGTATCACTTTATCATTATCTAATTCATAGGTTTTATTCAATTTTAAATAGTATGATGCTGCTGTTTCAAAATGTGCATATTATACATAGACATACATAGAAAAGAGTAAAACAGTCGGCACATGATAATATGATATATATATATATATATATATATATATATATATATATATATATATATATATATATATATATATATATATATATACAATAATCACGAAGCACGTGTCTCAAGTGTATGAGTTCTTTTTTATTCGTGTTTTTACGCCGCACTCACCAATTTTCAGTTATATGTTGGCGGTCAATTTTAGTAATGGATGAGCATACCCAATTACAATGTACCCGGTTACAATGTACCCGGTTTGGAACCAACGTATCCCGCATTTCAACTAGAAAACCTTCTCCCAAATCAGTTTATGATCCAGTGGTACTCGAACATCCACTGACTAGAAGTGAGAGACTTCATGGTTTGAAGCACGATGTTCTTACCATTCCGCCAAGGGGCACCGTATATGAAGGTCTTGAATGGTGTTAACTATAAACTTAGAAACATTGTACATAAACTACATATACATACCATTCAACATTCAAACTAAACTATATTTTTGCACTATCTCTGCATTGTGTCATAAAATATTTAAACTGTATTTTAATGGTACCTTTTTCAGTTAGTGGAGTTCAAACAAAGGGGTACATTATGGAACTTACGATGAAATAATTTTTACATTAACACTTAATTAATATCCGGTAATTGATGATAATCGAAATAGATGGTAAATACATATCAAAACAAATGTCGGATTCGTCGCCTAATTTGTTGAATACTAAGCCACACACAGAACTTGTAAGGGAAGATGAAAGTACTCATGTTTATGGAGGAAGAGGCAGTTTTAATATTATGGACCTGGGGTAGAACCACATCTATTGCGCAAATTAACTGGCGATGTGCCTTATATTATCAGCATGGGTTCCAACGGTGCTCGAACCCGATGTCAATAGAAAAGTTTGACTTCTTGGGGTGAGGTTTAATGTTTTTAATGCTTGGCCAAAACCTCAGCCAAAGTTGAAACTACAACACTAAAGAAAAGCATCTCATAAAAATTAAAAAGATTTGTGTGAACAAAGAAATTTTAGAATAATTAAATTTAATATTTGATGTTCGTGCAACATACCTTAAATGGCAACGAAAACACTGAAGAAAACTCTAACATCCAAACTGCGATAGCGATATATTTCATTGTTGGAGTATTGTTTACAAGTCTTGTCTCTAACCCCCTGGTTACTTCTGCCGCTCAGCCGTCTTCACGAATGTGTCTACCTTCTTCCTTGAAATTCCAACTAGTTGCAATACGCGGCTACAGCGAAATGAAAGATATCCATATTTTACCGCTAGTTATATAGACCTTGTACATGATGCGTTTCAATTGGATATTCTCATAGAGATGCAACACGGATTTGTATTAATTTATGCACAAAAGACACATATTTTTATGTCAATGTCGAGATTTGCATAAATGAGAGATATGACCAAAGCTCAATCGATATCAGATCATTGTAGTACTTTGAGTTTTGTTGCCAACTCATAATGGATAACGGTAAATATATATAGTCCGTGGAGTATATACTGTAATAATTTGTAATAAATATTGACAGCGTCTGTACTGAAAATAAAGACATTTACATAAGAATGTAATGTTTACAAACGACGCTTTGTATCCGGAAGCTTATCAAGTTGGTCCAGATATAAGGATGTCAATATATTGAATTTCAGTCTTGAAGTAGAAATTAAAATGCAAATCGGATGTAAAGGTAAAATTGTGTATCAGTGAGTTATTATTCTGTACGTACGAAATTAAATTTAAGCTTATTGAAAGGTTCTGTGATGAAGGCGACAAAAAGGTAGATAATAGATTAATATTGATGACATTTATAAAGTGATAAAGATATCTTATGGAGATGATTTGTCCGAAAATACTATAGACGTTAAATGTAATGTCGGTTATAACTTTATTTTCGCGAAGTCTAGGTCTGCCAAATGATTACCTTGATCTATAATGGGTTTTTTTCGTGGATGTTCATACGATTTAAACGTTTGTTTATATTTCTTCAACATTAATATATACAGAATATACCAAATTGTTAGTTGAATATTCTAAGTTAAATTGAAGAAGTACCAATTAAGAATCGAAGCTCAAGTCCATTAGAACACGACGAATTAGATGTGCAATGGTCTCAATATGAAGAACAATTGCGAATCCCAAACGGGAAAGGACCCTTATTATAGTATTAAAGATGTCAATGGATAAATATATAATATTTTTTTTTTCAAAATGACTAGGTTTTCAAATATTGTGTCATACGCAAAGCGCTGCCATGTATATATAGCCTTTTTACTCATTTAAATGTTTCTCACATGATAAACGCATTTACTTTCTTGTATAAACAGATGCGTATCACATATTTTAATGTGTCTTAGATAATACTGAACTCATTATCTTGAGATGGGTGCGACATTTTGAAGGGGACACAGAGTATTTCCGGAGACATGGTCCCATCCCGTTTGGTTTTTGCAACTGTTTTTATGTTGAAACTTTTTTTGAAAATTATCGTATTCTAATGTACTTGGATTTTCGAATTAGCATCGGTATTTCTTCATTATATTTGTATAATGTATGCGTTTTAAAAATGTATCTCAAGTTAGGTTCACGCATTTTCTCGCTTGATACCACTTTCACTTAAGAAACTATATGTCTATTTCAAATTGGAGCTCATCTGATGAAGTCTAATTGACAGAAACTATCGTCTTGAGCAATCTAACTTTGGTATTATTTTTATAATATTTGTATAAGCAATAACGTATATTACACATTTTAATGCTTCTCAGAAGCTGATAAACACATTCTATTTAACCTATATCACGTTTTCACTATTCTCCTGAAAATGCCAAAAGCGACCTCATCTGGAAACTACGATACTAATGATATAAAAGTTTTAAATTCATAGTAAAAACGATTTTCTGTGGTGAACCCGGGTGAAAACTTGGCCCGGGGTCACCAAATTAACTCAGTACTCAGGCTCAACCAACTTTCATCATTTTAAGGCGAAAACAGGCAAACATTATACTGTAACTGGACATGGTTGTGTATTGATGGCATATAACTGTAAATAATGGTGAAAGTCATAGCGCATTTCAAGAAAACTTCAGAAATATCAAAAATTGTTTGAGTATGTACTTTATTCATTTTACAGGAAAAAGAAAAGGTGTGATGAAAATTTTATTATGTGAATGATATAAAATAATAGTATGTTTCCTAGTTACTCTAATTCGGAAGTTTTACAAAATATTGAGTAAAAAGTAGTGACTTTGACCACTGTATTACCTGTATAACCGTGATCCGTGTGATACAGGAACACCATATACATCTATGAATCAATGTGTTATATAGGAAAGCCACACTTTGGAAAAATGACAATCCTTACCGCATTGACACTGCTCAACGACAATTTTACAGTAGAAAGTGTTTCCGCATAATCTGACGAAAATCGATTGTAATTAATTGTAAAGTTACCTATACAATGTATATTTGTAGATATGTTATGCTAAATATTGAGCAGGTTGTTAGAGAAATAGAATAATTTCAAAGTAAATGCACGTTATATTGTGCCATACATAACGACAACAAAGTATCATATAGTATTAAGTTGATACTACTATAAGTGGTAGCTCTTTATATTGGAGACTAAAATGGTAGTGTCTGTAATGATCCAGATTTACTTACGTCAGCTATATTCATACAAAGAAAATGAGGCAATAATCTCCACTGTCGTAACACACATGCAAGTGACAGGACTAAAGTGTGCCCCTGACATGTAGGTCAGGACATTTAGCACAAGGTGTAATTCGTCATCTAAAATGATTCAAATATCTTACAATCGAATAATGCTCTTGGCTGGCAGTTAAAGTGATGTTACGACATACGATAACAAAGGCCTAGTTTGAGTTTCAATATAACCGAGGCAGGGGGTCTAAATTTGTTTCGAACTTCTATTTTTTTACCGTGGAAACATATAGATATGTGTTAACATAAAACATCAGCACATTTACAGTCAAAATTGCTCTAATTTATCCACTGCCTCGTCACACATATATCACTTATTTCAATGTAGCTGTCGTATTTCAACAAAAATGCGGAGTATTCAAACTAAGCGACTGATACGGTATTTATCAATTCCGTCAGTTATTTAGCTTGTTCAACATTTGATAATATATATATATATATATATATATATATATATATATATATATATATATATATATATATATATATATATATATATTATATATAATGTATGTACAAAGTCAAGAATTTGGATGGATTAAGTGACCACTAACACGAACTTATTCTCTTTTAATGGACTGCGTGTCGATTAACCATTGGTACTTCATTTTTCTATTAAGTATCCCTAACTGACTCATATAATGTTAACTGATGTAAACAAAATTGCAACTTACTGGCCCATTTATTGCTAGTTTTTATTTTCGTTTTTAAACCTTTTCTCCTTTAAGTACTTTTTGGTGCCATCATGGCAGCCGGAACGGGTTTTTTGTGTACTTGAAGCGACTTAGCAATGGTATTTAAAGGGGCATTAGTTGTCTTACCAAAAACACTTTTACTACTTTTACTTGAGGCAAAATAACAAATATGAGCAATTCACAGGCATAACAATTCTAATATTCCTATATATTTTATGAAAGGTTCACTGTTACAAACCGTACGGTTGAGTTAGTCAGTTGCAAGTGAAAAAGTGCCAACTAGATTTCTTGAGCAATTTTCACAATATTTATAGAATTTATATATATATATATAAATTCTTTTTGTTGTTGTATATCAATCTAAGTAGTAAAAAAGGAGAAAATGTTTTCTGAAAACAACACAGCTACAATGCCCCTTTAATTTCATTTAGCAAAGATTTGTACAATGTTTCTTGGGAAGTTACAAGCAGACGGCAACATACGTTGAACGAAAGCTCACTTTCGATTCACTTCGATTTCCACAATTCATTTGAATTTTCAACTTTGTTTAGCTTATAAATCCAATGCGAATGCAATGTTTGTAAACTAAGGAGAACGGCGGTCTCCCAGAGAGAGAGAGAGAGAGAGAGAGAGAGAGAGTTGTCATAGAAAATCATTTTATTTATTCTCTGTGCTACATTCTCTATCACTATTTGGTTCTAAATAATAATTGACAATGATAGTTGACTCATAGTAAGACAGTGTTTCAATTGATAATTCCAAGACAATCAAATCACATGGGACTAATACTAATAAATAATGTCATTATAGAATGGCCATATAAGAGATACATGTGTGCGTTATTTATGAAATCTCTTTTTTGGACATGGGTGGTAAAGATTGGATATTTAAAGAAGTGTGAACAATGTACACTTCGTATGGAAATTGATACATTTTGAAATGACAACTTAAATGTTATATAATGTAATTTGTGCTTTGCCTTATTAACTGACAATTGGTCGATAAAATGCATGAATATCATTTGTAAATGAAAATTGAATTTGCTACAGTAATTGCTAAACAGGTTACATGGGACATACAGACAGACAGACAGACAGACAGACAGACAGATAGATAGATAGATAGATAGATAGATAGATAGATAGATTCTTTTTTTTAATTTTGTTTTTATATTTTTAGCACCAAGTACGTAACGCTGCTAGTGTACACTTTGTCTCCGAGCATATTTTCGCTCGGTACATACATTCAATGAATAAAAAAGTACCAAATTTCATACTGGATGGCACGGCGCCCAGTATAAAAAGGTGTCCTTCTGTCGAGTCAATCAGGAGCACAGACTCGCAGAGATTGTTTGGTACTCAATGAGTTGGCATTAGCATTTATTATGTCTACAGATGACCAATTCTGGTACAAGCATATTAATGTGCCCATACAAAATTGATGACATTTTAACAGTTTAAAAAATATACCATCCATTTCAAAATGTTCTGTCAAAAACTGTAAAACATGTCATATATTGATAACTGATCAGGGAATCACTAGCAATCACTAGCAATCACTAGCAATCTGATAATCATTACAATACCAGAAGCTAGGATCATTTGGGTTGTAAATATTCGAACGTTGTTTACCGAACTGAGTGTACCTTGTGTGGATTCATGTATGTTGGCGAGACAGAGGGGCCCTTTAATAAAATAGTATCTGATCATCGTTTTGAGGCTACATTTCAACTCCCTTGAGTGTATGAGAATGCGTATGATTGAAAAAGATATACCACTTGACCAATAATCCCACCTTGAGTACCCCCTTCCGAAGACAACTTGAAGAATACTGGATTCGACAGCTTGACACCGCATACCCCTATGGATGTAACGATAATATTCAAAGTATAGACAATCTATCAAGCCCACTGTGTAGTGGTGTTGATGTGATGGAACCTTTTAATTCTAACCTAAGACGTAAGCGAAGTCGCCGACATCGTTCATACAACCGACCCTACATACATGATGTCACTTTTTCATCTCTTTTACCTTACGTTAACAAAAAATTGGGTCTTCATCACATTCGCAGCAAACTTTATTCTGTCCCTTTTACAAATCTCAATAAACTTTTTCAAGAAGCAAGAATGAACCCCTACACGGATTCTTACACTCCAGAATACATACTGAACTGCATTATAATGGACATCGCTTACCACAGACTGTTAAAGTCTGCACGCGTTACAAACGATGACTGTTCTGAACAGAAACGTCTTTTCCTTAAACTTAAATTTACAAATAAAGGCATAGACGCATTAAACATTGGCAATGTTCTAATTCACAAAAAAGTTCAGTCCTGTATTCCACCATATTTTAAACTGAAGACCACGCCTTGCATTTCATATAGCTATACACCTAGCATCGCATCCAAGATATTCAATTACAAACAGGTTTTGCAGTGCCTAGACATCAACCATCTTTTACACAACACTGTCACATGTTCATGTGCTTCATCTCCTTACAAATACAATCCTATCGGGCATGTCATTACCGGCGACGTTTCTATTGATGAAAATGAAAGCCTCAAAAATATTATTTTTAGGGGCCCTAAATACCGGGAAGCCCGTTCCTTTAATTGGCGTCAGAATTTCAGTTTAGTTATGGATTCTGTCGAAGATTATGCCAGACGATGGGCCAAACATGAAGACGTAGAACCAGACACTTTGTCTGAATGGCTGAAAACCATACGATAGTTGATATAATCTCGTATTCGAAAACTTAAAGGGACTATGAAAACACGTTTTCCCTCTGTATTTAATGATCCAGAAGTAATAACTGAACTGGATAGATTACATGACCAATATGTACTGGTACCAGCAAACAAAGCCTCAAATAATTTAGTTTTTATTTGTAAGGCACATTACTGTAATTATTAATTGGAAGAACTAGGGCTTAATACGAATGAATTATGGTATTGCTACAAACATACGTAGCCCAATTTCAAAGGACGAGATCCTTCAAAATCACGTGTCAGTATTACGTTCTTTTGATGTACCTACAATCTATACTGATATTGGGCTACCATATTTATATTTGATAACTAAACTTCACAAAACCCATATAAGCAGAGGTACATAGCAGGATCCAGCAAATGTTCTACCAAACCTTTATCTTTACTCGCTACCAAGATACGGACAGCCGTTAAGGAGAAACTTCATTAATACTGTACAGTTGCTTATTCCAGAAGCGATATAAATTAGATGTGGATACAACTAAACAACTTTTAGAAAATTTAAAGGCTCACAATTTTTCTCAATTCCCAGTATCAAAACATACGAATTATTTACCCTTTACATAACAATTCGACATCAAAAAATTAATTTTTTTCATTAATCATTGACAAGTGTTTTCATTAAGGGTGGTACCCGAAAATTTAAGTATCTTGTGATTGGTTAACATGATACTTATTTTGTCCAACACCACTCTGATTTTACACATAAATACACTGAAGTTGATATAAAAAGGCTGGAATTTCTAATAGACAATGTATTTGTAATGTTTGGCGACGTGGTCTTTCAAGAAACTGTCGGCATTCCTATGGGAACAAACTGTGCTCCTTTATTGACTGACCTGTTTCTTTATTCATATGAAGCAGACTTCATTCAGAAACCGCTGAATCAAAAAAAAAATAAAAAAGACAAAGTTAGCTGTGTCCCTTAATTTCACATTTGAATACATCGACGACGTTTTGTTTATTAATAATGACAATTTTCATACAAATATCTATGTGATATATACCAACAAACTAGAAATTAAAGATTCAACAGAATCAAGCTCACACGCTTCATACATAGACATTTTACTTACTATAGACACAGACGGGAAATAAACATCTAAGCTTTACGACAAACTCGACGGTTTTGGCTTTCCCATCGTATATTTTCCACATTTAAGTAGTAATATCCCACATTTCCCTGCATATGGCGTTTATATTTCACAAACGATCCGACATGCCAGACCGTGTTCGGCATGTGAACATTTTATATACAGAGGTAAACTACTAACTGACAAATTTTTGACACAGCGATATCGAAAATCGCGTATGACGTCAACGTTTTGCAGACTTTATGGTCGGTATAATAGTCTTGTTTGCGATTACTCTGTTTCACTAAATGAAGTGTTGAGTTACCTGTTCGTTAGCGATTGTTGAGACATCTGTACCAGTTGTGACAAGGATTCGTTCCTGACGTATTTCATTTTGATTTGACTGTGTGACCGGTCGACAGGGGATGCTTATTTCTCCATTGCACATGATCCCACCTCTTGGTTTATCTATCTCTGGACATCCTATAGATTTATGTTTGTTTGATTGGTTATTTATTTGTTTGTTGTTGTTTAACGTCCCACGCAAGAATTTATTACTCTTATGGAGACGTCACCAATCGTCGGTGAAGGGTTTCAAATTTTGGTCTCTGCTCGGCACTTTCGCCATTGGGTAGTGAGGGTTCTTCATCAGAAGGACAGGAAACCAACCTGCCGTCGGTTGGACTCGAACTCACGATCAAGAGTCGATCGTGCTACCTACTAAGTCAGGTCGGCTCATGAAGATAGATAGATAGATAGATAGATAGATAGATAGATAGATACATACATACATACATACATACATACATACATACATACATATACATACATACATACATACATACATAGACAGATAGAGTGATTGATGGATGAATGAATTGCACAGATGGGCTGGGCATCTTTATATATATATATATATATATATATATATATATATGCCAATACCAATATTCTGTTTCCACCCACCTGCTGAAGTAGTTATTTTTACATGCCTAGCCTCCAATTTGATATTATTTACAAAAATATTGGTAAAAGGTATTGATATTTCACCTAAAGTCAGAGCTTTGTCGAGGAGCCATGCTCTTAGATAGTTACACTGTACTGCACGTGTTCGTCTTTCATAACCCATCCCTACGGCTTATACATATAATATTTCTTTTCCATCTACATGGTGGTTTCTAAAGAGCATTGTGTGTCATGCCCACGTGTTGTTAGACACAAAGTCTTGTATGACCAAACTGACAAAAGTAAAGGATATTTACCACTCCAGTTTAGATTTGAAAATTAAACTATTCAAGAAATAAACTATCGCTGAGTTCTATCAAAGTTTTAAATGTAAAATTGCATTTAAAATCGATGACATTTTATCGTAATTGTTTTTGTCTTTCAAATCATCCACTCTTTATAACTTACGCATGCTTCAATCACTGACATGGGGAAGTTACGATGTACGACAATCAATAACTAACATACACTGGATAACATTGTTTCTGAAACAAAACCGCGGGAACTCCTGGCAGCTTTGTGACGTCATTGTGTGTATTTAGTCCGATTGACGATATATTCGTTTTTATTCTAAAGAATCAATGTATATGAAATAGATTCTGTTTGTCAACTTTTAACAATTTATTTCCCTGTGTTTGGTTAATTCATTTTTATTTAGACAGCAATGCAAATAATGTTTCACTACGTCAGTTATCACTTGTGTGAACTTCTGATACTAGTAGCAGGTGGAGTAGTAGCTTAAATGATATCCTTCATTGATGAGAAATTAAGTGTTTGACGGGTCATTTAATTGTGACGTCATAATAGAAAAGTTTGCCGTGTCGGGCATTTAGCCGTGTCGGGCATTTAGCGATAAATAAATTACTATGTATCACTGTATAACTGTTGAGTTAGATATTCTAATGTAAGTGTTGAATCGGCAAATTCTTCAGAAAAGAGAAAAGTAGTTGCTAGGAAAAGACAGCTTGAGCAGTTTGGGGTCTTGGTCAAAATATTTGAAGTTATCTGTTTTACAAATCCTTACAAGCCTGGTTGTGAAACATTTTATGAAATTAGATTATTTAAGCAAATAACTTTGGAGGTATGTCATCCCCACAACTATAAGTCAGTGAAACAGACATCGATTTCTTTAAGGAGCATTGCTATCAAAATAAGCGCAATGTGTGTGTGTGTGTATGTGTGTGTGTTTGCGTGTGTGTATGTGTGCGTGTGTTTGCGTGTGTGTGAGTGTGAGTGTATTTGCGTGTGTGTATGTGTGTGTGTTTGTGTGTGTGTGTATGTGTGTGTGTGTGTGTTTGCGTGTGTGTATACGTGTGTATGTGTGTGTGTGTAATGTTTCTTTTCACGTGATTCTTGTGACAACATTTTATAACTTAGCAGTTTGTCTTTGCAATTGATGAAATTATAAAGTAAGCTTATAAAACAACATTTATCTACTCTTTAGGAAATGCAAAATTTCGTTGTAAGAAACCTTTTGTAAACCTAATTCTATCATAAATCAAAATTGTTTTTCATTTTTTCTTTGTACACTGTAATTCAAGAGTCCGAATGTTCGATATATCTCATTGAACGGAATTTATCTTTTCTACTTGAGTGTATTGTCAACAAACTTTTTTTTCAAAATCTCACAATATTAACAAAGACATTCGATAAGTTGAGTCGAAAGGTTGGGACAATAACGCGTCATTTGTGTTGTTCTTTTATTAAACCTGAAATGTTAAGTCAATATCTGGAAATGTCGAATTTATATCACGGAAGTTCAAGATTAAGGTTAATTTGTTTGAACTAAAATGAAGAGGCAACAATGGATTATCGAATCCAAGTCCATAAAAATACGATAGATTGAATAGAAAATATAGGTAAATGAATACTATTACCTATAACAGCTTTAATGTTTTTTTATTTTCCATCAGGTTTGTTTCCATTCCATATCTGTAACTTAACGTTGCAATTCCTGATTAAAATCTTATACTAAAGTAATATTTGGCACTGATTTATAACTTCCAAAGTTTTCTAAAGCTAAGATAGTCATCATTTTACTGTAGTTACTTTTAGACGGATTTCGGTTATACTTTTAGATTTATTGTTTGACTTTGTATGATACCACTTTCACTTTAGAAAATACATATACATTTTAAATTGGAGCTCAACTGATGAAGTCTGATTGACAGAAACGATCGTCTTGAGCATCATAACTTTGGTATTATGTTTAAAATATTTAGACATTTCAATCTTTGTATCCTGATAAATTCATTAGAACTTTACATTTAAAAATTCAGAGATACCCATTTATTAACATATATAAAAAGTCTCAGATACCAAGGTATAAATTAGTATATATCAGGGATATAGGTGCAAATCTGATTAAAAATGGACAAACACGGACCTCTTGAAATCAAGAGGTGGGATCAAATGCCATGGAGGAGTAAGAATTAATTAATTAATTACATTAATTAAATAATTAATTGTTGGTTTCCAGAAGCCTGTGTTTGCCATTTTTAACAGATTTGTATCTATCTCTTGGACTTCCTAAAGATTTATACTTTGGTATCTGATATTTTTTATATTACAATGATACATGATTTTGAAGAATTTCGCCTTTTGACAGATGGTAATGGATACAAACCTGCATTTAAACAATTACACTGTAACATGCTTTTGAAGAATTGACGTGTGTATGTTGTTAAACAGATTTAGGGATAAACCTTTCTGAATGACTATAAAAGTAATGAACCATGAGAAAAAAAATTATAAAATACAAATGTATTATTAACTTTAATTTCGTTATTAAACCATAAGACTGTATACGCTAAATTGAAGTGCTTGCATCAAAGTTTTCTTTTATTTGTAATTCTTCCCATGCACTCAGAACATCTATCTACAATATATTACTTAAATTTTGGGGGTTTTATTCAAATATTCTATGCCATTATGAAGAAGAAATTTTATATCTAATAATTTAGTCAACAGGGTTTGCCAAAGTCCTTCTGAATTGAGAATGCGTCTAATTCTTGCAATTTTCAAGGCAGAAATGTATGCTTTTCAATCATATTTAGTCCTCTTTACCCATACTTTAGTGTAATTATATCCTTTTTGAGCTTATCTTTCTTATCATTCCATAAAAATTCAAAAATGATGTTATTTAATTCTTTAAATAGTTTTTGACTTGTGTTTGGAAGTGATAAAAATAAATTATTAAACTGTGAAATTAGAAGAGACTTAATAATTGAAATATGTCCTATTGGATTAGTTTTCGTTTGTCCCATTGTTTAACTATTGTTTTAATTTTTTGTATATTTTTTCCTATAATTAATTTCACACATATTATCTAAATTAACTGCATAATCTATTCTTATAAGTGTGGATTTCTGTTTACCCCGATTTAACCCCCAATGCTTACAGTTTCTTATCACCAAATAACTTGGGTTTTACATTTAGAAAATGTCTTCAATTGCCACTTTTAACACTACCATTTCTATGTCCAAGACTTTCCGCCTAAGCGTAAATCGATGCCACCGTCGTTTATTATAACCACGGAAAGCAGCAACGTGACTCTTTATACCCAACAAAATGACATTTATGAATTGCAATTATTTCCTCGATAACGAAATAATGGCGGATTGTCCCCATACATACACAGAAACGTAAAAAAACAAATGCTTAATTGTAAAAATGGTATTAATGATGTCTAGGAATTTACTTTGTATTATTGTTTTTTTTTTTCCAAAATGCTTTATATGAAATATATCGAAACAATAAAAAGTGTACTAATTTGACATCATGGTAAAGTTATAACTTGTACATTGTTTTATATGATTCAATATGTAATTATTACAAAGTATAAATGATTATAAGATTATTCATTCCAAGATTTTAGCAAATTCATACACGTTATGATTCTTAATTCATTCTAAAGTCTTCAAAAGCCAAGATAATCATCCTTTTACAGTGGTTACTCTTAGACGAATTTGGCTATGCATTTAGATTTATTATTTGGCCTTGTATGATACCACTTTCTCTTTAGAAAATAATGTTTGAAACTGGAGCTCAACTGATGAAGTTTTACTGACAGAAACGTCTTGAGCATTATAACTTTGGTATCATGTCTATAATATTTATGTTACGTCGTGAATTGTATTTTCACTTATTTCATTGCTATATGTCTTTTCAAACGTCAGGCACGTGCATAGATGTCACATGTTCAGCCGATTGACCCTGCGTCATATCATGATCAACAACTCCTTACAAGTACAATGTGATGCATCACATCTTAATATGTATAACGTCTCAAAGTTCAGAATTACTAGATATTAAATGATGGAGTCAACAGTAACGTGACAATAAGAATTATTGTCATCACCTGGCCCGTCAAAAAAGTGCAAATAAAACTAATCGAAGCTTAAGAATATTACCAAGCTAACCAAAAAAGAGATAAGCTAAAATATGTGATGATAAATAAGTGTTAAGCCGGTAAAATGTTAACAATACAAAAACAGAAAGTCATAGTAAAAGTCTGAAAAGTATGAAAGGAGAAGACGACAACAAATATACGCCACCATGAAAGTAACTTAATTTGAGTCAATTTCAAAATGCATTAGCACAATGTAAATCTGTGTAAAAGAACGTGATCACTGTAAGCCAATTTAAAAGTATGTTGTCACAATTTGGGTTAGTATAAAAGTAGGTCATCTAAATGTGTTCACATAAAAGTACGTTATTACTATGTAGTTACATATAAATATGTCATCACAATAAAGATTCATATAAAAATGAGTTATCACAATGTAGGTCAATATAAAAGTAAGTTATCATAGTGTAGGTCCATATAACAATACGTTATCACAATGTAGGTACATATAACAGTACGTTATCACAATGTAGGTACATATAACATTACGTTATCACAACGTAGGTCCATATAACAATACCTTATCACAATGTAGGTACATATAACAGTACATTATCATAATGTAGGTCCATATTACAGTACGATATTACAATGTAGTTCATATAACAGTATGGCAGCACATTGTGGGTTAATATAACAGTACGTTATCACATTGTAGGTCAGTATAAATGGGGTTATCATAATGTATGGCCATATAACAATACGTTATCATAATGTAGGTCCATATAACAATACGTTATCAAAATGTAGGTCCATATAACAGTACGTTATCACAATGTAAGTCCATATAACAATACGTTATCACAATGTAGATCCATATAACAGTACGTTATCACAATGTAGGTCCATATAACAGTACGTTATCACAATGTAGGTCCATATAACAGTACGTTATCACACTCGGGTCCATATAACAGTGTGTTATCTCAATGTAAGGCCATATAAGAGTACATTATCACAATTTAGGTCCACATATCAATATGTTATCACAATGTAGATTCATATAACAGTACGTTATCAAAATGTAGGTTCATATAACAGTACGTTATTACAATGTAGTCCATATAATAGTACGTTATTACACTCTGGGTCCATATAACACTATATTATCACAATGTAGGGCATATAACAGTATGTTATCACAATGTAGGTCAGTATAAAAGTAAGTTATCATACTGTATGGTCATATAACAATACGTTATCACAATCTAGGTCATCTAACAATACGTTATCAAAATCTAGGTCCCTATAACAGTACGTTATCACAATGTAGATCCATGTAACAATACGTTATCACAATGTAGGTAAATATAACAGTATGTTATTACAATGTAGTCCATATAACAGTACGTTATCACACTCGGGTCCATATAACAGTGTGTTATCTCAATGTAAGGCCATATAAAAGTACGTCATCACAATTTAGGTCCACATATCAATATGTTATCACAATGTAGATCCATATAACAGTACGTTATCAAAATCTAGGTCCCTATAACAGTACGTTATCACAATGTAGATCCATGTAACAATACGTTATCACAATGTAGGTAAATATAACAGTACGCTATCACAACGTAGGTCCATATAACAATACGTTTTCACAATGTAGGTCAATATAACAGTACGTTACCACAATGTAGGTCCATATAACAATACGTTATCACAATGTAGGTCTATATAACAATAAATTCAATGTAGGTAAATATAACAGCACATCATCACAATGTAGGTCAAAATAAAAGCACGTTAGCTCAATGTAGGTCTGTATAAACGTACTTTATCGTGATATCTGAACCTCCTATCGACTGGCATCTGTGATATTTATATGTAATGAAATTTTACAATTATAAATGTCTGATCAGGGGACAAATTGATACATGTATATCAAGGTAAAGTGACACATCCGGGTTTTCAAAATCCAAAACAATACTGTCTATTTTTCAAAGATAGGGATAGTTAAAACTTGGCTCAATGTGTTACTGCAGCTAAAATATTTTTGTACTGAAAATAAGGCTGTCACCCCTTTTCTGTTTCAGTATAAACACGTGTTTGTAAACATGTGCTGAGTTAACTTGGTGGACTTTACATATCTGGGTTTGCTTGCGCCTCCATTGCACGTGACCACACCTCTTTATGATTAATTCTTTTGTGTCTGTGTTTTATCATTTTTTTGCTATGAATAAATATAAAAAAACTAATCGATGGATCTACTTGCCAGTCGTATAAAATAAATCCGTTAGTGTATCCGTTATATCTTACTTACACTTGACAAAGCAATCTAATATTTTAAGGTAAGAAGATAAAATTGTTGTGGAAACGAAAATATCAGTCTTGCTCAAAGCTAATGAGAAAATGTAAAAAGCCTATTAAGATTTGATGATGATGATGATGATGATGATGATGATTTTTCTCTAGGTACAAAATGACTTCACCAGTTTCATACGAGAACATATATTCTACGGTTTTACTGATAAAACATTACTATTATTCTTCAATAAAATGTCCAGAGCAAAAATCTCAATGTTTTTCTGTCACGTGACTATGGATTAAAGAAATAATGATGCTAATTATCTTTAGAAATTCATAATATCTAAATTAGATTTGTGATTCAATATATGTTATACAATATATATTATATTTTGCGTTTACTTTATTGCAAAAAGCCAAATAATGTAGTATGTGATTAGACAGTGATTCAGATATCGTATGACAGAAATGTATTGCAGTAATTGAGTTTCCGTTTGATATCCATGATTGTCCCATTGTAAACTTACAGTTTATACCGAAAATTATTATATATTGCAAATATATATTACTCATAAGCTTGTGAATCAAAGGAAGAAAAAGATTTGTTCTTCAATTGACATATATTACATTAATCGACGACAATTTTCATACGTATGTGAATTCGATATATCCCAAAGACCTAGAATAATAGAATTTAGCTCCACTTTGAGTTCCAGATAGAAAAATATTAGTCGAGGGTTAGTGGAGCAATAAGTCTCAACCGAGGCATTAACCTAGGCTGTGATATTGATTCATCCCATTCAAGACTGAAATTTTTCCTATCTGGCACTCAAATCTGGTGCTAGATTATTTTTCTTGCACATGGAAAGCTTGAAATGCCGTTTGTTTTTACATACATTCCGTTTGTATACATATATTTATCAGTTTGACCTGGTTTAGTAGCTGCATCACTCACCCTTTTTTCACTAACCATCCGCAAATAAATATAAACCCATATTATACACACATATATTTATTTCCTTTCAAAAAATTTTGTAAGACTTATGTGTAACTGAAATAAAATTTCAACAATATGAAATATAAACACAAACATTCCCTTGATCCGCCACGTTTACAAACAATGCAGACGACATGTGTAGGAGTACAAAGTGTTCTAGATCAGCAGTTCTAGACAGAATTTTGCAGCACTGATCAAAAACGAGATCAAAGTATCTTATGTCCGAGAAATTAATTCACCAAAGACTATAATAAACATAAATAAATACCAAATTTTTAATGTTTCTGTCAATTAGACTTCATGAGCTGAGCTCCAAGTTTAAATATATTTTCTAAAGAGAAAGTGGTATCAGAAAAGGCCAAATATCAAAACAAACTTTAAACATATAGGCAAAATACGTCTAAGAGTAACCACTGATAAAAGATGGATATCTTAGATTTGGAAGAATTTAGAATTTTAAATGGTGCATTCAGTACGAAATATTACTTTAGTATAGTATTATCTACGGAAGCGTATTAGATCCACCGTAATTTTTTTATTTTTCGCTTTCCCAACTTAAAAATTGGCTTTTTCAACATTTTTCTTTGAATTTCCAACTTTTTTCTCGTTTTGCCAACTTTAAAGTTAGCTTTTCCAACTTTTTTCTTGGAATTTCCAACTTTTTGTCTCGTTTTGCCAACTTTAAAATTGGCTTTTCCGACTTTTTTCACGTTTTGCCAACTTTAAAGTTGCCTTTTCCAACTTTTTTCTTGGAATTTTCAACTTATTTCCTCGTTTTTCCGACTTTAAAGTTGGCTTTTTCAACAAGTTTCTTGGAATTTCCAACTTTTTTCACGTTTTGCCAACTTTAAAGTTGTCTTTTCCAACTTTTTTCTTGGAATTTCCAACTTTTTTCCTCGTTTTTCGAGCTTTAAAGTTGGCTTTCCAATTTTTTTTCTTGGAATTTCCAACTTTTTTTTCGTTTTGCCAACTTTAAAGTTGTCTTTTCCAACTTTTTTTCTTGAAATTTTCTACTTTTTTCTTGGAATTTCCAATTTAAAGTTGACTTTTCCAAATTTATTCTTGGCTTTTCCAACTTTGTACCAGTTAAATCTTATGCATTCCTAAAAAAAAAACAATATGTATCTGTACACATTAAAGAAACAATGGAGCATTCAGCTTATATCTGCTGAATTTCTCTTTCTTTTCAGAGTTAATTATTTTGACAATTGAATGTTTTTGAAGAATAAAGCTGCCACATTTTAGTATCTGTAAGTCAATAATAACCTTTTTATGCATTTTAAAATCAGAATAAAAAGATTCCGTGGGAAAATACTCCCTAACATTTATTTCATATGCATTATGTTTGCCCAGATAATCTTCTTTTGAGATGTATAATCAATGTGAAATATTAGCAGTTGGAGGCTTAATTTCATTTCAGGGTGCTGATAAAACCACTAAAAGGTACGTGTTAAATAATCTAATGCACAGTAACCGAGTTTTGAGTTAGTATATACATGTATTTATGTTAATCCTTTGAACATGTCTAGATCTGCCGCTGTGTTATACTACAATCTTGATCACAAAGAAAAAAACTGAAAAAAATCTGTCATTAAAAATATTAAAAATAAATATTCTGTCTTGTGACGTAGTGAAAATTAAAAATCTGAGTCGACAAAATTTGCAATGCTGATCCAAAACAGTTGCCCCCTGAAGTTATATAAGGCTTTGAGCAATATAAAATTTAAGAATTTAAGAAATTTAAAATGCATCCATTTAATAAACTACGGTTTTAAATAATTCATTATGTTCCAAATGTTTAATTTATTTGTATCAATGCTACATTTCACCAAATATATGCACAATTTCTGGTAATATGAGTCACTACCATAGCCTCTCGATGTAGATGTATCATCATTTTCCTTTTAACTATACCATTATAGCGAAGAATCGCCTAATTGCTAATCAGTAATTATACCGTTTCGTGACATTTTACACGATATCTTAAAATTGAAAACTACGTTATAGATGTTCAAAGTTATTCAATACACACTGTATGAGTGCCTCTTTATAAATGTAGGTCATATTTATAATAATCTTGATATGTCCAGAAAATCAATGGAAAAGCCAAGAAAAAAGTTGGAAATTCTAAGAAAAAAGTTAGAAAAGCCAGCTTTAAAGCTCGCAAAACGAGGAAAAAGTTGGCAAAGCAAACTTTAAAGTTGGCAAAACGAGAAAAAAGTTGGAAATTCCAAGAAAAAAGTTGGAAAAGACAACTTTAAAGTTGTCAAAACGATAAAAAAAAGTTGGAAAAGACAACTTTACAGTTGTCAGAACGAGACAAAAATTTGGAAAGTCCAAGAAAAAAGTTGGAAAAGCCTACTTTAAAGTTGGCAAAACGAGAAATAAAAATATTAAGGTGGCCCTAATACGCTTCCGTAATTATCACCTGGTACAGAAATAATATAAAACATCTCAGATACCAAAGTATAAATCTTAAGGATGTCCAGGATACAGATACAAATCCGGCAAAAAAGGACAAACACGGACCTCTGGAAACCAAGAGGTGGGATCAGGTGCCATTGAGGAGTAAGCATCCCCTATCGACCGGTCGCATCCGCCGTGAGTCCACAGTGAAGTCCAGATGAAATACGTTAGGAACGAATCCTCATCACAATTGTTACATACGTCTCAACAACCACCAACGGAAAGGCAACTCAACATTTCACCTAGGGAAACAAAGTAGTCGCAAACAAGACTATTATACCGACCATAAAATTTGCATAACGTTGACATTAAACGCGGTTTTCGATATCCCTGTGTCAATAATTTGTCAGTGAGTAGGTCGAAAGGGGATGCTTACTCCTCCAAGGCACCTGATCCAACCTCAGGATTTTCAGAGATCTGTATCTGTCCAATGTTCATCTGATTTCCATGTTGTCTACTGAACCATCTAACGATTGGTATATGTGAATTTTATATTTGCTGTGAAAAAAATATCTTAAAACACCTATTGAACAATCTTCTTGCCAATCATATCAAATTTAATCCGACAGTAATTCCATTATATCTTGACACACTTGACAAAAGAAGGTAAGACGATAAAATTGTTTTGTGAAACTAAAATACCTGTAAAATACCATGTATTTAGAACTAATGAAAAAAACATATATAAAAACTATCAATATTTGATTATCATTTAAGTATTGACGCATTTTATTTATTTCATACACGAAAATAGAATCCTATTTTAATGGATTAAAATATTCTTGCTTTAATCACAAATGGTCCAATTTAATCTAAACATACGGAATGAGGAGAAACCCAGTTTGTTTTATATCAATTCGTTCGTCTTTTGTTTGCATCCTGACGCTCGTCTTTTGTTTGTATAAATATACAAATCACAGATACCAAAGTATAAATTTTCAGGATGTCCAGGAAACAATATACAAATCACAGATACCAAAGTATAAATCTTCAGGATGTCCGGGATACATGCAAACATCTGTTGAACACTGGATTAACACGGACCTAAAAAAATTCAGAGATGGGTGCAGGTGTCATGGAGGAGTTAGCATCTCCTGTTTACCGGTTACACCGCATTTTATTCGCGATAGAGGTAAATAAAAACATTATGTTCGACAATTTTGATTTGTTCTTTCAATTTACCTTGCACATCATCTTATATTTAAGAATATAAAATTGTTTTGTGAAAACGGAAATACCAAAAGTATTCATAATCATTTAAACACTATTAAGATGCTTTGTCAGCAGGAACGATGATAAAATTTTCATGGAGACGGGAAAGTTCTCTGACAACATCAGGGTCAAGAAAAAATTGATTGTGTTTTGTGTTGACACAATATTTAACTCGTCGAATTCTTCGTTTAAGAACATTACTGATCGACTTAATTCACTCCGAAAGATTATCAGGTTCGACATCTTATGGAGCGTATGGAGTACTCTTCACATGCGTCCATAATAATTTCAAAGTTTTGGCGCCATGTAAACGATACAGGTTCTCTATATTTTTGGCCATTGCATAATTTCTGTTGCGCACAATGTTGAGATCACCTGTCACAACCTGGCCACACGGAAAGTACATGAATTCAGATGTAGAACAGGTACAAGGCGGAATGTTCTGGGAAAGGCTGGGTAAATTGAGTTGCTGCAGATTTTCCTTGTAATTAAAGATCTTAGAGGCAACTGAACACGTATAGCTATAGGAAATACATGGTGAATCTTTGTATTGGAAGTATGGCGGGATTTTTGGTTCAAAATAATGCTTATATTCAAAGCGTCAATGTCCGTATTAGCAAATTTGACCATGAGGAACTAGCGATTACTCGTTTCTTGATGGTCATTAGTCCTGACAGCTTTGAATAATCTGTTGTATGAAATGTCCAAAATGATACCATGAAGTCGATACTCTGGAGAACCAGCATCGGTAAAACATACTGTCATCGTAGATTTGTACAAATCGTGTAATTTTTTCAACGGGAGTGAGTACAATTTTGTACGAATATGATGAAGACCTAATTGACGATTGACGAATGGTAGAAGACCATCGAATGAGACATTATGAATTTCGGGCTTGTTATATTTCCTTGAGCCATGGCTGCGATGTCTCCTACTGGTTCGGTCAAATAGGTTTAAAACATTTACCGATTGGCATCCAGGACTGGTAAGATTCCCTACGCTATCGACATGGTCGTTGCATCCATATGGTGCAGCAGTTCCCAGCTGTCGAATCCAGTGTTTTTCCTGTTTTCGTCGAAAAGGGATGCTTTAGTAGGGGTTGTTTGTGGGATGATATATCTTTTCTAAAATACGGACTCTCAGGGAAAGGATAGAATGATCAGGCAGATTAAAATGCCTGTATAGTTACTGGTTACCGCCATGATTAATCTGGAATCGATGTCCGGACATTCTACTACTCAACTTTCCCTTGATTTCACCCACATATAATATCCCACAAAGAGAACATTCAATAGCGTATACTAAGTTGGTAGACTTACACGAAAGGTTCTCGAAGCTGTGAGTTTAAAATGAACGTTTTGTTAGATTAGATGTAAATGAATTGTCAGTAATGAGTATATGACAAGTTTTGCAATTTAGTATTTCTAGTATTTGCGAAATGTTGAATGTTGTCGCATAAAATCAACCAGGGAACAACTATTTCGAGGAGTTAAGATATTGTATGACTAAAATGAATTGTAATATTTGAGTTTCCGTTTGGTACCCATGGTTCATAAACTTCATTTCGCATTGTAAGCTTTCGGTTTTTATCTAATATAGTAGCAGCATTTTAATGGGTTATTATTGATCTAATCACAATTTATTTTCGATATTCTCTTAGTAGACGGTAGGTGGAGAAACCACGTAACCTTTATTACAATCTAACATATCTAATTTCATCTTATTGTCCTAGATAAACCCAAGCTCTGGTGATATGTTATGTTAGAAATATATATTGCAGTACAAGAGACACGGATATATGAGACATGGAGTTTTTTTTCTGAATTATTGAACACTAAGTTCAAAGCGTTCAAATGTTACGAACAAAAGTCTAAAAATCGAGAGAATTGTATAAGAAAAACTGAATGCTATTCATTTCGAAATCAATGCGTTCGTATTTCTTGTGTATCTTATACAAATAATCCACCAAAAAGTATGTCGGACAAAGTCGATTTTATTCTGTCAACTTCGGTTTCACATCAAATAACAGGTAAGAAGATAAGGAAATGTGTATGTTTTGTTTTGTTCTATGTGCAAGGCTAGCTAGACGACAAACAGATTTTGTGTTTTGTTTTAATGGTTAATACAGAGAGGAACAACGTGTTTCGTGGAAACCAAAACAATATACAGTGATACTTGTATATAAAGATCCTCTTACAGACAAAACAAAAAAGTCTTTATAGGGAGGTAGTCTTTATACAGAGGTTGATTTGTACACATATGGTAATATTGGTTTGTTTGTTTGTTTATTGTTGTTTAACGTTCCACTCAAGAAAATTTCACTTATATGGAGACGTCACCAAATGCCGGTGAAGGGCTTCAAATTTGGCCTATGGTCGGCACTTACGGCCATTGAGCAGTGAGGGTACTTTAACGGGCCGACACCTACTGTGACACGGGACCTCCAGGTTTTACTGTCTCATCCGAAAGACAGGAAACCAACCTGCCGCCGGCGGGACTCGAACTCACGACCTCACGATCAAGAGTCGAGCGCGCTACCGACTGAGTCAGGCCGGTGCGGTACTATTGGTGATAGGCCAGGTGGTCTTTCTACACAGGTGGTCGCTAGAGCGTTTTACTGTACGTTTTCATTATTAATGGTAAAGGGTTAAAACGCGTCATACGAAACAATTTCATCTTAGATACAGTGGAACCTCGCGTAAAGACCACATCGTTTAGGAGAGCACCTCACATTTCAGACCACCTCACATTTTAGACCACAAGTTTTCAGTCTCTATTAAGTACAGGGCTTCACTGAAGAGATCACCTCACAATTCAGACCACTTTCAGTCAGTTAGGTGGTCTTAATATCGAAGTTCAACTCTATATCTAAAACTAACTGATGACGTTTTCACCGAACTCGAGGGGTATTCATATAACATTTGTGACGTGCGTGACATGGGACGGTGACGCCTTCCGGACACCGGGTTCCATTGGGATTCGCAATTGTTTCTCATGTTGAGAACATTTTTATTATTCAATGTTTCGTATTCTTATGGACTTACAGTTTCAATCATTCGTTGGTACCTCTTCATTTCTTTACCTAAAATAGCGAACATTAAATTTAAAATGTCGAAAAAAGGATTTCACACATTTTAATGGACAATTTCTGTCTGTATTCTCTATGTCTTAATGAGTTTTCCTAAATCTGATTTGACAAATTTTTCAGTTTAGGGTCAATTTATAATAGAAACAAATTGAAAAGGGTGTGTGGTCTTTTTTATTCTATTTCTTAATTGTTATTACTTGTTGATGATAGTAATTCATCATTCTTACTATCAAAAGGCTTCACTTTATACACCACCTAAATAGATTTTTGCATGTATACTTTGGTGTCTGTTCTTTATATATTGTATCCTGGGTGATTTGTATATTGTATCCTGGACATCCTGAAGATTTATATTTTGGTATTTGTGATTTGTATAGTATATCCTGGACATCCTGATATAGATTTATACTTTGGTATGCAGATTTATACTGTGATTTGTATATTGTGTATCCTGGACATCCTGAAGATTTATATTTTGGTATTTGTGATTTGTATAGTATATCCTGGACATCCTGAAGATTTATACTTTGGTATCTGTGATTTGTATATTGTATCCTGGACATCCTGAAGATTTATATTTTGGTATTTGTGATTTGTATAGTATATCCTGAAACATACTGAAGATTTATACTTTGGTATCTGTGATTTGTATATTGTGTATCCTGAACAATCCTGAAGATTTATACTTTGGTGTCTGTGATTTATGTATTGTATCCTGAAACAACCTGAAGATTATTGTATACATTGGTATCCTGGACATCTGTGATTTGATTTGTATATTGTATCCTGGACATCCATCCTGAAGATTTATATTTTATTTTGGTATCTGTGATTTTTATATTTGTATCCTGGACATCCGGAAAATTTATACTTTGGTATCTGTGATATTGTATATTGTATACTTTGGTATCTGGATTTTTATATTTGTCCTGAAGATTTATACTTTGGTATCTGTGATTTTTATATTGGCATACTTTGGTATCTGGACATCCTGACATCCTGATTTTATACTTTTGTATATTGTATCCTGGTATCTGTGATTTGTATATTGTATCCTGGACATCCTGAAGATTTATACTTTGGTATTTGTGATTTGTATATTGTATCCTAGACATCCTGAAGATCTGTGATTTGTATATTGTATCAATGACTTCCTGAAGATTTATAATTTGGTATCTGTCATTTGTATGTTGTATCCTGGACATCCTGAAAATTTATACTTTGGTATCTGTCATTTGTATGTTGTATCATGGACATCCTGAAAATTTATACTTTGGTATCTGTGATTTGTATATTCTATCCTGGACATTCAGAATATTTATACTTTGGTATGCGTTCTTTTATATCATACTCTGTATTACATTGCATTCAATATAACTTCGTGATACCCGAATATCTCGGCCCAAGATAGCAGAACGACCAAAGACCCTGGATCTAAATCTCAATCTTCTGTAAACTGTACATTTATCTTTTCCACGCCCACATTGTGTAGGTAAGATCACGTGGAGAATACACGGCAGTAAATCGTGTTTTAAAAAAATAGCATCAAGGAAGTATGAAAACAAATTCTAATTTTTTACTTAAATCATATGAATAATTGGGCAGATAGATACATATATAAGAAGCTTCATCGTAAAACTAAAGATAAATAGAATATATATAAAGTACATATATCAAAATCATTTAAAATAAATCGGGATTTCAATGTAATAAGGTTTAATATGTGTGGGTTGGACTGTATAATATATATATATATATATATATATATATATATATATATATATATATATATATATATATATATATATATATATATATATATATATATATATATATATATATATATATATAATATACAGTAGGACTGCATTATATTAAAATCGAAGATAATTAATGATTTTGTTTAAAATAAACAATAAAAATTTTCAATATAATCTGGCCATGGGATCTAAACCATTTCAAATATAGCGCTATTAATAAAAACACTGTAAAACCAACAAGCCAATATCGCGATATATCTAGGTTATATTATGACCAGAACTACAGACCAAAGAAAAGAAAGTTTGCTTTGTAATTTGTCTGTTGAACAGGAAAATGAGTTAGGCCTAGTGCAACTTTGTCAAGCATCTCTGATAAACAGGTAGATTTGTTTGCCTTCACCGGATATTCCTGTCAGAAACAATTCGTCACTCGCATCATGTGAAATCAGGCCGTGTGAAAAACGAATCAGTCATCATGGTTCCCACCTAACTGGTAAAAATGTCAAATGAAATGGCAACTTTCCGTTGTCATGAATGAATATTAGCTGTCTCCCTTCTCGTAAGTCACACTCAAACTTTCTATGCTATATCCCATTAATAATATATCAGAATTCAAACGCAAATTCGTTGTAAATGCATTATACAGCATACTCATGGGCGCGGCCATTTGCATTTTCAATTCTCTTCTGACATAATTGACCTTCCTGCACCAAGCAGTCAAAAAGAATATCAATAACCTCGAACCAAATCTGACAAGAAGTATTCAAACTTTTCCTTATGACTAGTATCTTCAAAAATGATATTAAAATAATTACATAATTAAAATTAATTCCATTTAATAATTCCGGGCAGAAATGGGAATTACTTCTCGACTCACACAGTTGTTTATCTGTTACGTCATATGAAAATCTCCCCAGCAAAGTCAGTTATAGACAATGAATTTCGTAAACAGCTGACAAGTTTGACTATATATAAATATATAAATATATAATATTTACATACCGACTGCAATTCCCTTCATTGCAAGTGTATAGAGCGATATATTGTATATTCCGGTAAATGCAGTCGCATGCCCCGAGTATTAACCGCTTTACTTTACAGCGTAAGAATACATGAACGAATCAATAGAGAATAGAATATCACATGTTTATTTATTATAAATTTAATCTTAAAGGCCATACATTAGGCCTACCACAAAACAAATAGAAATCACAAAAAGAAATCGGAAACACGAGACTACATCTGTAGCACATTGTACAGCCTACAGGCCCATATCGTGATATATCTAGGTCATGTTATAACCAGAACCACAGACCACAGTCTGGCACAGAAATGAAAGTTCGCTTCATAGTTGAATGAATATTAGCTGTCTCACTTCTTGTAAGTCACACTGAAACTTTATATAGTATATTCCATTAATAATATATCAGAATTAAAACGAAAATTCATTGTAAATACATTATACAGCATACTCATGGTCGCAGCCATTTGCATTTTCAATTCTCTTCTGACTCATTTAACCTTCCGGTTACCAAGCAGACGAATATTCTAAAATAACTTAAAAACAAATCTCTTATTCAAAATGTTCCATATCACTAGCTTTTTTTTCAAAATGATATGGAAATAAGAAAATAAACCTTAATTCCATTCAGTATTTCCGGACAGAAAAGGGGAACTAATTCTCGTCTCACACAGCTGTTTAGTTGTTACGTCATATGAAAAAAACCTCGTAAAAGCCAATTAAATAGAATGAATTTCGTAACCAGCTGACTACAGATTAACAGAAAATATAAATATAAGGATTATTTTTCATATTTGAACTGCATCGAATATAAATTCAATGGCTTATGGAAAACAATTCAATGTGCAGCACGAAAAATGAAAAACAATTCTTAATTCAATACCATTAATGACATAACCATCACTTATTCATGTTATATATAATTGTAATGACATTTATAGTATTGAATCAGAGACCAATTCATGTCATTTATTTTGGGTTCCAAACGTCATATAAGATTTGTAATATATGTACAAGATATTGACAAGGGGAACAAGTATACAGTTGGTCTGGCGTTTCCGTATTAAAGTGAGTATTATTGCGAAGTTTACATTTCTTGTGACTAACGTGAATTCTGGTAAAATCGTTACATCGACTTGTCCAATATGTCAATTGCATTTACTCTAGACTCTTGATGATGTAGGCGTTCACAATGACGCTTTTTGTCTCTTAAACCAATAGACATTCCTTATATCTGACAGTGACAGGAATCAGATTTTGGCATTCAATTTTGAGTCGTTTTATAACTTATCCTGTAATATTCCCACGAAATATAAACGTAATGCCAAAGTTAATAACAACTAAGGTAATGCCCTTTTTACAAATGCGGGAAAAAGAATTCTCAAAAGATCAACACCTGGGAATGACGTAACAGTTTAATTGTGACGTCGAAAATTTAGAACATAAGCACTTCCGCAAAAAACATAACAGATTCAAAAACGTTTGATTTTGATTAACCTGAAGAATACAATCGTTATATTTCGCTTGCTTCGATCCCTACATTAACGCCTGTATTCATACACAATCGGAATGCTTCAACTGGAAGAATTTTTTACTGTGCCAGACTGTGACGTCATATTAATTTACGTCAGAATTTTGTGACGTTGCATTGACTGGTTCGAAACAATAGATTTTTTTCAAATTACTGGTTTAAGAAAGTTGTGATTTATAGTAAAATTACAACTGTAAACCTAATAACTCATTTGCAGTAAACGTTCAATATATTTTCTTTATTTTTTCGAACATTTATTTATTCTCGATTTATACTCAAATTTGAAACGGAAATCCAAACATATATTGAACTCCTCTGATTGGGTTATCGTTTTTTCAAGAACAGCGAGAAACATTTTAACTGGTTACCTTTCATGCGATATCGGATCTGAAGAGTTCCCATCAAGGGCGTTAATCATTCACGTTAAATTTTAATAGAGTAACTGGTGAAGTGTCAGGTTGACGTGGTCCATCGGCGGCCATCTTGGCTGGAGAATTGTTTAGGCTTTACAATGTAGAGTTTCTGACACAATTCTGTCACTGTTCTATGTTGTATACACGTGTTATCTATGTGTTCGCTTCGCCGTTCGAGCGGCTGTTTCTATAAACATAATATATTTAGGCACTGCTTATAGGAAAGCGCAGTTCAAAAAGAATGTTTACTAGTCTTACGTCGTAGCTTACACAGAGTAGTAGTTAGATATGAAATGAAGCAGCAAAATTGATGAGCTTCATGATCGGGCCCAAGATACAACATTGCCTTCGGTCTGAATATATAGCCAAAATCAACTGTACAAAGGTGACTTAGCTTCAGAAGAATTTAGAACTTAAATGATGTTATGAGTGACTAACATAAATAATAATGTTTAGTTAATCCATTTGTTGGGGCAACATGACAAAATTCCCAAATTGATTGATGTTCAGTGTTTTTATCACGTAAGTGTCCAGGTCATTCACTCATTGTTCTGAATAAAATATTGAGTGGCTGACCGTTTCCTTAGTGTTAAAACTTAAGTAGAATCTTATGTGTTATTTATTACTCATGAAATAAATGCAACATCATGTTTTATGCTATCTATTTTACTCTATCCCAGCGTAGTTGTTTTAAACAAAATATTCAGTGGCTGACTGTTTCCTTGGTGTTAAAACTTAAATACAATCTATGTATAATTTAGTAGTCATGAACTTAATGCAACATTATGTTTTTATTCTATATATTTTACTCTATCCCAGAGTATCCATCACTTCGTGCTGTTTACATTACCCGAATAATGGATGCGCTTCGTGATCGGGTTCAATGTACATCCCTAGTTGTTATGGCCTAGTCTCAGTCTGCAAAACATTTGCTAGTACAATACTTTATTAAATCGTTTGCAATGTGCTTTGGAAGAATGAATTTGCAATTCCGACATTTTGTTAATGCTTCGCACAATTTCCCCATGTGAACAGAATAGTAGTACGGGCTCTCACCTCTGGTTCGAACCCCGCTAGGGTAATTTCGAATTAAGTGGGAAAGTTTGCCAGTTTTCTTGCGGAAGGTCGGTGGTCTTTACCCGGGTAACCGGGGTTTCTCCTCCACCAACAAAAAATCTGGACGCCATCATATGACTGAAAGAGTTTTAAGTATGGCGTAAAACAAAAAATCAAATCAAATCAAAATTAGTAGTAATGTAGTAAGAATAGAAATGTGAGCTTCTCTACATGTATGAGGGCTTCGCCCTCTATCAATTTAGTATAAGATTATCAGCTGATACCGATATACCAGGAATTAGATTTATGTATACCTCGGTGACTTAAACGGTCCACCGGCAGTGGCAACGAACTAGTGGTTATAAATGGATTTTTGCATTTCCTATTCGATAGCAGTTGTTAAGTCAGTCTGTACCTATTGTCACGAGGATGTGTTCCTTATTTCATTTGGATTTGAGTGTGGATTCATGGCGGGTGTCATCAATGATTGCATCAACCTCAGTTTATACCATGTAATCAAGCTTCGGTTTAATATCACTAGTATTCCTGACCCCTGTCCTTTGAATTTGACTGTGGACTCACGACGGGTGTGACCAGTCGACAGGGGATGCTTCCTCGTCCATGACATCTGATCCCAGTTCTGGATTTTCCAGAGGTCCGCGTTTGTCCAATATTCACCAGATTTGTATATTTTAACTCATGGATAACCTAAAGATAAATATTTCAGTACATGTGATATTTATATTGGTTATAAAGGCAAAACAATATTTTTAAATAGTTTTGGAACATTAGACAGTTTTTTTTTTGCTGTTTTTTCTTTAATAAAAAAGTTTTATAAATATAGATTATATAGATTAAAAATAATAATATAACCGTGTATGTTCAGATTTTGATTTTGGGCTGACTCTGTTTTCCAGATTCATTTAAGACCAGGAGCATGGTTAACAAGATGTAGAATAAACATCCTCGGAGATATTAGATCAATTTTTCCTGTAGGTGTATTTTTTCTAACCTGTTCTACGTTGATAAGATTCGTATCAGGACTATACAATTAACCGACATACCTAGGGTAATAAACGTTGGTAAAAGTCCTTTATAATGTTATTTATTAAACGCCGGAATCAGCGAATTAGGCGAAAAAATTAGCCTGCATAAACCAGCGATATATAAAGTGTTAGGCTTAACACCATGTTTTCAAAAGAAAAATAGTAGGAAATTGCATTATTTAAACTAAGCGACAGAAAACAGAACAAACGAATTTGTCAAAAAGACTTTGATATGAACAAACAGATGAACATTAAAAGTCTCGGATACCAAAGTATAAATCTTTACGATGTCCAGGATATAGGTACAAATCTGGTAAAAAATATGGACAAACACGGACCTCTTGAGATTAAGAGATGGGATCAGGTGTCATGGAGGAGGAAGCATCCCCTATCGTCCGGTCACACCCGCCGTGAGTCCACAGTTAAACGAAATGAAATGCGTGAGGAACGAATCCTCGTCACAGTTGGTTTCGAACAGGTAACTCATGAATTAGCTTTTCTTTGTGTTTTATGCCACACTAAGCGATTTCCCAATTATATAGTTGTAGTGATATCGGGCTTGATATACGTGATAGTCACCGTGTTCAGTAGTAAGTACATGTCATGCAAAAAAGGAGTCTACGGGGAATTGCACAACAGACCTTGAAGGGACCAGATATATCTACGTATCGGTGAGGCCTGGCATATCCTTTAAATGGTTTCAAATAGTTAAACACATCCTGATTTGGTCAATATTCAAAACACTTCACAGCATATTAGTTTCTCAGTTATATAATATTTATATGGTAGTTGTCAGTTTGTAATGGTGGAGGAGAGGAAAATGTACCCGGGAAGAGACCATCGGCCATCTGCAAGTAAACTGGACAACTTTCTCACACTAAATCAGCTTAGGTTCCAACAGGGCTTTAAACCGGACTGACCAGAGGTGAGGGATTTCCTGTTTTAAAGTACATTTGTCAAATCGCTCGGTCACAGAAGCACGAACATATGAACAAGTAAATACCCTTCATTATGAAGGAATCGTGATATAAAATGTATATTTCATGTTTAATAGATTTAAATTAACATTAACTTTTTCTGTTTAAATCCTATTATCAGGTATCCAGCAGGGCTGTATGATGATAATCCTTTCCTATTTTTGTATTTCGTTAGGCTTAAGCTTAAAGTGAAAGCATGACACTTATATTTGCTAGTCCCACTGGTAAACCAAAACGTGAAAATGGGCCTATGATAGTGCTTGTGGAGGGTTAATCATTACCTATACCAAGCAGCCTTGTCGTAATACTATCTAAATATGTGCGACTAGGAATGCGTCAGTATAACACCTGTTTCGTAATTATATCTTCCTTGTGAATAAATTAATTGTATACAAATTTGACGTCACCATGACAATTAATAGTAACAAACGGCTTCTCTTCTTTGCTTCTTGACAATACTGTAAGTGGCAAGCTAATGAAGGTGTGTCAATACGATGATTTACCGGAAAATATACACTGCAAATAATGGCCAATACTCGGAATCATTGAAGTCGTTATTCTTCCAACGAGAGCCGGGTATTAATGGCGTTATCAACGTTCGGACAGACTGTCTATCGATACTTAACCTTTGTGTTTTTTACTTGATAATGTGTGCTTATTGTTTGCCGAGGTGACGCGTGTCACTTCGTGTAGTAACGTATACGCCGCGCGCTTCTTTTTACTGTTATTACGCCAGTCAATATTTAATAGCGAAGGATCTTGTAATGTATCTGAGAGAGCGGGGCCTCATTGCCCGAGTGGTGATAGCATCCCACTTAAATAAACCACGAGTTCACTCACCAGTCAGTGCGGGTTCGAGTCCCACTGGAACCTAAATTAATTTTTATGAGAAAGTTTACAAGTTAACTTGCCTATGGTCTCTTTTCGGTTACAATGTAAACGGTTTCTGTTCTCAACCGATGAAAACTGGTCATTACCATATAACTTAATTATTGTTAAGAATGGCGTAAAACCCCATTTTCAAACAGATATCAGGCAAAGATCACTCGCCTTTCGTACATCAACTATCACCTGCATCCCTCCACCCACTTGATAAGCCAAGGGTCTAGCGAAAATTGAACGAGTGATGAATAGAGATAAGAGACTCCTTGCTTTACTGCGTTCCAACTACTCACCGACTGAAGCCCCATGTGTGTAAAATTTGGTCATCCAAATCAAGACACTTATATCCTATAGAATGTCATGTGTATTGATATTTCAACTTATTGCATCTTCAGTTAACTACAAGATCAGTTCATGCAGTTATTTCAACATGAACATTATCACATAACGGATTTAAACTTCAGTCAAATTCTAGACCTGAATTTAAACTATAGTATCGGAAATCTGAACACGTAGGACCAAGACAGCTTTTTATTCTAGCGCCAGATAAATTATAAGTAGAATATATTGATGAATTTTGCAACCTACATATGTACATAAATGAATATTTTGTTGTCACCTTGGTGAGCGGTGAAAATGTTATCAAAATAAAAAAAATAATCGAATATAATCGACGATGTTAACTTTAAAACAAAAATTTCAAACATACAACCAACATATAGTCATAAATTAATATTTTGTTTCTGTCATTTAACACTTAAAGTACTAATGCTCAAGACGATCGTGTCTGTCAATTTGACTTCATCAGCTGGTGTATATATTCTAAAGAGAAAGTGATATCATCCAAGACCATAGACAAATATCAGTTACTATATTAATGGGTTTTTTTAAACTGCTTTTTAAATAAATTTTGAGCTCAACGGATGACATCCTATTGACAGCAACGATCCACTTCAGCATTAAGTATGGCAACTGTTATAAAACTATAACTTTGGTATTATTAATCATCATAAAGAGAGACGGTAGGTAATAAGAACTACAGTATCTAACACAAATGATATAAACATCTCACAGTAACATACCCAATAACAGATGTTTGGATAGCTAATAAAAGTGTAATAGTGTTCCTTTGCGCAATTTCATTTAATTCTATTAATATATTTTCCATCGCAAGATATTGAATTCATAAAAAATATAGGCCAATCTTTATATTGATTTAAATCTTAATCTTAAACGGAAACGCGCAAAAATGAAAAAAAAAAATTAGCACAGGCACTTCGGGAAAACATCATACGATTTATAACATCACTGTAGAAAATTGCTGGGAAAATTAAAAAGTCTAAATTCTTTGTATTGATTTGAAAACACAGGCGACATAAGCACAAACTCGCACGTAAAACATACGTGCACTTCACTGCATGCAGTTAATATGTCAATCCGTCATGTCCAACTTCTTCTCCCAGTATCGGACCAACCACATTGTTATTTCTTGTTAATAAAAAGATGCTATGTGTTTTGCGTTTTTCATAATTCGATTTCAACAGTAAACAGAAATCGTTATAGAAAAGAGTTCCTTTGATACTGTCAGAAATGCAAGCACAACATGCACAGAACGTCAAATGTGCAGAGTAGAATAGAGAGACCGTATAGATGAAAAAAGATGTAAGGTATATTCCATGTTAAAGTAAAAATGAAGAAGCACCAATGGATAATCGAAACTTAAAGTCCATTTAAATACGACAAATTAGATATACATGAGGAACAATTATGAATCACAAACGGGATGGGACCAGGTTTCCAGAAGGAGTTGGTGTCCTCTGCCAGCAGGCTGCACCCGTTTCAAATGTTCAATGGGAACCTCTCGAGTTCGGTGAAAAGGTATAGAGGAGACTTTATTTTGTTTAACAAGATCCCTGTAACGACCCTAAAACTCTCTAATTGATCAACAACTTAACCCTGTATGTAGTCAGTATTGGAGAGTCGTTTGGCTCTCAGAATAAAACATTCATAAGAGGACCATGTACTGGCGTAACGTATGGATTGTGAAATGAAAACGCCATAGACAGGAAAGGACGGAATATAACTACCCAGGAACGGGAAGTTTGTAATATGAAAAAAAAATGAAATCTTCACTTTTATCATAAAGTGAGGTGTGAAGTTGACCGTATGTATATATATATATATATATATATATATATATATATATATATATATATATATATATATATATATATAGTGTGTGTGTGTGTGTGTGTGTGTGTGTGTGTGTGTGTGTGTGTGTGTGTGTGTGTGTGTGTGTGTGTGTGTGTGTGAATTGACTGTAACTGGTTAGCAGTTGATGCTAGCTACTCCATGGATCCCTCTTCCGAAGTTCATTGTTATATATAGAATTATTGTTTGGTCATTATCCAAATTATATAAAATTATGGACTTTCTTTTACGATTAACAGTTTTGTCGACAACATTTTTGTACCATGCAAAAACAATTACAAATATTACTTACAACAGAACAGTAATTTCTCTACAGGAGAAATTCACACATTGAGTATCATCTTCAACTTTCAGAAGCTCAAAGGGAGGACACCTGATGTCGTGTCTCTTACAAGTAATCACGTAGGTGGATATTGAAGCTTATTCCCACATTCAATTATACCCCAATATATTACCAGGCTTTAATCCTGGCCATTCGATACAAACACTATTAAGCGGTCTATGATACAGCTCATATTTGGAATTTTTATATGTATTACCTTTCGTATTGCTATTACCTTTTGTGTTGATATTACCTTTTTGTTTTTATTTAATCACACCTGTATATTTTTCCGTGGTTCATGTAAGAATCCGTAAGTTTTTAAAGCTGATGACACTTTTTAGATTAGGCATTCATTTATCTCTCTCTCTCTCTCTCTCTCTCTCTCTCTCTCTCTCTCTCTCTCTCTCCAAGATAAAATTTATCTTTCAAGGTTATATACAATTTTTTAAATGGAAGTGACCTCATTAACTTCCGGGAACGATTTCATTTTTATTCACTCCCTAAATTGTTATTCATTCATCTATTTGTATTTGTGTATATAGAACTTCTGTTTCTCTTTAGTTATTTAATTTATGTTGGACTGGCAACCGGACGGTCTCGAGTTCGTCTCTCTGTACCGGGTAATATCTTAGGCTAATGATACAGGACGTACCTGTATCCCAGGGCTGGACATAGGAAGTGAATGTCACGGGTCTGTCACGTGAGACTTAAAACCACGCCATGGTTGTAAAGAAATCATCAATGTCTTGGCAACGGTTCATAAGGCAGGTCAACAATTGGCCTAAAGCTGAAGATGTCGCCATATTAGTCAGAAACATAAGCAACAATAAACCTATACCAAATTAAATCTGTGATGACTACCATTGCACTGAGGATAATTATAAGGGTTATATAAATGGAACTCGTCCATGGAATTCCATATTATTCGATTAGTCATGTTATAATGAATATATAAAATCAAATCTACCAAAGTGTTTATATAAAACAAATATCAGATACCAAAGTATAAATCTTAAGGATATCCATGATATAGGTACAAATATGGTAAACAAAATATTGCCAAACACAGACCTCTGGAAATCCAGAGATAGGAGCCGGTACCATGGAGGAATAAGCATCACCTGTCGACCGGTCACACACGCCGTAAGTCCACAATAAAAAATGAAATGCTTGAGGAACGGATCCTCGTCACAACCGGTACAGACGTCTCAACAACCGCAAACGAAAAGGCAACTCAACATTTCACTTGCTGAAACAGAGTAATAGCAAACAAGACTATTATACCGACCGTAAAATTTGCGGAACGTTGACATTAAACGCGGGTTTCGATATCCCTGTGTCAATAATTTTCCAATGAGTAGTTTACCTCTGTATATGAAATGTTCATATGTTGAACATGCCCTGGTATATCGGATCATTTCTGAAATGCTAACTTCATATGCGGGTGATTGTGGGATATTACTACTTAAATGTGGAAAATGTATGATGGGAATGCTAAAATAGTAGCGTTTGTCGTATAGCTTAGTTGTTAATTTACCGTCTGTGTCTGTAGTAAGTAAAATGTCTAAGTATGAAGCATGTGTGCTTGATTCTGTTGTATCTTTAATTTCTAGTTCGCTCGGTTATATAGCATTGACATATGTATGAAAATTCTCATCATTAATTGACAAAACGTCGTCAAATTAAAATACAACGCTAGCTTTTCCTTTTTTGATCCAGCTGTTTCTGTATGAAGTCGGCTTCGTATGAATAAAGGAACACGTCAGCCAGTAAAACAGGACAAACAATTGGTTCCCATAGGAATGCTGACAGTTGAAAGTTGAAAGACCACATCTCCGAACATTACAAATATACTGTCTATTTAATAAACTTCAGTGTATTTACGTGTAGAATCAGAGTGCTGCTTGACAAAATAAGTATCCTGATAACCAATCACTAGATATTTAAATTTTAGGGTACCACCTTTAGTGAAAAAACAGTTGTCTATGATGCTAAAAAGTCTTTCTTTTAAGTTTTTATGTCGAATTGTTGTGTAAAGAGTAGAGAATTCGTATGATTTGATACTGTGAATTTAAGAAAAATTGTGTGCCTTCAAATTTTCTATTGTTTAGAATTTTTGTGTATCCACATTTGATTTACACCGCTTCTGGAATAAGCAACTGTACACTATTGCTGATGTTTCCCTAAACGGCTGTCAGCATCTTCGTAAGGATTAAAGATAAATGTACCTCTGCTTATATGGGGTTCTGTGAAGTTTAGATATCGAATACAAATATGGTAGCTTAAAATCAGTATCGGTTGTTAATACAATATAAAACATCTCAAATACCAAAGTATAAATCTTTAGGATGTCCAGGACACAGATACAGATCCGGCAAAAATGGACAAACACGGACCTCTGGAAACCAAGAGGTGGGATCAGGTGCCGTGGAGGAGTAAGCATCCCCTGTCGACCGGTCACACCCGCCATGAGTCCAAATGAAATACGTGAAGAACGAATCCTCGTCACGATTGGTACAGACATCTCAACAACCGCAAACGAAAAGGCAACTCATCATTTCACTCAGTGAAACAGAGTAATCGCAAACAAGATTATTATACCGACCGCAAAATTTGAAGGTCCATGGAACAATATAAATTAGGACTCACACTGAAAAATAGTCTTTAAAGAATAAATTCAGACTTAGGCCAATGTAAAGGAAAGGAACTGAACGGCCGAGTTTTTTTTAGATATTATATCCAGGCAGAAAAAATATGGTAACTTTAAGATCTATCTATGATTGACTCCACAACATAAAGATAATTCTCCTTTAACCCTGACATTATTGCAATAATCAATCAGATATCTTGTAAATTAATTCATCAAGATGTGTACAAAAAACACACCCACGACCAATACCATGAGGTAATGATTTACGCAACGTAATGCTAAATTGTAATTTGATTTAATCATATTTACGAGGTATAAGTTACAAATACAAAACATTCTTAATTCCGCAAATCATACAGATAAAATCTGAACCTATCCCTCTGAACGTATCCCTGCGATTTATATAATAGGGTCACCCAAGGGACCAGAAAATATTGGCCTTTATGTGCAGGTGACCCTTATACACAGATTAATTTAGTTGAAGTATGCAGTCGTGGTACTTTTCAAAACTGGCCTTTATAGACAGGTGATCCTTATATAGAGGTGACCGCTATAGCAGATTTTACTGTATATATATATATATATATATATATATATATATAAATATATATATATATATATTCATGTACTATACTTCCTTACGATTACTACTTAGGTAAATAGGGATAGACATACAGATACATAAATAGATAGATAGATTAGATCGATAGATAGACAGACAGATACATAAATAGATAGATAGATTAGATCGATAGATAGAGAGACAGATACATAAATAGATAGATAGATTAGATCGATAGATAGACAGACAGATACATAAATAGATCGTTAGATTAGATCGATAGATAGACAGACAGATACATAGATAGATAGATTAGATCGATAGATAGACAGACAGATACATAAATAGATAGATAGATTAGATCGACAGATAGACAGACAGATACATAAATAGATAGATAGATTAGATCGACAGATAGACAGACAGATACATAAATAGATAGATAGATTAGATCAATAGATAGACAGACAGATACATAAATAGATAGATAGATTAGATCGACAGATCGACAGACAGATACATAAATAGATAGATTAGATCAATAGATAGACAGACAGATACATAAATAGATAGATAGATTAGATCGATAGATAGACAGACAGATACATAAATAGATAGATAGATTAGATCGATAGATAGACAGATACATAAATAGATCGATAGATAGACAGACAGATACATAGATAGATAGATTAGATCGATAGATAGACAGACAGATACATAAATAGATAGATAGATTAGATCAATAGATAGACAGACAGATACATAAATAGATAGATAGATTAGATCGAAAGATAGACAGACAGATACATAAATAGATAGATAGATTAGATCGACAGATACATAAATAGATAGATAGATTAGATCAATAGATAGACAGACATCGATAGATAGACAGACAGATACATAAATAGATAGATAGATTAGATCGATAGATAGACAGACAGATGCATAAATAGATAGATTAGATCGACAGATAGACAGACAGATACATAAATAGAGATTAGATCGATAGATAGACAGACAGATAAATAGATAGATAGATTAGATCGATAGATAGACAGACAGATACATAAATAGATAGATAGATTAGATCGACAGATAGACAGACAGATATATAAATAGATAGATAGATTAGATCGATAGATAGACAGACAGATACATAAATAGATAGATAGATTAGATCGATAGATAGATAGACAGACAGATACATAAATAGATAGATAGATTAGATCGATAGATAGACAGACAGATACATAAATAGATAGATAGATTAGATCGACAGATAGACAGAGATACATAAATAGATAGATAGATTAGATCGACAGATAGACAGACAGGTACATAAATAGATAGATAGATTAGATCGATAGATAGACAGACATCGATAGATAGACAGACAGATACATTTCCACCAGACTCTATGCTGATGTAATAATTAAAACAAAAACAATTATCCAAAGATGTAATGTTGTTTATTATGCAATAAGTTACAGGTATGATTTTAAAATAAAATGTTGTCCTCAACTGAACAAACTAACAAAAAATACAAGACAATCAGAAAACAAACAAAACAACAAAAACAAAATAAAACGAAAAAATATCAAAATAAGTAAAACAGTGTTTACTGCTTCTGTAGCCGACAAAGAGTTAAATTCATCCAACCTCTGAATTCAAATTTGGACCCTCCAATATGAACTTGATACTCCCAAATTATAACAATAGACCATACTATTTATTGATTTGGACGAGTTTATAAGCACCATAGGGTTGATGAGTTAATACCAAATCTGAAGAAAATAAGTGTCTTAAAGTGGGTCGTCTACCTGAACTCAGGTCACTTATCTGAACTCAAATCACCTATCTGAACTTGGTTCAACTGCCTGAACTCAGATCACCTTTCTATACTCGGTTCAACAGCTTGAAGTCAGGTCTTCTACCCGATCTCTGGTCAGCTACAGAGGAAAATAAACAAATGGATTACCAGTAAACGTTAGTAAAACACTTAACAGACTTTGTAAAATGCAAAACCATTTACAAATCACATCAGATATACGGCAATAAGGCACAATGTGTTAATCTGCATATATTGTTCATCCTTTGATATTTATGTTTAACACAATATTGACTTTACAAGAATCATGCGATCTCCATAAAGGAAACCAGAGATGTATTTAAAAACATTGATTTTGTTACTGACTGATCAGGCTAGTAACGAGAGTAAACATCCGATACTGGTTCTATTGTACATATTTTTCAACGAAAGTTCAATTTCAATTCAATCAACAATAAACGGCATGACAAACATAACTTAAAATGTCTGTAACAGATAAACATGTTGACTGAAAGTGAATAAGTTCTACATGTCTTGTTTATATGTATGGAGTGTGTTTTATCAACAGATGCATCTAATTACTGGACATGACGTAAGCATATTTACATATGCTCAAATGTTTAAAACAACATATCAGAAATCTTTGATATGAGACTGTCCTGACACACCAAAATGTCTCTTATGAAATACACATATGTCAGTCCTGACACAAACAAATGTCAGTCCTGACACAAACAAATGTCGGTCCTGACACACACGGTCAATCCTGACACAAACAAATGTCAGTCCTGACACAAACAAATGTCGGTCCTGACACACACAGTCAATCCTGACAAAGACAATGTCAATCCTGACACAGACAATGTCAATCCTGACACAGACAATGTCAATCCTGACACACAATGTTGGTTCTGATGCACACAATGTCAGTCCTGACACAGACAATGTCAATCCTGACACACAATGTTGGTTCTGATGCACACAATGTCAGTCCTGACACAGACAATGTCAGTCCTGACACAGACAATGTCAATCCTGACACACAATGTTGATTCTGATGCACACAATGTCAGTCCTGACACAGACAATGTCAATCCTGACACAGACAATGTCAATCCTGACACACACCAATGTCAATCCTGACACAGACAATGTCAATCCTGACACACAATGTTGGTTCTGATGCACACAATGTCAGTCCTGACACAGACAATGTCAATCCTGACACACAATGTTGGTTCTGATGCACACAATGTCAGTCCTGACACAGACAATGTCAGTCCTGACACAGACAATGTCAATCCTGACACACAATGTTGATTCTGATGCACACAATGTCAGTCCTGACACAGACAATGTCAATCCTGACACACAATGTTGATTCTGATGCACACAATGTCAGTCCTGACACAGACAATGTCAGTCCTGAAAAACACCAATGTCGGCCATCACACTTACACACCAGACATTCTGATTCAGATAACATAGATTTGGAATATGTAATAACTACAGATCATGTTTACACATAGATGTAAAAAAAAACAACAATGTAAGTCAACTTTTTTAATCATTCAGTATGTTAACACATCAACCCCTGAAGTCACATTTGGACTGTTAGAATTCAGGGGTGTATGATTAAGAATAACTTTTTTATAATGATTTTATATGCAATATTAACTTATTCACTCCTGAATTATGACGACAGTAGACCCTGTTATTTATAGATGTGGGTGAGTCTAAATTAGACCACAGGGGTTGATGGGTTACCAAGAGAATGAAATACATTTGTAACAAAAACAATGTACATATAAAACGTCAAATAAGAATGCTAACAGTGTAAGGACATGACCTATCACCTACATATAAAAGAGAGTAAGTTATAATATAGGTGTATGTGGTTAAATAGCTTAGCTCTGGCAATAAGAGGGTAAGTTATAATATAGGTGTATGTGGTTAAATAGCTTAGCTCTGGCAATAAGAGGGTAAGTTATAATATAGGTGTATGTGGTTAAATAGCTTAGCTCTGGCAATAAGAGGGTAAGTTATAATATAGGTGTATGTGGTTAAATAGCTTAAAATAGCTTAGCTCTGGCAATAAGAGGGTAAGTTATAATATAGGTGTATGTGGTTAAATAGCTTAGCTCTGGCAATAAGAGGGTAAGTTATAATACAGGTGTATGTGGTTAAATAGCTTAGCTCTGGCAAAAATCATAAGTTATAATATACAATCACCTGGTTAAACAGCTTAGCTCCAACAAAAAGAAAGTAAGTTTTAATATATGAGTATGTGGATAAATAGCTTAGCTCCAACAAAAAGAGAGTAAGTTAATTAAGAGTTTGTACATGGATATGTTCAATGTGTAAAAAGTAAACAAACAAATAAACGAATATATAAGTCATGAATAGGAATGTTGTCATTTCTACCTTGTCTAGTTCACACTATAAAAGTCATGAAGAGGAAAGTTGTCACTTCTACTTTGTCTCGTTCACACTAACAAAGTCATGAAGAGGAATGTTGTCATTTCTACCTTGTCTAGTTCACACCATAAAAGTCATGAAAAAGGAATGGTATAACACTATCAATAATCCATGCACTTGTCTCAATCATATATGTTATACACTATCAATAATTCATCTGCATGACATTGCGCAGAATGTACATACACATTTAAAGACAGAAAGAGTGACTTAGTAAATATACTGATGAATCAAAATAAAAAATGAACAAATTATAGTAACAGAAGAATTGAGCTCCTATCAGTTTAGTAATAACACAAGAATTGAGCTCCTATGAGTTTAGTAATAACACAAGAATTGAGCTCCTATCAGTGTAGTAATAACACAAGAACTGAGCTCCTATCGGTGTAGTAATAACACAAGCATTGAGCTCCTATCAGTTTAGTAATAACACAAGAATTGAGCTCCTAACAGTGTAGTAATAACACAAGAACTGAACTCCTATCAGTGTAGTAATAACACAAGAACTGAACTCCTATCAGTGTAGTAATAACACAAGAATTGAGCTCCTATCAGTGTAGTAATAACACAAGAACTGAACTCCTATCAGTGTAGTAATAACACAAGAATTGAGCTCCTATCAGTGTAGTAATAACACAAGAACTGAGCTGCTATCAGTGTAGTAATAACACAAGAACTGAGCTGCTATCAGTGTAGTAATAACACAAGAATTGAGCTGCTATCAGTGTAGTAATAACACAAGAATTGAGCTCCTATCAGTTTAATAATAACACAAGAATTGAGCTCCTATCAGTGTAGTAATAACACAAGAACTGAACTCCTATCAGTTTAATAATAACACAAGAATTGAGCTTCTACCAGTGTTGTCTTTAGTATATGTATCAGGACACATAACACACAGGCTGATCTCAGTAGTAAGTGAGCAAAATTTGACAAGATTTTTTCTTTTTACCAAAATGGACGTACTGACACAAAATACACTTGATGAAAGGCTAGTATAGAAAATCTGTATTTCATGTTATCACAGAAACGATAAAATTACAAAAACAGATCATCATCAACATGTTGACTTGTCCATCTTTCTTTTTCAACAAAATATATACATAAATTATTCTGGTAACACTTTGAATAAACTACTGGGGTTTAACACTACATCAAAATGAGCCAACTACATTGAGTTAGCCAGTTAGAAATGGAATACAAAGCCTAGAAAATTCATCTGCAATATTACTATTTTAACACATCTGCATTCTGCCAAAACAATACTGTGTTTTTTCAGAAAATAGGGGTGTGTAAGTAAAACATCTTGCCTTGGTCCAGTTCCTCATAAACTATAGCTCTAATATTTTGTGTTGACAAGATGTCACCCCTGATCTAATTTACATTCGTGCTTCCAAACATGTACCGTGTCACATTATACCTTAGGGAAAACTCTGGCAGAATAACACATTAAAAGATACAGATTAATCTCAATGTACCAAAACTTTAAACAAATTAAATTCTTCTGAAACAACAACACAGGACAGAAAAATATATATATCACAACAAAAGAAAAAATATAATATTTACAATATTAAAAGTGACATAAAACAATAGAAATTATATAAACATTAGATGGGTTATCTCCCTTGGAAACAATCAGCAGTAAATGGAATGTAATGTTGCAGTTGAACAATATTATGTCTGAAATAAGACATGTAAACAAGACAAAGAAAAATCATTATAATTATGAGATCAATTCAAAAGACCTTGTAGAAAAAGAACAGATTTGTATGAAATATTTGTTCAGTCGCAGAAGAATAAAAAAATAATACACGCAGACACATCATAAAAGTTTATCTATTTAGGACAAATAAAAATTAATCAGACTGCTTGAAAATGTAGAAAATTCCTTCACTTAAACACTAAAAATTTTAAAATACAAAAACATGGTCAGATGCATGAAAGTTACGAAAGCCATTCATATATACAGTAATAAAATAATCTCTAACACAAATACAGCAATAAAATAATCTGTAAAACAAACACAGTAATTAAATAATCTCTATCTCATTGAAAAAGGAGGAATGATAAATATTGTGGAAAACACCATTACTAAACAGAATGTTATACATACAGCCATTGCATATATCACAAAAATATCATAGGAATATTTCAAATGGAACAGACTATATTCTGTAACAGATTCTCTCTGTATCTGTCCGTCTGTCTGTCTCTCTCTCTCAACACAAAAATGTAAGATACATCACAGGGAAGTCTCATAAACAGAATCTTTATTTCACGGTGCTTTAAGCCTTTCATTAATATCTTCAGTTATAACGACAAGAATTTTTCACTTATTTGGAAATGTCATCAGTTTTAAGAGAGGTGACAGAAATTTGACCTGTGCTATGTAACAACGCCAGTGCAATGAGGGTTATTTTATGTGGCACACCTGCTGTGACACGGGACTTCAGTTTTCAGTTTCATCAGGAGGATCTGTTGTTTTCACTTCATATTCCAAGCACTTAGCAAAACAACAGTCGATACCATTTTTAGAGTCTCTGGTCTGACTCAGTACTGGTTATCAAACCTCATACCTTCCACCACCGAGTGGAGCGCTCTACCACCACTGAATATAGTGCAAATATTCAATGGTCCAGGAGAACACTTGGTTACAATGTACCCTGGTAAAAACCATCAACCTTCTATAGGTAAACTGGCATGTAATCAGGTAACGCTAACTACATGTGTAGCTAACTACAGGTAACACTAACTACATGTGTAGCTAACTACAGGTAACACTAACTACATGTGTAGCTAACTACAGGTAACGCTAACTACATGTGTAGCTAACTACAGGTAACGCTAATTACATGTGTAGCTAACTACAGGTAACACTAATGACAGGTAATGCTAATTACTGGTAATGCTAATTATAGGTAACACTGTTTACAGGTAACGCTAACTACAGGTAACATATGTGCATTTCCAGGGAATTATTTCCAGGATGCTTCATGCTTTTGCTATCTGATTTAGAAAATATTTCACATAATTCTGAAATTGATGTGCTTGATTCTAAATTTTCAATAACCTGTAGGGATTTCTATCACTTTATTAGACACTCTCTATTCTTTAGAATGTAATGGTCCTGAGTTACAGAGTATCAGTATACAGTATCTTACAAACATCTGCATATGAAAAACACACATTCCATCCGCTTTTATGATATAATAAATAAAAAAAACAAAAATGATATAATATCTGACTCACTTTAGAAATTTTAATCTTATTTCACATTTAAAAACAGTTTAGCACTGCTTTTAAACTTGTTAGGATTTTTAAATCCAGCCAAAAGATTGAAAGGTGTAAAATGTTATATGGAAGGCAAATTTCTTAATTTTACAAATAATCTATAAATGCTTCACAGACTTAATCAATTGCTCTCCGTTTTTTGAGATTGGATATAATTTTGTCTGTTAATATGATTAAAAATGTATTCCCATTCACACACACAAAACTATCATTGAATAACTCCCTGTCTTTATGATAACATAGAGGCATACAAATCCTTTACCGTAACATACAGGCATACAGATCTATCATAACAAGACTGGTGTTTATATAGTGGAAGTTATCATATACACAAAGATATCACAATATCACCATCACCACACTTGACACTTTCCTTGAGGGTTCATCTTTGAGTTTGGTTTACAGTTGAAAGCACGAGCAAAATCCCCGGAGTTGGATACCACTCCAATGGTTCTGTAATAAAATTAATTTGGGATGAGGAATGAGAAAGAAAAAGTCTTTGATTTTTAAAAGTACATAGTAGAATGTTTGTGGTTTCCATCGACTTTGTCATTGGCATTAAAGGTAATTGTACATCTTGTTTATCTTAACATAATGATACATTATATATCTGAAAACTTTACAATAAAATTGTACGCAAAACAATGCAAGGTTTGTGTGTTTTACATGTCTTACTGGAGTTATTTTCATTTCAATTAAAAAATCCAGTCTGGTCTTAATTTTTATCTAATAATAGATCATTATTAAAATTAATGAATTTTTTGCACTAATACCCATACTTATCAAATAACTATAAATCACTTTTATTTTGTGACATATCAACTTCTGTGTACCTTCACAAACAGTCTTGTTTGCAATGTCAAATTCTAGAGAAGTTTTGTACTAATATTTGTATGAATAAGACCTCTCAATAGCTGTGCCAATTTTAATTGTTGGGGAGAAAAACTGGCTGAATACCTCGCCTAAAGACCACCTCACTTATGAGACCATCTCACATTTCAGGCCACAAGTTTTCAATCTCTTGATAAATATTTAATAAGTACAGAACCTCACTTAGGAGACCACCTCACTAATCAGACCACTTTGAGTCAGTCAGTTAGGTGGTTGTAATAGTAAGGTTCCACTGTAACACCTCACTAATCAGACCACTTTAAGTCAGTCAGTTAGGTGGTCGTAATAGCGAGGTTCCACTGTGTCACCCCACTAATCAGACCACTTTGAGTCAGTCAGTCAGGTGGTCGTAATAGCGAGGTTCCACTGTGTCACCTCAGTAATCAGACCACTTTGAGTCAGTCAGTTAGGTGGTCGTAATAGCAAGGTTCCACTGTATATTACAAAGGAATACAATCAAACTTTAGCAAATAAACGGGCAAATTCAGGATTTAGATTCCAGTGGGACACAATGCTCTGACCTGGACTTTGATTTTGAATTTTGTTTAATGCCACACTCAGCAATTTTGTTTAATGCCACACTCAGCAATTTTGTTTAATGCCACACTCAGCAATTTTGTTTAATGCCACACTCAGCAATTTTTCAGTTACATGGTGGTGGCCAGTTTTTAATGGTGGACGAAAGAACCTGGTTATAATGTACCCGGGAAGAGACCATCCGCCTTCCAAAAGTAAACTTGCAAACATTCTCACAAAATTAGCTTAAGTTCCAGTGGGACTTAGCTGTCAAGAAGAGAAAGACTTCATGGTTCAAAGAGCGATGCTCTAACCACTCGGATGGAGGCTGTCAGTCAAATAACTTAATAAGCAAATAATAGGTCACATTATTCAAGGACACATGGGCAGGGAAAGAACAATATTTCCTCGATATTTAGTCTAAGGGAGATAACTTTGTTTACCTGTATTTACTGAAGGTGTGTGCATCATTGAGTATTGACTGCTTTGCAAATTCTGGTTTGTAGTGGGCACACCAAAGCTGAAAAAAAATACCAGAAAAGACATTGTTTACAGACCTCAATATACAGTGGATACAGAACTACATGTATAATATATAACAGTACAGTATATTACAAAAAATGTGGGACGTTTGTAAAGGTCGCTACTGCTGTTTATCCTATAAATAAGCATACTCTATGAACACGTTGTCGTGGTTTTAATTTCATTGTTAAATGAAAATTACAAAATAAACTGATGATAGCTGATTGGAGATTGTGTAAAAAGTTCTGTAACTAAGGCCAAGTAAAAACATACTTCTGGACCTCAGACAGCGCCGCACGCAAAAAGAAATCGCCGATGAAACCATTTTATTCACATTTCATAAAAAATCATCGCTGCGTGGCAAGTAAAATTGTCAGTAATTTGAAAAGGCTTAAGTTTCGAAAATGATCCATTTTCTTCTATTTGTAGTTCAAAATGCATTTCTAAAACCCAACTGGAAACTAAAATAATTATTTTATTGACAATTCAACATGTAAATCTTTACTTCATGCCCGAAAATGTCACAGAACACATCGTGTGTTTTCTGCTGTTGCTTGCAGTTTATGGAGGAAGTGGAAGTTGGGTTTTAAATGAAAGAACCGATACCGAATGGAACTGAATTTCAGGATGTGTTAAAATGATGATACATGTAACACTATATAGTGTATAAAAGTTTTAAAATCTGAATTAAATGTAGGTGAATGATAAAAGTAAAATTAGTTACTGTCAATAAAAGTTTTCATGAAATACATAAAAATGGATAGCTTTTGACATTGTTTTCAAAAATGAAACTTTTGGAATTTGCATTGATTTTTAGACACATAGTAGTTACATTTTGTACAGCTTTGTAAAATAGTAATGATAATGATTGGTGATAATTATAAAGATGCATTTACAATTAATTTTCTTGTAGTTTCAAAACATTTTTATGTTTTGATAAATATATAATCTTTTAGCTATTTTATATTTTAGTTGATATTTCAGTTTTAAAACCAAGTGAACAAGACAATCACACAACTTTTTGTTACAATTTATTGAAGGTCTCAATAAAAGAAATTTCTTTGTTACATAAACTCTTCTTATTTTCTTGCCTTCAAGGTATATAAACAATAATTTGGAAATAAAAAATAAAAATAAAATAGCTACCTTGCTCATTTTGGAAGGTTAATTGTCTGAGAACCAGGATAATTTTTTTACATGGCCTAGTATTACTTACTTTTAAAAGGTAAATTTCAACGTTTTTAATTAAGTCAGTTTCGAGCTTGAAAAAAGCGAAGTAGATCTAGTCTTGAATGTTTCGTACTTTCTCTTGTACACGTACAATTCATGTACGCACCTAGCAATACATCTTTTCACACCAGTTGGTTTTAGATGTCATCGCTATGGTCACAAATAATTTATTACTTTTTAACTATAACTGCAATGTTCATAGCCCCCTCCCCAACCGATTCCATTTAGCTATATCATGATATTAAAGCTTCTTCGAGAGTGCCATCTACCGGACCTCTTCATATGCCTATATATGGGATGTTAAATGACTGATAACAAATCAAATTTAGAGATGTCGATTCTATTTTTAAATTCTCAAAGCACATGGCGAAAAAAATGTGGTGACTGACATCGCACTGCCGATAGACATTTATCAAATGGAATATCACTAAAACAAGGATGAGTTGTCTCTGGGTCAAGATATCTACTTATGGTCTCCAGGATTTTATTTCAGACAACAATTTAGTGTGACTTTCACCATTTCTGAATGTCAACGTGAACACACAGCAACTGCTGAACTTTAAAAAAAAGTAGCGCAAAAAAATGTAACAGTACCGATATGATAAACCATCAAACTGCTCATAAAATGTTATTGTTGATGTCCATTACATTTTTTAACATCCAGGAATAGGTTAGAAGTATATTATCCATGTATTTCACAAAAAAAAAAATGGATATGATCAAAATATGGAAAATCACCCCAGAGTAGAAATTCTAAATCTGCTAGAAATAAAAATAATCCTTTAAGTACACCTGTATGCTGTCAAATAGAAATTAATTATCACTGAATTAGTGTTAAAAAGAAATATTTTATTTAATGAAATTCTAGGTAATCTTTATTACATAAATAAATACTGGGTATATATATCCGGCCATTAAATTTGAAATTTGGCCAATAAATTTCAGATTTGGCAAAAACTTTGGCTGATAAATTAAAAATCCAGAGGAAAACCTGCCAACTGAATTCCTTTTTAATATTATTGCATGCATTTTCCAAGTTTATACACTTACCAGTTGAGTAAAAGATAACAACTTTGTTAATAATAAAACAAATTAAGCTTCCATAATTTAAATACCAGTCCAGTCCGGTCCGTTTCTGTTTCTTATACTACTTCAGGAAGTACATCTACCATTACATGTGCTTTGTGACAATTAAGACCTTTAGGTAAATGCTTTGCATGCTTGATTATAAATAAAATGATCATTGTTTTAGTCATTTATTTTAGTTGAAGTACATTACAACTATCTTTTGAGACCGTAAGATGTTGTAATAACTATTTTTGATGGCTTGAATCATGTTTCTAATCAATGATGGTCCAAGCGTGTGTCAAATGACATACACACACTCACTCTGACTTAGTCTTATTTACCTGTGAAAGTGTCAACCGATTGATAACCGGACATATGCTGATTAGTAATTATGAGGAGTTTACATGTTGGTAACATATTTTTTTTTCGGTACATGAAATTGACGGGAGGGGCGGAAGGGACCCTAAAAATCAGGAGATTTTTCCTACCGCCAGAAGAATCACAGGTATGTTTCCATTTATACCTATATTTACCTGACCAAAGCCAATGAAAAACAGTTGTTCAGGTGTAAAGTCCATCCCTGGATATCTTTTGGTTTCTAGTTTATCCTGAGATTTCTGCCAATGCTTGAAGGCAGTGAATGCTGTCTTAAGTCCACCATTATCCGCGATATTTTCACCTAAAACTCTCTTTCCCTTCAGCTGAAAGAACAAATAATTTTACATACATCAAATTCAATACAATTGTGCATTTTAATTAACAGCAATTTCCTAGGTTCTATTTCTAGCAATTGAAACCATCCAGGTAAAATAATAATCCTGGACTATTAAATAAAACTCTCTTTCCCTTCAGCTGAAAGAACAAATAATTTTACATACATCAAATTCAATACAATTGTGCATTTTAGTTTTAATTAACAGCAATTTCCTAGGTTCTATTTCTAGCAACTGAAACCATCCAGGTAAAATAATAATCCTGGACTATTCACAGACTTTTCTTGGACCAAATTCTGATTTTCTTTTATGACATTATCTCTAACTTAGGAACTTTTAGGACTTTCCCATTCATGACACACATGACCGAATCTGATAATCAACCTAGAATAATACTGTATTCAGATTTACAGGTGACTATTAATATCTAAAACTCAATATATAAACATTGGTCAACAACAGCAGGAATGTGGTCTTTCAAGAAAGATAGTCTTTTGTCAGACAGTAATCAATTAAGATAGGTTTTACTGTATTCAAGTGTTCATACTGATCATTTCATTTAACTTGGTGGGACAGAGTAACCTTTTGATTACCATATGGACGACTGTAAATTTATTTCAGTGACGATCAACTACACCGGAAAAGTGTTTTACAGCCCACTGTCTACCAGTAAGTATAGTAACTAGTAGGAACGACTACTTTATCAAGAATAATCTTAAACAAGAGGCCCAAGAGGGCCTCAATCGCTCCACCTGAGAACCATCTACAAATGTGGAAAGAAGACCAAAAAGAATATGTATATGTAGGCTCATCTGGCCAAGAAACATAAATATTGCTGTTTTAAGAAATTCATAAAAACCAGAAATCAAATTTCTGCAAAATTCTTAGACAAAAACATTCTTTCACCTACATGTATATACAAGTAAAACACTTTAATGTATTATTGAGAATGAAAGGGGAGATAATTGAGGAACTCATGCAAAAATAATGAAAATGACAAAGTCTAAAAAAGACGCATCAAAAATTAATATTTTTTTCTATGAAAAATACAAACTTGAATCATACATCCATGTAGATCACTAAGAATCAATTTGTTTTTCAATTCATGTAGTGGTTCTGGAGAAGAGGATTTTCAAAGAGGGTACCCTTTGGGACCTATTCTGTCCCAACCTGAATCCATCCCTGGGCCAATCTGGCTGAAAACTACAAACTTGGTAAAAGACCTTGAGCGCTTGCTTCTTGTCAAGTTTCGTCAAAATCCCTTCAGTGGTTTCAGAGAAGAAGTCGAAAATTTGAAAAGTTTATGGACATACGCCGGACGACGGACGGGGAGTGATCACAATAGCTCACTTGAGCCTTTGGCTCAGGTGAGCTAAAAAACATTAGCTGTGTTTAAAACAAAAAAGATTTCCATTTATACACATTGATACTGCATACATTTTGATGTACAATAACAATTAAGAACAATACACAGGCATAAAAATCTTCCATTCCTATATATCTTGTGAAAAAAGTCAGGTCCAGTGTGGCATTTGTATACAAATAGGTGGTCGAGTTAATCAATTGTCACTGAAAAAGTGCCAAACCTGGGTTTCTCAAGTAACTTTCACAAAATAAATAGGAATTTAAGAATATTTATGCATGTGTTTGTCTCTTTATAAGAAAGGGGGAATTTTTTTTTTTCAAAAAAGCACAGCTAATGCCTCTTTCATGTCCTTGTGCTATATATATAAAATTGACCAGGTCAAGAAAGGGTCCCAACCAGGTTACATGAAATGAACTATAGTTACCCTCCATAAACAAAAAGGGTTCTCTCTAGTTCAACTTACATGAATGCCTTCAGCAGTGTAGTTGGAGTACTGATCTACCATACAAGTGGAATGCTCCGAAAACTTTGAGGCCGACTGGTTTGTCCACCAATTGTTTAAGTTGCCAAATTTATCAAAATGACGACCTGAAATTAACATCAAATAAATATAAAACCTTAACAAGATGACACTGGAATAAAAGGATCGACCCCTACCCTGAGGATGGGACAATCCAAGGGTAAGAATCTTTGTCATTCAAGAATCTTAGTCCGAGGATTGAGATTCCTTTGTCAGGGTTGGGGTTGGTTATTTTTCTCCCATGTCTTAGATACATATCTATGTAGATGTATGATAACGATATATGTCTATGTAGATGTACTATATATATCTAGGTAGATCTACACAGATCTATGTCAAGTCTGCCATAACTATGTACTGCATTCTAGAAGCCACAGACGTTCTATGTCATAAATTGTACTATGATGTCTTAACGCATGTAGCTTGTCAACACCCTAGAGGGTGACAAGGAAATCATTCCCCGTAAAAAAAAGGAAATTCTGTGAACCATGGGAGAAAATGATATCAACCCTTTCAACCCAAAGTATAAAATGGAATGTTCTTTTCTACTGTATTGAACCTGTCCATTATGGTTTGTAGTGTTGAAAGTTAAACAAACAAACAAACAAACAAACAAACTTTGGTTTGACTCTCACAAAACAATTTTTTGTATATTTTTATACTTAGACTTAATAAAACTTTCAACGAAATTTCCTTAATGTGAAATTTGTATGATAATGTGTCTTAATATTGGCATTAGTAAGAATGCCTGTCAAATACAGATAAACCAAACATGATAAATAATTGTTCTATTTTATTTCATTTCATTCAATGTAAATAATCATAACTTATGTTTGAGTAGATGATAGATTTTGTGAGTGAGTTCTTTGAAATTTTGATTTGATTTTTTTCTAAATTCAATAGATTATTTTTTCTTATTTCAATTTTCAAGTTTTTTGGATAGAATAACTATGACGACACCGGGACTTCTGTTTTAAGTCTTGTATCAAATGTTGTGTCTTTCACTTCTTCCTCTGAACTAGCGTTCCTGGTGAAAGGTGTTCAGTGTAAGGACTCGGTCAAGGAATCTAGTCCAGGGCTACTAACTCCCACCAGATAAGCCACTATGAGCTATCCAATTGGAAAATGATTCTTACATGTCTTTTGAGTTAGATTATATATTGCATACATACAGGAGTTATTTCCCTTTATCTGATATTTTCAAAGTGATAGAATTGTAAAAATATACGTATATAGTTTAATTGTCCTCCTTCAAAATTCAAATTAAACTCAAATCCAAAATATCATAAACTTCACTTAATGTAAATTTGAGAAAATAAATGATATCTTGTAAACAATGTTATACTGGATCAAAATTGATTTTAAATTTTATTTTGAATTTTCATTGGAACAAATAATTCTGAGGAAAAATCACATACCTTGATTATCAAAGCCATGAGTCATCTCATGGCCGACAATCATACCTGTAGTACCAAAGTTGAAAGACCTACAACAGAGATCAGAATATGACATGATGATTTCCAGTAATTAAATTATGAACGTTTTACCTGTCACTGTCATACCTACTGTACCTGAAGATCTATTTACAGCAAAAGTCACAACAAAGTTCAGAATCCGACATGATAATTTATGTTAATTAAATCATGAACATTTTACCTGTCACTGTCATACCTACTTTACCTGAAGATCTACTTACAGCAAAAGTCACAATAAAGTACAGAATCTGACATGATGGTTTCCAGTAATTAAACCACGTAACTTTTACCTGTCAATGTCATACCTGTTCTACCAAAGTTGAATATCTACATACATGTTTTATTTGTAACAAAGAATCAAAATTCAATGTCATAAACTAAAGCATATAACACTGACCTTTTAACCTGTCCATTTCATATGGAGTTATCTCCCTTTGATATGAGGACAGAAAGCTTTTCAGGTTTCCAGACTCAAAAAATATTATGATTTTAAAAAATCCATTTTTAGAAATACACAAGTGATATGTAAAAAAAATCCCAAACTTTTAATTTCATGGATAAAAAACAATAAAAGTAAATAAAAGAACATAGAAGACTGCTATAGAATATGGAATACTGGAAATATATAGATGAAATATATGTACTTACGCTGGAAAATTTGGGCTAAAAAATGGCTGCTGCAATATTCCTGCTGGAAAAACAATTTGGTTATAGGCAGGTGTGTAGTATGCGTTTGTCTCTACTGGAAACATGTGCCACCTGTGGAATAAAACAAGATCATGTGACTCAATCATAAATAGTCATGTGACTCAATTGTAAATAGTCATGTGACATTTGTATATAGTCATGTGACATTTGTAAAATTTCAAAAGTAAAACAAGCATTCTGAGAGTATTGATGAATCAATACATGTCTCCTGTTGGTGAAACTATCATTTAGTGAATGGTGAGCAATGTGAAAAAATTTAACCATAGCTCATCAACCCATGAAAACAATGGACTCTTCTGTAATGTATCTGTAGGGGTGAATGAGTCAACCTTAACCGAACAGACTGACAGACACAGACAACACCTACATCATATAGTCACTGTGGTTCACCAGAAGAGGAGAAATAAAAACAAAAATAAATAATTTAAATATTTTTCCAGTTTTACTCTCCAACATTAATGTTTGATCACTTAAGAACCTCTATGCAATGTATCAGCATCCTAATGCTATTATTAAATGAATGGTGAACCATTGAAAAACTTTAACCAAAACCTTATTTAACCGTTTTGGACAGACGGACTGATGCAGACAAAACCTATAGTAAACCCCCCCCCCAGTTTCACTGGTAGGGGACTAAAAACAACCAAAATGAAAAAGTCAACCTTACAAATAGGAAATTTATTTGATAAAACAAAACAAATTCTCTAGTGATATGTTTTGCTGTTGTTTTACATCCAGTCATGAACTTTTCATTTATACAAAGATGTCCCAAGTTTTAGATGAAGTGCCAGACTTTGACCTGTGATATGGACTGTCAACAATACAGTGAGGGGGATCTTTCACAACCCACACCTACTGTGACATAAGACCTAAAGTTTAAAATCTCATCCGAGCGATCTGTGACAGTCACTTTGTTTGCTGTGTTCTTGGTGAAGAAATAGTCACTTTTTACAGTCTTTGGGATAATCTCGGACTGGGAATCAAACCCAGGACCTTCAGCTTGCAGGCTGAATGATTTATCACCAGACAACTGCAGGCTGTTATATTTAAGTGAAGAACATAGGAATAATAAACATTCTTGATTGATGAAGACTTGATTTGTTTGTTTGTTGTTGTTTAACGTCCCACTCAAGAATCTTTCACTCATATGGGTACGTCACTAAACGCTGGTGAAGGGCTTCAAAGTTTCGCCTATGCTCGGCACTTACAACCATTGAGCAGTGAGGGTTCTTTAACATGCTGACACTCAATGTGACATGGGACCTAAAAAAAACAGTCATTGAGTATGTGAGTGATGTGAAACATTCTCTCCCTGAAACTTTATCTAAGACTATATCACGTATATATAACACTTACTCTCCTCTGTATCTAAGACCATATCATGTATATATCAGACTTACCCTCCTCTGTATCTAAGACCATATGATGTATATATAAGACTAAATCTCCTCTGTATCTAAGACCATATCATGTATATATCAGACTTACCGTCCTCTGTATCTGAGACCATATCATGTATATATCAGACTTACCCTCCTCTGTATCTGAGACCATATCATGTATATATCAGACTTACCCTCCTCTGTATCTAAGACCATATGATGTATATATAAGACTAAATCTCCTCTGTATCTAAGACCATATCATGTATATATCAGACTTACCCTCCTCTGTATCTGAGACCATATCATGTATATATCAGACTTACTCTCCTCTGTATCTCAGACCATATCATGTATATATCAGACTTACTCTCCTCTGTATCTCAGACCATATCATGTATATATCAGACTTACTCTCCTCTGTATCTCAGACCATATCATGTATACATCAGACTTACTCTCCTCTGTATCTCAGACCATATCATGTATACATCAGACTTACTCTCCTCTGTATCTCAGACCATATCATGTATACATCAGACTTACTCTCCTCTGTATCTCAGACCATATCATGTATACATCAGACTTACTCTCCTCTGTATCTGAGACCATATCATGTATATACCAGACTTACTCTCCTCTGTATCTAAGACCATATGATGTATATATAAGACTAAATCTCCTCTGTATCTAAGACTATATCATGTATATATAAGACTTACTCTCCTCTGTATCTCAGACTATATCATGTATATACCAGACTTACTCTCCTCTGTATCTAAGACTATATCATTTATATATAAGACTTACTCTCCTCTGTCTGGTGTTGTTCCAAGTTTTCTCAAATTCTTATTTAAAAGGAAAACCAAGCAAGAAAGATAACTCTTCATAAAATCTCCTTCTGTAATGGTCACCTAAGAAAGAAATAACAAACAGTGCACTGGTCACCTATAGAAATAACAAACAGTGTAATGGTGACCTATAGAAATAACAAACAGTGCAATGGTCATCTACAGAAATAACAGTGTAATGGTCACCTATAGAAATAACAAACAGTGTAATGTCATCTATAGAAATAACAAACAATGTAATGGTCACCTTTAGAAATAACAAACATTGTAATGGTCACCTATAGAAATAACAAACAGTGTAATGATCACCTATAGAAATAACAAACAGTGTAATGATCACCTATAGAAATAACAAACAGTGTAATGGTCACCTATAGAAATAACAAACAGTGTAATGGTCATCTATAGAAATAACAAACAATGTAATGGTCACCTATAGAAATAACAAACAGTGTAATGATCACCTACAGAAATAACAAACAATGTAATGGTACAAACCTTATACATATCTATAACAATATCTCAGTACTTATAATCTCACAATACAGTACCTAGTTAGCACGGTTTTACTGTAGGACCAAACCTTACACATATCTATAACAATATCTCAGTACTTATAATCTCACAATACAGTACCTAGTTAGCACGGTTTTACTGTAGGACCAAACCTTATACATATCTATAACAATATCTCAGTACTTATAATCTCACAATACAGTACCTAGTTAGCACGGTTTTACTGTAGGACCAAACCTTACACATATCTATAACAATATCTCAGTACTTATAATCTCACAATACAGTACCTAGTTAGCACGGTTTTACTGTAGGACCAAACCTTACACATATCTATAACAATATCTCAGTACTTATAATCTCACAATACAGCACCTAGTTAGTACGGTTTTACTGTAGGACCAAACCTTACACATATCTATAACAATATCTCAGTTCTTATTACATCAAAATACAGCACCTTTTTAGTGTGTTTTGACAAAAATTTAATGTAAAGAAGAACTGTATTGAAGACAAGTCTATGTTTATAAATTGACTGGCATATCCTATATCTGTTAAGTGTCAACAGTAAACCTAAATATTATCACTCTCACATATTTTTGTCATTTTTGTCCATTAGACGAGAGAGCAAATTTAAAATGAAAGTGAAAGTGTAAATTTAACCTAAATAAATAAAACAGGGACAAACAAGCTGTCTATTATACTATAGTGATTCAGGGCGAATTTGAGATGGGGCAAATATGCTTTCCTTTGTAAAAGGGCAAAAAATCCAGTTGGGAAAAACAGTTGGAAAAAAAAAGGGGTGAAAATTTGGATGTTTACAGTAAATAGTATGGTCTTGTATGTATAGTCTATACTGGCCTGTAGAGTTGGATTGGTTAACAGAAAAACATTATTATCATCTTACGTTGACATAATACTCATCCAGTTTGACAGTATTAATCGTCCAATCAGGATAGCCGATCATCTTCTCTATAGCCAATGCTTTTTCTTGGGCCAAACTTCTTGTTTGTTCATCCATCCAACCTACTGTTGGCATACTGCTAAGGAATGCATTCCGAATCTCGTCCACAATTGTCTCCACCTGTGGGTTATATTTATCAAATTTAAAACATGGCACAGTCAGGATATAGCCTTCTGTCATAGCTTTTAAAATTATGATACCCTAATCATTTTGTTATAGAAGTTCAAAAAATAATCATATTTGACGATGACGACCTTTACCCTAACAAGACTACTTTAACATTTCTTACACCACTGACATATTTACATAACAAAAAATGTTAGTTTCACAGAAAATAAAATTTCAACAAAATTATTAGAAATGTTGTTAATTTTACAATAATCTTCATCAATATTACATCATATGACATATCATGTTTAACACTAATATTCCTGTTATTACTATATCGTTATCATTACTGTCAATAGCATCATTATTTTTACCTGTGTGCGACTTTCCTCTGCAAAGTATTGCTTCACATAAATGGCACTTGTAGCAAATCCAAAAACTGAGTTGACACGACTTACACATCGCTGCCATCGGGGATCAAACTTGGTTATACCATTTTCAGCTTTCAATAAAATAAGATATGCTTCAGAAAATCTGGAGGGGAGGTAATTCACCACGCGGCTAATGACATACCAAACAATATAGTTGGCTAGTGTGCTGTAAATAAAAAACGAGTTTTATCAGAATAATGTATTATTGATTTCTGAAAAGTCAAAATCTATCATTATAAAACATTTTATAACAGATTTACCTAATGTAACCTATCACTTGACTTCAAGAGACTTGTAGGCCCTTACAGGGAGTCACCTGCTTCCTACTATATCAACAGAAGTTATGATTATCTAGTCCCTTTAGAACATTTACCCCAGAGTATGTGACATACCTTATCTGGAGATGATTGCTTGACACTTTTTCTGTTTTTATTTTCAGTAAAAGTTGAGAATGTTTAAGGTTTATCATGTTTATGACTGCCACATGTCACCAAGTCACATGTCACCAGGTCACAAAAGGTCATCTGAGTAATACATGAGTCTGTAATTTCCAGTCCATGACCTTTGTCAAAGGTCAAGAATGTGGTAGTGCATGTAACATCATAAGATATTAAAATGAAAGTAAAATGTCAGTTGTTTTTATTCATTTTCTAATATGATGTCACTGTTTTTTTGGTTTTTTTTGGTTTATAGTTGTGTAGTCCCACCTTAGACAAAAGACTTGAATTGCTTCATATTTTGATTAATTACATGCATATCAGAAATCTGACTTAAATTTATTCTAATTGAACCCAGATGTTGGATGAACCAACCCAGGCAAAATTTAATGAAAAAGTCCCAGAACCAAGCGACTGAAAGACAATTTTCAGCTCCTGTGTTTATTTTCCACAGATAGGGGTTTGCAGGCAGAACATATTACTATAATATTTATATATAACTATAATATTTGTGCTGACAAGTCACCCGTCACCCCTGTTTTACTCTAATATAGACCCCTGGTGTTTGTAAACATGTGCCAGTTCATCTTGGCAGACCTATATATACCTGGATTCTGTGAAAAATAAATGTATCACTTACCTCGGTTCTGTTTCTTGTATGATTGGTCCAAGCTTCCTGAAATAATCTGGAGTTGGCACCAGTATTTCCTCTGATTCAGGAATTTCCTTCTTAAATACCCTGGAGAGATAGAGCTTAATATCCAGCTGAAAGAGAATAATCAACAGTTCGTACAGTAAAATCCATATAACCTGGCGGGGCGGAGTCTTGTGAACCCTTTTTTGACCTGGGCGAGTTTAAAGTTTAGGTGATAAAGCATAACATTGAAATTACACTGATTAGAGTAATCGGACAATAGCTGCACTGCATGTATTTATCCTTTAAAACCCTTCATTTGACATCAACTACTCTTCGTTTGACATCAACTACTCTTCATTTGACATCATCTACACTTCGTTTGACATCAACTACACTTTGTTTGACATCAACTACTCTTCATTTGACATCAACTACTCTTCATTTGACATCAGCTACTCTTCATTTGACATCAGCTACTCTTCACTTGACATCAACTGTCTATCACAGAAAATTAATCTCAAATACAAATCAAATTCACCCATAGCAGTGAACTCCCTGTTCTCCTGAGGGAAAGGCTCTCCTTAAAGACAAGGGGATATATCTCCAAAGACAACACCATAGAAGATTGGTTCACATTACAAAGTTTTCAAACATCAATTGACTGTCACCTGAGCCCCAAACCTATCTACAAAATTACAGATTCAGGAATAGTAAAATTATTGATAGAAGGATCACAAAATTACTGATGCAGAGGATCATGAGATTCTGTACTCCAGACAAGCTGTGTATTTGCATATTTTATGCATAAAAAATCAATGGATACACAAACTAAAATACATGCATAAGATACCCGATGCAATTTAAATCTGGATCTGAAACTTTCTGAAAGATAAAAGTTGAGTGTGCTTGTTCTGAATGGATCTTGGTCATTAAGTAATTTATTGTGCTCAAGCCTTGTAGTGATAATATGTTTTTCTGACCCTCACCCAGATGTTAAAATACAGACTTACACTGTACAAACTGTTAAATATATATTAATTAAGTGTAATTTGGAAGCCAAGTAATTAGAAGAAAATCAATGGAAATCATAGTCTGGAAACAGATTTGGAAAATACCCACTTGACTGAAATTATGTGGGTTTAAATACCCACTGCAATGAAAAAGTTGTGGGTATTGTACCCAGGTCCTCTAAAAGTAATCTGGAGTACTGGGACACAGTTTTTTTTTATTAAATAGGACACACAACTTCTACCACGGAACCTCATCCATACAGATGCATTTCAAGAGACAACAGAAGACTTCAGTGTTAAGTCGGTCGTCAGCGTTCTCCAGTGGACTTGACAACATGTTTACTTACACTTGAACCAAATATATCCTGGAACATGTTTACTTACACTTGAACCAAATATATCCTGGAACATGTTTACTTACACTTGAACCAAATATATCCTGGAACATGTTTACTTACACTTGAACCAAATACATCCTGGAACATGTTTACTTACACTTGAACCAAATACATCCTGGAACATGTTTACTTACACTTGAACCAAATATATCCTGGAACATGTTTACTTACACTTGAACCAAATATATCCTGGAACATGTTTACTTACACTTGAACCAAATATATCCTGGAACATGTTTACTTACACTTGAACCAAATACATCCTGGAACATGTTTACTTACACTTGAACCAAATATATCCTGGAACATGTTTACTTACACTTGAACCAAATATATCCTGGAACATGTTTACTTACACTTGAACCAAATATATCCTGGAACTGCTTCACTGTCATTTTGTGATAATTCTTTTGAGGATCCAATAATTGTTCCTGTGAATACTGAATCTGTGGAAGAAAAAAACAAAATATGATTTGTTTTCCATAATTAATACCAGATACACAATTATAACTTAATAAACATATCAGGTAATAGTACATAAAAATAAAATTTTTATCATGAAACAAGATGTGTTTGTGAAGCACAAATTTCCCGGTCCCTACAAATTTTTGCAATGTCCTACGTTTTGACCCCACCCCCAGGGGCATGTGATGTCAGTGAAGTGTGAGCAACCCTTTGATGAACTTACATCCGAAGTTTGGTTATTGTATCAAAATCCATACTTGAAATATTGCACTTTATACGTAAGCAGGGCAGAATTATGGACAGACACACAGACAGACACACAGACAGACACACAGACAGACGGACTATCCAAATACTAGATGCCCCTAGCAGATCTTTCAGGCCAGGGGTATAAAAAGTTAAATTAATGTCATTGCACCATATCATCAATATATAACCCCATCCTGAGTCAGTACCATTGACATATGGGCTATGATTTTATTATTTCACAAAATTTATATGTTCCAACAATTTATCAACTATCATTTACAAACTAGGCCAAAGTAGCCATAACTTTTACCTGGTTTAGCAACCACCTGTGTGTAAAGACCATCTGGTCACAAAGACCGCTTTTTGCTGCCCCCAATATTACCATTTGTGTACAAATCAACCTCTATATAAAGACCACATCCCTATAAAGACTTGTGTTCTTGTGTACATAAGGGGGTTGTTACATACAAGTTTCACTGTACTAAATACATTGCCCAAAATATCTTGTAAAATTATTCCTAATTAGTTGAAGCTAGGTACATTGGTTTACTAGTTCAAAAACTAGATATGCACAGGAGAGTTCCAAAGTAAACAAATAATTGTAAATTGTAACTCTCAGATTTCAAAAATATTGATTCTCCTGTGAAGCAAGTCGTCAAAAACAGTATACAACTGCTTAACATGAAGACAACATAGCTTGTGACAGCATTGTATCTCAGATACTGACACTTTTATTGAAAAGTAGGTCAAACAACATTATCTAGGTCACAAGGTCAAATATCACAGTACCAACTGAAAGAGTTCATCTTAAGAATTTCACATGTGAAATATTAAACCTACTACTTATATTTCAAAAGTTAAAGCCAAGTTTAATGTTTTTGTCCACAGATGTCATGGGGCTAACATTAGTTCTCTGAACATTTTCTCAAGTTTTCTACCTTTTTTGTTAAAAACATCCCTACACAGATTTTCTCATGTTTTCTACATTTTTGTTAAAAACATCCCTACACAGATTTTCTCATGTTTTCTACCTTTTTTGTTAAAAACAAGTACACACATTTTTTCAAGTATTCTACTTTTTGTTAACCACAGCCCTATACACATATTCTCAGTTTTCTACTTTTTTGTTAACCACAGCCCTATACACATATTCTCAGTTTTCTACTTTTTGTTAACCACAGCCCTATACACATATTCTCAGTTTTCTACTTTTTGTTAACCACAGCCCTATACACATATTCTCAGTTTTCTTCTTTATGCTAACCACAGCCCTTAACACATATTCTCAGTTTTCTTCTTTATGCTAAACACAGCCCTAAACACATATTCTCAGTTTTCTTCTTTATGCTAAACACAACCCTATACAAATTTTCTCAAGTTTTCTACTTTTTGTTAAACACAGCATAACATCTTATACATAACAACAATATTAGGGTTAATCAAAATCACATATAGAGTCAAAGTTGTCTACAACAGCCCACTTAAGGGAACAGGCAAAAGTAGCCATAAAAGACAGGTGGCCTTTATAAAGAAGCTTATTCATTATAAAAAAAAGTTAACAAAGGTTATGTTTGAATGACCTTTATAGTCAGGTGCTCTTTATACACAGGTGGCCTTTAATACAAGTTTGCCTGTATATAGACTGTTACACCTTTATACCATGTATACTTACAATGGCAAGTTTTGTCTCAAAATCGTACACCTTTTTCATTTCACTCAAAACAGTCTCACTGTTCCCACCGAGGTATTCCCCTACTTTAGAGGAAAATTGAAGAAATGCATCATGGGTAGAATTATGATTGGAATGATTTGAAAAGTATTCTTCTCTAGCTGCTAAGGTTAGTCCCGACTGCTCAATCTACAAAATAACCAAAAATAAAAATCAATACAGTCAGAGACATTCGGTTTAAAACAAAGTACTGTCTTCAACTTCCTTAGCAATGGTTATTTTAGTGGCATTGGTTATTTATAGTAGCAATGATTATTTTTAGTAGCAATGGTTATTCTAGTAGCAACAGGTATTTTATTAGCAATGGCTATTTAAGTAACAATGGTTATTTTAGTAGCAATTGTTATTTAAGTAACAATGGTTATTTTAGTAGAAATAATTATTTTAGTAGCACAGGTTATTTTTAGTAGCAATGATTATTATAGTAGCAAAGGTAATTTCAGTAATGGTTATTTAGAATTAGTCTGAGAATTTTGTACAGCTTCAGTTATTTCTTAAATATGATGAGGGAAGCAGGCAAAACTAGAAACATCAGACTTATGAACTCTTTCCAGTTTTACAGCCTGGGAACCTGATATAAGCATCTTGTTACATGTTTCCAACACTGACAGTTTCATGAGCATGTTTTTAAGTTGGTATATGTTCTTTCAATTATGATAAAGGGTTATGGGTGTGCAGTGGTTTGAGCACTGACTAGCAGGAAGGAGAACCCAAGTTCACAACTCTGTATAACAAAAACTTCATTAAGAAGAATTGATGGTTCTTTTGCCTAGCAGTACATGTCATAAGACAAACTTTGTCTCCGGCAAACTTTTCTAGTGAAAACAACAATTATAAAAATAAAAAAAAAAACAAATACATATTACCTGAATGATATTTGTACTACTATTTTTATCATCTGGGGCAACAAACATGGAAAACAATGGTCCAAAATCTAAAAGATGGCTTCCAACTATAGCGTCCATCAAACTCCAAGTGTCCTTGTTCCAGGTGACTCCATTAGAAGATGTAATAGTCCAGGATCCCAAACGTTTAATTAACTGAAAAAAAATTATACAAATGTAGCATTTTGACCTTCAATGCATTAAAGATTAAAACAATAATATTACCAAAACATTATTAATATACAGAGAGGTGCTTGTTGTTGTTTTGTTGTTTAATATCCCACTCAAGAATATTTCACTCAAATGGAGATGTCATCAAATGTCGGTGAAGGGCTTCAAATTTTGGCCTATGTTCGGCACTTACGGCCATTGAGCAGTGAGGGTTATTTAACATGCAGACACCTACTGTGACACGGGACCTCGGCTTTTACTGTATCATCTTCAGAGAGGTGTTCTTTCAATGCTGCGGTTTTCATTATACATATTATATATACATGTACAGTCTGTATTGTTTGTGATTGATTTAATCTAAAACACAACATTTTAAGCACCGTGGCAAAAACACATTATATTTACATATCTCCATGACAATGTATAGGCTTCAGGTATATTTTTATATCTCTATAGAAACAAAAACTTTATATTTACATACTTCTATAGCAGGCTGTATCCCTTGTTTCTCTATGGTCTCTTCATCCATACAAGTGTTAAAATAAACCTTGGCTTTCTGTATAGCAGCTGAAAAATTCCCTTCAAACACGGAACCTGGTTGCTCAAGGATCTAAATGAAAACAAAAATGAGATCTGATAACTGACCCAGAGAAAACTACAGGTGACTCTCAATGGCTAAAATGTTTAACTATGCCCTCTATGTGGGCCTCATTTTTAAACCAATGACATGAAACTATCCACATTTGGTATAAAGATAGCAAGCAAAACATTGGTAATACTTCACACTGATTGGTTCCATGCTTGTGAAAAGATAAGTGGGTTCCACTTGGTCAAGTGGTTACAGAGAAGATCAAGTCAACATACCACAATACAGATATAAACAAGATAGATAGAGCGACAATTACCTTTCTAAGCTTCTTGTTCATGTGGTTACAGAGAAGATTACGTTAAAATAACCACAATACAGATGTAAAGAAGATAGATCTAGAGACAATTACCTTTCTCAGCTTCTTGTTATTTTTGTCCTGGATTTCACTGAAGATGTTATACTTTCCTCTGGAATCAGGAAAATCTGTGATTTTTTCCCAGTTTCCACAGGTGTACTTGTAGAAATCCTCGCACGGATCAGCTGATAGATCCATCTTACCTGTTATGTAGGCACTTGTCTGTACACATCCATTTGTGAAACATACCTGCAATTAACAAAAACGTGTTAATCAGATATCTACATGATCTATTTTTAGACTGATTTGTTGGGTCCGCAAGAATATTCCATTTACACACTTGCAAAAGGTGAATATAAAAAAATGAGAAGAATGAGTCTGAGGACATGATTGCCCCTGCTCAGGCTGGCTTATAGTAGTTGAGAATACTTTTCGAGAACATTTGATATCAACGGTAGTATTTATAGTGTTCTATTGTTCTACATGTTCTAGTCTTAGGTTTTTTTGTCCTGTGTAATATTTCTATATTTTCACTGTTTTGTTTTTTACTTCTTATGTAATAAATTTTCTGATAAGTTCTGTCGTGTCTTTCGAATTTCTCAGTTCTTGACTAATGCTTGAGTTTTTTTTACTTCTAATATCTCTATTAGTTTTACTTGTTTATTTGGTAAACTAAGCATTTATGATTTTAATACTTAAGTGATAACTCTAGAACAGTACATGTAAATGACTCACTGCCAGTGTTCCAACTCTGTCTGCATGTTGAATTTGCATTGTGCCTGAGTTTCATGAAATTTGGATGAGGCAAACCAAATTCAGAGTGCGGAATGAAAAATCAGACAGATGTAATGTCAAGAGTGCATTATACTCTCTAAAACACAGAAGAGTTCCTTATTATGGCAGCAACCATCATTAGTGGCCAAGTGTACTTACTGTAAAATCTGATGACAGGTGTTGCCACACAATGACCCCCGCCAACAGAGCAATGATCGACAATGTCACCACCATGATACAGAGGAATCTGCGATGTAACTTGTTCCATTTTGACTCTGTTTGCTTCTTGAATGTGTCTAAATATAGAATCATAATTATGATTACAGTATGTATAAAATCATAATCATGATTACATATAAAATCATAATCATGATTGTAGTACATATAAATTAATAATAATAATTACAATACATATAAAAACATGATCATGATTACTCCACAAATAAAATCATAATCATGATTACAATACATATAAAATCATAATTATTACATTATTAATTATTAATGATTACAGTCATGGTACATAATAACATTGTATTATAATTAAAGCATAGCACATTATGATTAATGATTCTATATTGCATATAAAATCAAGAATCTAAATTCTATTAAATAGTCTGAATTTACCAATTAGAAAAGCACAGCAGTCAACAATCATAATTTTTTTCACTTATAGAGCTAGTATGATAGTCTGGAAATTTATGTGTCTGAATGGAAAAGTCACTTGTCCAACATTTGAAGAACAGATTTTTGGGTATAGGGATTTTGTTCTGCTGGACAAATGTTTAATAACTTTCACCTAGGTAACTACAAAATAAAATGATAACAGTAACAAAACAGTAATGAAGTGAAGTGTAAATCTGTACATAATCCAGTATAACTACTATGTACTTACACAAACTGTATATGTATATAACATATATAACCTGTATCTGTGAGGTTATTACATATATAACCTGTATCTGTGACTGAGGTTATTACATATATAACCTGTATCTGTGACTGAGGTTATTACATATATAACCTGTATCTGTGAGGTAATTACATATATAACCTGTATCTGTGAGGTAATTACATATATAACCTGTATCTGTGAGGTAATTACATATATAACCTGTATCTGTGAGGTTAATTACATATATAACCTGTATCTGTGAGGTAATTACATATATAACCTGTATCTGTGAGGTAATTACATATATAACCTGTATCTGTGAGGTAATTACATATATAACCTGTATCTGTGAGGGTAATTACATATATAACCTGTATCTGTGAAGTAATTACATATATAACCTGTATCTGTGAGGTAATTACATATATAACCTGTATCTGTGAGGTAATTACATATATAACCTGTATCTGTGAGGCTATTACATATATAACCTGTATCTGTGAGGTAATTACATATATAACCTGTATCTGTGAGGTAATTACATATATAACCTGTATATGTGAGGTAATTACATATATAACCTGTATCTGTGAGGTAATTACATATATAACCTGTATCTGTGAGGTAATTACATATATAACCTGTATCTGTGAGGCTATTGCATATATAACCTGTATCTGTGAGGCTATTACATATATAACCTGTATCTGTGAGGTAATTACATATATAACCTGTATCTGTGAGGTAATTACATATATAACCTGTATCTGTGAGGTAATTACATATATAACCTGTATCTGTGAGGTTATTACATATATAACCTGTATCTGTGAGGTTATTACATATATAACCTGTATCTGTGAGGCTATTACATATATAACCTGTATCTGTGAGGTAATTACATATATAACCTGTATCTGTGAGGTAATTACATATATAACCTGTATCTGTGAGGTAATTACATATATAACCTGTATCTGTGACTGAGGCTATTACATATATAACATGTATCTGTGACTGAGGCTATTACATATATACCCTGTATCTGTGACTGAGGCTATTACATATATAACCTGTATCTGTGAGGTTATTACATATATAACCTGTATCTGTGAGGCTATTACATATATAACCCTGTATCTGTGACTGAGGTTATTACATATATAACCTGTATCTGTGAGGTTATTACATATATAACCTGTATCTGTGAGGCTATTACATATATAACCTGTATCTGTGACTGAGGTTATTACATATATAACCTGTATCTGTGAGGTTATTACATATATAACCTGTATCTGTGAGGTTATTACATATATAACCTGTATCTGTGACTGAGGTTATTACATATATAACATGTATCTGTGACTGAGGTTATTACATATATAACCTGTATCTGTGACTGAGGTTATTACATATATAACCTGTATCTGTGACTGAGGTTATTACATATATAACCTGTATCTGTGAGGTAATTACATATATAACCTGTATCTGTGACTGAGGTTATTACATATATAACCTGTATCTGTGAGGTAATTACATATATAACCTGTATCTGTGACTGAGGTTATTACATATATAACCTGTATCTGTGAGGCTATTACATATATAACCTGTATCTGTGAGGTTATTACATATATAACCTGTATCTGTGACTGAGGTTATTACATATATAACCTATATCTGTGACTGAGGTTATTACATATACAACCTGTATCTGTGACTGAGGTTATTACATATATAACCTGAATCTGTGACTGAGGTTATTACATATATAACCTGTATCTGTGACTGAGGTTATTACATATATAACCTGTATCTGTGAGGTTATTACATATACAACCTGTATCTGTGACTGAGGTTATTACATATATAACCTGTATCTGTGACTGAGGTTATTACATATATAACCTGTATCTGTGAGGTTATTACATATATAACCTGTATCTGTGACTGAGGTTATTACATATATAACCTGTATCTGTGACTGAGGTTATTACATATACAACCTGTATCTGTGACTGAGGTTATTACATATATAACCTGAATCTATGACTGAGGTTATTACATATACAACCTGTATCTGTGACTGAGGTTATTACATATATAACCTGTATCTGTGACTGAGGTTATTACATATATATCCTGTATCTGTGAGGCTATTACATGTATAACCTGTATCTGTGACTGAGGTTATTACATATATAACCTGTATCTGTGAGGTTATTACATATAAAACATGTATATGTGAGGCTATTACAAATAAAACATGTATATGTGAGGTTATTACCTATATAACATGTATCTGTGAGGTTATTACATGTACATAAAAAACATGTATCTGTGAGGTTATTACATGTACATAAAAAACATGTATCTGTGAGGTTATTACATATAAAACATGTATATGTGAAGTTTTTACATATATAACATGTATCTGTGACTGAGGTCATTTTATATATAACATGTATTTGTGACTTTATTACATATATAACATGTATCTAAAGTTATAACATACATATAACATAATCTATACCTGTGAAGTTATAACTTATATAAACAATACATGTGAGATTATCACATCTAAAACCTAAACACGTTAATCATAAAATGCCTATACAATGTATTTTAAAATATTTGGGGTGAGGACTTAACACCTTCATCCTGTATCACTGTATATATAACCTATACATGTACATGTAGCTGTGAGGTAGAATATATACACATAAACCTCTGTATTTTACCATATATTAACCTTTGAATTTGAAGTTGTTTTCACATGTTGTATATAAGCTATACATGTAGCTGTTAGATAGCAACACACCTATAAAACCTCTATATTAAACCTTTGGGGTGAGGACTTTCACATGATGTATATAACCTATACATGGGCTGAGGACTATTCACATGATGTATTTTAACTTATACTGTTTATGTACATGTAGCTATGATATTTACTGTAGGTGAGGAACACACCTATAAAACCTCTATATCTTACTGTTGAGGTGAGGACTTTTACATACTGTATATAACCTATACATGTAGCTGTGAGGTAGAAACATACATATAAAACTTCTGTATTTACTGTTGGAGTGAGGACTTTCACATACTGTATATAAGCTGTGAGGTAGAAATATACATATAAAACTTCTATATTTACTGTTGGGGTGAGGACTTTTACATATTGTATATAAGCTGTACATGTAGCTGTGAGGTGGAAACATACATATAAAATGTCCATTAAATTTTGGGTTGAGGACTTTTACATCTTGTTTATAACCTATATATGTAGCTGTGAGGTGGAAACATACATATCAAATTTCCATTAACCTTTGGGTTGAGGACTTTCACATCTTGTTTATAACCTATATATGTAGCTGTGAGGTGGAAACATATAAAATTTCTAAATTAACCAATTGGGTAAAGACTATAACATGCTTGTATGTAGCTGTGAGGTAAGAACTTTCATATAAAACCTTTACATTAAGATTTGATATATAACTAAGACATTAGATAAACTGTACATCTTAACCCATTCACCTCTAAAGACACATTTGGACTGGACTAAGTCACTGATTTACAGAAGAATCCATTGTTTTTCAAGGGTTGATGAGTTTTAAAAGTCTAAGACTATGACAAAAGTCTGTAGATTTTCTTATGAAACACAGGTCAGATATGTCAGGGGAGGATTATCTCACCTGGACTTAAATCAAGAGAAGAATCCTCACTACTTGTTGCTGACACCGTGTCTGTCAGGGCTTTATATCTGTAACCTTCGGCAATCATCCTAATCCTTGCTTTTTCAATCTCCGCCTTTTTGTAATATTGGCCATCTTGGTTTCCGTTGACCAGTTGGGTTTTTTCTTCACTCATCTCAAAGTGTACACATTTTCAGCACAGACATCAGATATGCTATCATACACTAACCATGACAGTTCACATTTGAAAAAATGTCTGATGTCAAGTTTGAATGTGTAATCTGAAAATTATTTTATATAATTCAGATGCTAGTTTGAAAGTTGCCTTTATTATACAATATGATTTATTATATACATGTAACCCATCTTCTCTCTCTCTCTCTCTCTCTCTCTCTCTCTCTCTCCCTCCCTTCCTTCCTCCCTCCCTCTCTCCCTGGACTTCCCCAAAATGACTGTCCATGTAGACACACATTAACAATTAAAACACATACACAAACACCCCCCCCACACACACACACATATATATGAGTTCTGCATACAGTGGGCAAGTCTTGATAGCTTGTCACATCATACCAAAATCTAGTTCTTATTTTGTTACATGAAAATGTATGTTTTAACACACAAAATAGGATTTATTTCCATACAAAGAGATCATTTCTCCTTTAAAAATGATAACAAAAGCATGTGTTCCTTGTAAATAGCAAGTATTAGAGACCAGATAATGCAGATATCATATCCACTTGGTGTAATATGCTTCATACAAACACTGTCAATGGTATAGAACCTAATTGGACATGATTTAGAGTCTAGTGGGATATGATACGAACAATGAGACCTAGGGGCACCCGGGGGCACCGGGGGGCAACTAGGGGCACCTGGGGGACCTTGTGCACTTATAGGGATGGAATTGCTTTAATGTTGAATTACAAGAAGCAGAAGTTTTTCCTGTAATCATTAGTCAAACAATCGATCATCAAACAACAATAGATTTGTTATAAGTCAAATGGCGTGACCAAAAGCAATTATAATGATGATCTTATACAACATAGAATCATCCCAGGTGTTGGGTGCGTGACATTACAATGGATGATCAACACACATACACAAATTATTACATGGTACATGTATGTCCTAGATCAGTCCATCATGATCTAGATCAAAATTTCTAAAAATTAGCTCTAGCCAATGCCTTAAATAACCCTAGATCTTGCCCATACATTGAAATTTACTGATATAGAACAAGCTAGCCATAGATTTACAGAACAACCTAGCTATAATTTTACAGAATAAGCTAGCTATAAATTTATGGAACAAGCTAGCTACAGATTTACAGAACAAGCTAGCTATAGATTTACAGAATGAGCCAGCTATAGATTTACAGTACCAGCTAGATAAAGATTTACAGAACAAGCTAGCTGTAGATATGCTGACCTCAGCAACATAAAGTACAATGAAGTACAAAATGCTAATTATACTCTGATTATGTAAACAGATAGATTACCTGTAACAGGTGTGTTTGTATAAAACTGTAAAAACTGGTCTACTTATCTACCAAATATCAGTAACAGATGTCACTGTATACCATTACTACACACAGAGCACCCACAAACACACCCGCACACACATACACAGAGAGACTCACACACACATACAGACTCTTGTCTATGGGTAATTTCTTGGATTTTGATTGGTCTACATAAACAGAGACAGAGAATTAAAAATCTTAGAAACTTTTAGTCCATTGACAAAGTCACAAATTTTCAGTTTGTTAAACACTTTAATGATTTCTCCCTAAAATTCAGATCAACATTAAATCTACATCTACACACCCTGATGCTATAACTTGTTGTACACACCCTGACCCTATAACTTGTAAATCTACATGTACACACCTTGACCCTATAACTTGTAAATCTACATGTACACAACTTGACCCTATAACTTGTTGTAAATCTACATGTACACACCTTGACCCTATAACTTGTAAATCTACATGTACACACCTTGACCCTATAACTTGTAAATCTACATGTACACCCTGACCCTATAACTTGTAAATCTACATGTACACACCCTGACCCTATAACTTGTAAATCTACATGTACACACCCTGACCATATAACTTGTAAATCTACATGTACACACCTTGACCCTATAACTTATAAATCTACATGTACACACTGACCATATAACTTATAAATCTACATGTACACACTGACCATATAACTTATAAATCTACATGTACACACTGACCATATAACTTATAAATCTACATGTACACACTGACCATATAACTTATAAATCTACATGTACACACTGACCATATAACTTATAAATCTACATGTACACACTGACCATATAACTTATAAATCTACATGTACACACTGACCATATAACTTGTAAATCTACATGTACACAACTTGACCCTATAACTTATAAATCTACATGTACACACCTTGACCCTATAACTTATAAATCTACATGTACACACTGACCATATAACTTATAAATCTACATGTACACACTGACCATATAACTTATAAATCTACATGTACACACCTTGACCCTATAACTTGTAAATCTACATGTACACACCTTGTTAACTTGTAAATCTACATGTACACACCTTGACACTATAACTTATAAATCTACATGTACACACTGACCATATAACTTATAAATCTACATGTACACACTGACCATATAACTTATAAATCTACATGTACACACTGACCATATAACTTATAAATCTACATGTACACACCTTGACCCTATAACTTGTAAATCTACATGTACACACCTTGACCCTATAACTTATAAATCTACATGTACACACTGACCATATAACTTATAAATCTACATGTACACACTGACCATATATAACTTATAAATCTACATGTACACACTGACCATATAACTTATAAATCTACATGTACACACTGACCATATAACTTATAAATCTACATGTACACACTGACCATATAACTTATAAATCTACATGTACACACTGACCATATAACTTATAAATCTACATGTACACACTGACCATATAACTTATAAATCTACATGTACACACCTTGACCCTATAACTTATAAATCTACATGTACACACTGACCATATAACTTATAAATCTACATGTACACACTGACCATATAACTTATAAATCTACATGTACACACTGACCATATAACTTATAAATCTACATGTACACACATTGACCATATAACTTATAAATCTACATGTACACACTGACCCTATAACTTATAAATCTACATGTACACACCTTGACCCTATAACTTGTAAATCTACATGTACACACCTTGACACTATAACTTGTAAATCTACATGTACACACCTTGACCCTATAACTTGTAAATCTACATGTACATACCTTGACCCTATAACTTGTAAATCTACAAGTACACACCCTGACCCTATAACTTGTAAATCTACATGTACATACCTTGACCCTATAACTTGTAAATCTACATGTACATACCTTGACCCTATAACTTGTAAATCTACAAGTACACACCCTGACCCTATAACTTGTAAATCTACATGTACACACCCTGACCCTATAACTTGTAAATCTACATGTACACACCCTGACCCTATAACTTGTAAATCTACTTCCACACTGCACTAATATCCAACAAACGACAAGAACAATAATATCAGCATTTACGTAGCGCACCGTGTAGGTGGACGCCGGAATTTATTTTTAAAATAAACAATACGTAAATCATATGCAACATTAACAGTATAAATGTAATGTAAATATTCCGATACAGCTGCAGAACAGAACAAAGCAAAATGAAAATACAAAACAGTCATAATCTCATGTCTAATATGTACTAATTGCCTCCCTCGCCACCCAGGAAAAACCATAGATAAAAACACTAAGTGAAAATGACTATGGAAACCTGTGAATCCACGGTAAATTTGCGAGGTAAACGAATTTAGAATGGCGGATCCTCATTCTTTCTATATCGACATAAAATGAATTCTAAATTTGAACTTGCTTATATGGAGTGTGCGCTAGAAAGTGACTATTCAAGACCCCACCTTAACTATTAACGATAAAGTCGCACTAAAACTCGATTCTCATTGGCTACTGCTATGCAAAAATATCATAACAACTCTTAACGCAACTTCAAGTAACCTACAGCTCTTTACAAAATATAGTGATGTTAGGACAACTATTTCTCGCTTTACTATCGAAACGCGAGAAATTTCAAATATACACACCCTGACCCTATAACTTGTAAATCTACATGTACACACCTTGACCCTATAACTTGTAAATCTACATGTACACACCTTGACCCTATAACTTGTAAATCTACATGTACACCCTGACCCTATAACTTGTAAATCTACATGTACACACCCTGACCCTATAACTTGTAAATCTACATGTACACACCCTGACACTATAACTTATAAATCTACATGTACACACCCTGACACTATAACTTATAAATCTACATGTACACCACTGACCATATAACTTATAAATCTACATGTACACACTGACCATATAACTTATAAATCTACATGTACACACTGACCATATAACTTATAAATCTACATGTACATACTGACCATATAACTTATAAATCTACATGTACACACTGACCATATAACTTATAAATCTACATGTACACACTGACCATATAACTTATAAATCTACATGTACACACTGACCATATAACTTGTAAATCTACATGTACACAACTTGACCCTATAACTTATAAATCTACATGTACACACCTTGACCCTATAACTTATAAATCTACATGTACACACTGACCATATAACTTATAAATCTACATGTACACACTGACCATATAACTTATAAATCTACATGTACACACCTTGACCCTATAACTTGTAAATCTACATGTACACACCTTGACCCTATAACTTGTAAATCTACATGTACACACCTTGACCCTATAACTTATAAATCTACATGTACACACTGACCATATAACTTATAAATCTACATGTACACACTGACCATATAACTTATAAAAATCTACATGTACACACTGACCATATAACTTATAAATCTACATGTACACACCTTGACCCTATAACTTGTAAATCTACATGTACACACCTTGACCCTATAACTTGTAAATCTACATGTACACACCTTGACCCTATAACTTATAAATCTACATGTACACACTGACCATATAACTTATAAATCTACATGTACACACTGACCATATAACTTATAAATCTACATGTACACACTGACCATATAACTTATAAATCTACATGTACACACTGACCATATAACTTATAAATCTACATGTACACACTGACCATATAACTTATAAATCTACATGTACACACTGACCATATAACTTATAAATCTACATGTACACACTGACCCTATAACTTATAAATCTACATGTACACACTGACCCTATAACTTATAAATCTACATGTACACACTGACCATATAACTTATAAATCTACATGTACACACTGACCATATAACTTATAAATCTACATGTACACACTGACCATATAACTTATAAATCTACATGTACACACTGACCCTATAACTTATAAATCTACATGTACACACCTTGACCCTATAACTTGTAAATCTACATGTACACACCTTGACACTATAACTTGTAAATCTACATGTACACACCTTGACACTATAACTTGTAAATCTACATGTACATACCTTGACCCTATAACTTGTAAATCTACAAGTACACACCCTGACCCTATAACTTGTAAATCTACATGTACATACCTTGACACTATAACTTGTAAATCTACATGTACACACCTTGACCCTATAACTTGTAAATCTACATGTACATACCTTGACCCTATAACTTGTAAATCTACAAGTACACACCCTGACCCTATAACTTGTAAATCTACATGTACACACCCTGACCCTATAACTTGTAAATCTACATACACACCCTGACCCTATAACTTGTAAATCTACTTCCACACTGCACTAATATCCAACAAACGACAAGAACAATAATATCAGCATTTACGTAGCGCACCGTGTAGGTGGACGCCGGAATTTATTTTTAAATAAACAATACGTAAATCATATGCACACATTAACAGTATAAATGTAATGTAAATATTCCGATACAGCTGCAGAACAGAACAAAGCAAAATGAAAATACAAAACAGTCATAATCTCATGTCTAATATGTACTAATTGCCTCCCTCGCCACCCAGGAAAAACCATAGATAAAAAACACTAAGTGAAAATGACTATGGAAACCTGTGAATCCACGGTAAATTTGCGAGGTAAACGAATTTAGAATGGCGGATCCTCATTCTTTCTATATCGACATAAAATGAATTCTAAATTTGAACTTGCTTATATGGAGTGTGCGCTAGAAAGTGACTATTCAAGACCCCACCTTAACTATTAACGATAAAGTCGCACTAAAACTCGATTCTCATTGGCTACTGCTATGCAAAAATATCATAACAACTCTTAACGCAACTTCAAGTAACCTACAGCTCTTTACAAAATATAGTGATGTTAGGACAACTATTTCTCGCTTTACTATCGAAACGCGAGAAATTTCAAATATACACACCCTGACCCTATAACTTGTAAATCTAAGTGTACACACCCTTACCCTATAACTTGTAAATCTACATATACACACCTTGCTCCTATAACTTGTAAATCTACATGTACACACCTTGCTCCTATAACTTGTAAATCTACATGTACACACCTTGCCCCTATAACTTGTTGTAAATCTACATGTACACACCCTGACCCTATAACTTATAAATCTACATGTACACACGTTGATCCTGTAATTTGTTATAAATCTACATGTACACACCTTAACCCTATAACTTGTGACACCTTGACCCTATAACTTGTAAATCTACATGTACACACCTTGACCCTATAACTTGTAAATCTACATGTACACAACTTGACCCTATAACTTATAAATCTACATGTACACACCCTGACCCTATAACTTATAAATCTACATGTACACACGTTGACCCTGTAATTTGTTATAAATCTACATGTACACACCTTAACCCTATAACTTGTAAATCTACATGTACACACCTTGACCCTATAACTTGTAAATCTACATGTACACACCTTGACCCTATAACTTGTTGTAAATCTACATGTACACACCTTGACCCTATAACTTGTAAATCTACATGTACACACGTTGACCCTGTAATTTGTTATAAATCTACATGTACACACCTTGACACTATAACTTGTAAATCTACATGTACACACCTTGACCCTATAACTTGTAAATCTACATGTACACACCTTGACCCTATAACTTGTAAATCTACATGTACACACCCTGACCCTGTAATTTGTTATAAATCTACATGTACATACACTGACCTTATAACTTGTGATAATTGTTGAATTATAAATAATCATCAATAATTACATCCAATGACTAAATACCATCATTTTATCCAAAGGTCAATTTTCTTGTGACTGATTTTACATCACTGAAGCCTCATCAGGGCTTTTTTCAAATGTTATTTCTATGTTTCACAACTATAATTTAACATTTTTAAAGATTATCATTAACATGTCCCACGTGTATGGTTATCTTCTTATCACGAGATGATATATTTGGGATCATGATGACGGTTCATAAGCTGATGATGTGACACTAACTTCAAAAGGATTATCATTAAAGCAGGAATACATTTTATTACAAATCATGTCATACTATATCATGACAGTCAGTAGTGCGCTCGACTCTTGATTGTGAGGTCATGAGTTCGAGTCCAGCCGGCAGCAGGTTGATTTCCTGTCCTTCGGATGAGACAGTAAAACTTGAAGTTCCGTGTCACAGTACGTGTCGGCATGTTAAAGAATACTCACTGCTCAATGGCTGTAAGTGCCGAGCATAGGCCAAAATTTGAAGCCCTTCACTGGCATTTGGTGACATCTCCATAAGAGTGAAATATTATTGAGTGGGACGTTAAACAACAATAAACAAACAAACAAACAAACTATATCATGCCATATTGTCTAGTTGAGCTGCAGCCAAAAATGAATCAATGTTATGTATTAAATCTACAAGTGTTAGTTGATTATCATGTTTATTTTACTCGAATTAGTTAATTTTCAAAATTTGAAAAGACACAAGGTTTAACGAGAGTTAGATAACCATGATAATCAACTTACACGAGTTGTTGAATCTGTTTCTACCATAACTAAAAACTTAAGTAGGGGAACATTAATCTACATGATGTCTAAACACCATCAGGCTTGGACTCTCATGATCACATCAAACCTGTACCTCACTTCAATTACAATTTCTCTAGATTACATCAATATGTATACTTGTAGGAAACCTGACATTGTTAGAAACTTTAATATTTCACCATTTTCCCTCCAATTACTTTTATCACCAAAAGTTGGCTTGATGCAACTTCATGTACAAACATTTTCACCACAGTAGTAGTGCAGGCTCAGCCAATGAGCCAAAGTTCAAGTTTCTATTTCGACCAATGGAAATGGTCGGCATGTGTTAACCATGTGTGGTTAACAGGAAAACTTTAAACAACAGTGTTTCCATTAAATCAGCTAATTCTTCATGGTTTAACCATATGTGTTATGGTAGAAAAAATATTTATGTACTAAAAGTGAAAGAACAAAAGTTAAAAAGGATAAAGGTGAAATAATTGACAAAAGTCATGAAAGAATTGTAAAAGGACTGAAATAAACTAAACCGCCTTTCTAAATTTCTATCTTTGATATATATAAAGTTTAAAAACTTTCAAAAATGAACAAAGTATTAATAGTAACACAACACATACATAGATACAGGGTCGTTCTCTTCATGTCTAATTACAAAATGTTAGAACCAACTTACACTTTAAATATATATATATATATATATATATATATACAGTCGATTCCACTTATTTGCATACCTGTTAATTGCATAAAGAATTACAAAAAAAGACAAAACCATTTCCCATCTCTTACATGTTAAATATTCCTTTTAATTGCATAGGTTAAACCAAGTATTCCTGTTAATAGCATAAGATATTCACCAAAATGGGGAAATATGTATGTACTAATTATGGTAAAAAGTTATGTGTGGACATACTATTTTCATATAAATAAGAACATACCAAACTATGTTTTATGAAAATTTTGCTTTTATGAAATTATTTCACCTTAATGCTTAATGGGATTCCATTACTAGTGTACCTAGGATGTTTATAATAGTATTATACACATTATTGAAAGGACTAATTGAACATAAATCACCTTGTTCACTAAAATACTCTATTCCTGTTATTTGCATAATTTTCTCCGACATTTTGGCTATGCAATTATGAGGAATCCACTGTATATTTGTTTGTTTGTTTATTGTTGTTTAACATCCCACTCAAGAATATTTCACTCATATGGAGACGTCACCAAATGCCAGTGAAGGGCTTCAAATTTTGGCCTATGCTCAGCACTTACGGCCATTGAGCAGTGAAGGTTCTTTAACGTGCCGACACCTACTGTGACACAGGACCCTCCAACTTTTACTGTCTCATCCGACAGACAGGAAACCGACCTGTCACTGGCGGGACTCGAACTCACGACCTCACGATCCAGAGTCGAGCGCGCTACCGACTAGGCCAGGGCGGATCTCCACTGTATATATATATATATGTGAACTGTAAATGTACCCAGTGTTTATATTTAGTTATGTACCCAGTGTTTATATTTAGTAATTACCCAGAGTTTATATTTAGTAATGTACCCAAAGTTTATACCCCAGAGTTTATATTTGGTGATGTATCTAGTCTTTATATCTGGTGATGTACCTTAGTGTACCCAGTGTTTACATTTGGTGATGTACCCAGTGTTTACATTTGGTGATGTACCCAGTGTTTATATTTGGTGATGTACCCAGTGTTCATATTTGGTAATGTACCCAGTGATTACATTTGTTGATGTACCCAGTGTTTACATTTGGTGATGTACCCAGTGTTTACATTTGGTGATGTACCCAGTGTTCATATTTGTTGATGTACCCAGTGTACCCAGTGTTTACAATTGGTGATATACCCAGTGTTCACATTTGGTGATGTACCCAGTGTTCATATTTGTTGATGTACCCAGTGTTTACAATTGGTGATATACCCAGTGTTTACATTTGGTGATGTACCCAGTGTTTACATTTGGTGATGTTCCTAGTGTTTACATTTGGTGATGTTCCTAAGTTTATGTTCGGTGATGTACCCAGAATTTATATTTGGTGATGCACCCAGTGTTTACATTTAATGATGTACCCAGTGTTTACATTTTATGATGTACCCAGTGTTAACATTTTATGATATACCCAGTGTTTACATTTGGTGATGTACCCAGTGTTTATATCTGGTGATGTACCCAATGTTTACAATTGGTGATCCTAGTTTTGTATTTGGTGATGTACCTAGTGTACAGAGGTGTCCTTTTTATGTGAAGTTATATCCCTTTCTTGTACATGTATATTGAAATTATTACTCCATTGGCACCTGCCTTGAGAGACTACCCACCTAACACCAATATGTTGTCTCAAAAGACAGGTGGTTTTCCAAAACAGGCCTTATTGAAAGGATAACTTAACCTGCATATAGTTGTTTTAGGAATGTGGCCTCAAAAGACAGGTGGTCTCAAAAGACAGGTGGTCTCAATAGACAGGTAGTCTTTCATGTGAGTCGTATTTCAAGACAGGTTCTACTGCACATATATAGGTCTACCAAGGTAAGGTGGCACATCCTGGTTCAGTCAGAAACCAAAACAAAGCAGTCTACTTTCCAAAAATAGGTTGTACAGGTAAAACATATTGCCTTGCACGGACTCCATGCATTACTGAATCTCTAATACTTTTTTGACAAGTAACTTGTCAACCCTGTTATGATTTGATTTAGACTTTTTTTGTGTTTGTAAACATGTGCCAATTTAGCTTAGTAGACCTGTTACATGTATATAGCCTACACTACATGTATATAGCCTACACTACATGTACGTAGCCTATACTACATGTACGTAGCCTACACTACATGTACGTAGCCTACACTACATGTACGTAGCCCGTACTACATGTATATAGCCTACACTACATGTACGTAGCCTACACTACATGTACGTAGCCTACACTACATGTACGTAGCCTATACTACATGTACGTAGCCTACACTACATGTACGTAGCCTACACTACATGTACGTAGCCCGTACTACATGTATATAGCCTACACTACATGTACGTAGCCTACACTACATGTACGTAGCCTATACTACATGTACGTAGCCTAAACTACATGTACGTAGCCTACACTACATGTACGTAGCCCGTACTACATGTACGTAGCCTACACTACATGTACGTAGCCTACACTACATGTACGTAGCCTACACTACATGTACGTAGCCTACACTACATGTACGTAGCCTACACTACATGTACGTAGCCTACACTACATGTACGTAGCCTATAATACATGTACGTAGCCTACACTACATGTACGTAGCCTACACTACATGTACGTAGCCTACACTACATGTACGTAGCCTACACTACATGTACGTAGCCTACACTACATGTACGTAGCCTACACTACATGTACGTAGCCTATACTACATGTACGTAGCCTACACTACATGTACGTAGCCTACACTACATGTACGTAGCCTATACTACATGTATGTATGTACTATGTAGATAAATAGGCTTTTACTAGTTTTATAACATAACTTAACATACCTGTAAATGGTCAAATAGATTTAAATGTACATTTGTATACATTGTATATACATGTACAGAAAAGTTCAAAAGAACAAGATGCACAACCACACAAACACAACAAGAGGCTTAAAAATACAATGACACTGAAAGAATAAAGAAAAATAGAAATTATACAGATACAAAAAGATCTTGACTCTACCGTGTGAAAATTTGGCAGCAATATGTTTTTTAACAGTTTAATTATAAGTAAAGGTATTCTTAAACATGATATATCTTTGTGTAGGTGTACATAAATTACACCAAATATAAACACAATCTTAAGGTCATATATATCTCGCTCTTAGCTACCTGTATTGTCTGATCACAGGTATATTAAGATATTAAGTTGTGTATTCAATCATGCATATCTATATCCTTTTATTACTTTCTTATTGGATATCTTCACTTTATTTTGACATACGTGGCACTGTTAATGTACCATAACAAAGCCTCAAAGGGGTACTTGTACATTATTCTAAAAAAAAATTAAAAAAACAGAAATATAGAAGTGTGAGTACATGTATTTGAAACAAAGTTGTTTTTACATTTCTTCTTTTTGGTTTTAACTTGTAAGAAATAAGATACATGTAGAGTTATGCTGTCTCTCTCTCTCTCTCTCTCTCTCTCTCTCTCTCTGTCTCTCTCTCTCTCTCTCTCTCTCTCTGTGTTTGACTGTCTAATTTTTTATCTTACAAAAACACACACACGTACACACAACTTAAACACACAGATGTACATATTTATAAACAAACACATAGATAACTCAAACCACATACACACTGAAACTCAGACACAACAACATACACACACACACACACACAACTCACACACACACACACACACACACACACACACACACACACTGGTATTTAGAGTTTATAACATTTTACTGAATTAAGTTGAAATCTAAACACATACAAACCTTAAATCCCTTTAGATTTCAGAATCAAACCACATACACACTGAAACTCAGACACATACAAAACTCGCGCACACACACACACACACACACACACACACACACACACACACACTGGTATTTAGAGTTTATAACATTTTACTGAATTAAGTTGAAATCTAAACACATACAAACCTTAAATCCCTTTAGATTTCAGAATCTTGTATACACACCTAAAAATTCCCTTTTGTAATACACAGAATCACAATATTCCAATCAAGTTTTGAACTTTGACAAACTTATCCAAGTTTCCCCCGAGTTATTTCCAATGTGTTTTACAGCATACGGTTTATAAACATACACATGACACTTGTGTGTAACCATCCATGAAGTCAATGTTAGTACAGAACTTTAAATTACTGTTTATCTAGCTGGTTTATTCTTGCATTTAAACACCGAAGAGACCCATTCAAATGTGTTACATCTGCATTATTTCAAACTTCAGGCTTGTTCCAACAGTAACCAATAATTATCCAGTATTATACATAATTATAATTTTTCAATTGCATATTTTACAGAGTTTTGTGTGGTGTGTTTTAGCCTGACTGTATATATGTATTACAATTAGCCATATATCATAATGATTGAATATAGCAAATATTTTATGAATATATCAAATATTTTATAAGTAGGTAACAGATGCTGGCAGTAATATATATAATACATGTACAGGTAAAATTACAAAATTCAGGTGTGATTATGAAAAAAAACATAGACTTGTTGTTTAGTTCCTGTTAGAGTGTCACTGTGATGCTTACCAACAGGGCTTCTTAACTTACAAAGCACCTGCTTTAAGTGAAGTGTCAGAAATTTTGACCTGCTCTATGGACTGATGCCTATACTGTGAGGGATTGTCAATATTCCAAACTTACTGTGACAGGAGACCTTAATACCAAATAATGGTCATCAGTCACCGGAAAGACGTGTGCAACTCTCACTTCTTATATCATTTACTAAGCCAAAAATAAATGAACAGTCACTACTGTTGGTTTGACTGTGTACAGCCAATGAGATGCCCCACCCCCTTACAACGTAACATGTGTACCAATACCTATGTGCAAGCTAAAAGAATAATTCTGATTGAAGTCTATAAATTGGTACACTCACACAGTGTTTTGTCACATAGAAATCTCTTTTAATTGAAGTCTATAGACTGGTACACTCACACAGTGTTTTGTCACATAGAAATCTCTTAATTGAAGTCTATAAACTGGTACACTTACACAGAGTCTTGTCATAAAGGAATCTCTTTTAATTGGGTTTAATAAGATTTTTATCCTGTGACAAAAGAATATGGAAACACAGCCTACATGTGTATGCAGCATTTCCTTTTCCATGACAAATTAATAAGGACGATGACCTGAATTCAAAATTTTGTGCATTAACTTGCACAGTGTCCATAGAATCCATAGATTCCATAGATTTACACCTAAATAACCAGGATGATGGTTAAATAACAGGAGTGATTTCTATGGATATATGGCTATGCTTAAATAACCAGGATGATAATTAAATCACAGGAGTGATATCAATGGATATACAGCTATGCCTAAATAACAAGGATGATGATTAAATCACAGGAGTGATATCTATAGATATACGGCTATGCCTAAATAACCAGGATAACTGTTAAATCTGAGGAGTGATGTCTATGGATGTACAGCTATGCCTAAATAACCAGGATGACGGTTAAATCAAAGGAGTAATTTCTATTTTTTTACATCTAAATAACTGTTTAAATCAAAGGAGTGATATCTATGGATATATGCCTGAATAATTGGGATAACGGTTAAATCAGAGGAGTGATATCTATGGATAAACAGATAAATAACCAGGATGACGGTTAAATCGAAGGAATGACATCTATGGATATACAGCTAGGCCTAAATAATCAGGATGACAGTTAAATCACAGGAGTGATATCTATGGATATACAGCTAGGCCTAAATAACCAGGATGACAGTTAAATCACAGGAGTGATATCTATGGATATACAGCTATGCCTAAATAACCAGGATGATGATTAAATCACAGTAGTGATATCTATGGATATACGGCTATGCCTAAATAACCAGAATGACAAATAAATCACAGGAGTGATATCTATGGATATACGCCTATATAACCAGGATAACTGTTAAATCTGAGGAGTGATGTCTATGGATATACAGCTATGCCTAAATAACCAGTATGACAGTTAAATCACAGGAGTAATTTCTATGGATATACACCTAAATAACTAAATAAAGCAAAGGAGTGATATCTATGGATATATGGCTACGCCTGAATAACCAAGATGACAGTTAAGTCACATGAGTGATATCTATGGATATACAGCTAGGCCTAAATAACAAGAATCATGGTTAAATCACAGGCGTGATATCTATGGATATACACTTAAATAACCAGGATGATGGTTAAATCACACTAATGATATCTATGGATATACGACTACGCCTAAATAACCAGGATGACAGTTAAATCACAGGAGTGATAACTATGGATATATGCCTAAATAACCAGGATAACGTTAAATCACAGGAGTGATAACTATGGATATACAGCTAGGTCTAAATAACCAGGATGACAGATAAATCACAGGAGTGATATCTATTTATATATAAGGCTACGCCTAAATAACCAGGATAACGTTACATCACAGGAGTGATGATCAAACCCTCTGAAGTGCAGGACACTTGTATAAATACGAGATGAAAGTTTGATATTAAACCAAGTGGCATATATCTAATAATACTATTGTTATGAACAATGTATAATGTGCACTAGGATTAAGCATTTAAGACATTTGTCGTTGCACTTTGACATGACCTCAGAAAAGTAAGTTGGTAACCAGGTTTTTTTTTATCATTTTCATAGGACACTGAACTGTTTGAATCATATTTAAATATTGTAAAACAATATATTGTATGTTTAAGTTATCAACCCCTGAAAAACTATGGCACACAAAATCAGGTCATCATAATGACTATGTGCTATAATCAATACATACGTAGGTAGGATGCAGCTGAATGAAAATCCCATAAAATGATCATACTGTTAAGCAGACTAAAAAAGTAAACACAGCCAAAATCATCTACTTAAGGACTTTTCAAAATGTTTTCTACAAAACTGAAATAATCAAGTTCACACTCTATAGTTTGGCAGAAATTACAGAGGCCTAAATGGTTTAGCTGACTCTGCTGTGTGTATCATGAAAACATCAAGTTTAATGAGTCTTTCCAAAAATATCAAAATATCAAAAATACCGCAATTATCTATAATAACCATACAGTAAACTGCCACAGGTAATTAAGTATGGTAATTAAGTAATTGGTGAAGTCATCATCCCAGTAAATTATAATTTCATGTAATCATCGCTGCTACTAATGTCGACCTGTCGATTAGCTGAGCAGCGTTAAAAGGCCCATAATTCATCTCTTAATGCAGGAAAAACAACGGACGCATTAGAAACAAATTATGGCTTTCTAAAATCGGAAAGTATTATTTTTCCTAATGCTTGTGAATATGGTTTATTACTTTTCTTCTCCCCACTCAATAATAGCAGTAATACAGTAAATTGACTAACTTTACAGTAAAATCACTGTTAATCTTTCCGCTATAGGCTGGTCTAAGCCAGAAGAACATTCCATTTACCGGTAGATATTATGGGGTAAATGGTTAAGTTGATCTCAAAATCTCTAGGACTAAAGATATTAAGAGGCTCAACAAGCCTTAACAGTCACCTGGGATAAACATACAGTCAGAACAGCCTGATCATTGGTTCATGAGACAAAAATTTCCTAAAGATGTACTTTTGGCTCCTTTTGGAATCCTAATGGACCCCACATTTTCATTCATAAACAAAAGGTAGCTTCCCAAAGAGATAGTTCTGGCTAAATGTTGTCAAAATTTACCTCTCAGTCCCTTGGATGCAAACATTGATGAAAAACATATTTTCTGTTTACTTCAGTTTTGAGTTAATAAATCATTTGTATAAAACTGTACCCTATGTTATTTGAAGTGCCTTGTAGTAGCTGGTTTATGGAGTCAGACATAATTCATTCATTAACATTGTAAACTTATCAATCATGCATACAAAATTTTAAAATTATTGGTTTGTGAGAAGATAATTAGATGTACTAATTTTTTTTTACTATTTTGGTCTAATTTGATGCCCCTATCGATCCTAGCCCCTTTTACTCATAAACTTTATGCAGCTTGACATGAGTATAGCTCCTGCCAAGTTTGGTTAAAATTGGCCCTCTTGTTCTTAATAAGAAGATGTCGAAAATGACAAAAATTTTATGAATAACATGTTCTCTGTTTACTGTGGACTTGACCTTTGACCCCATCAAGAAGAAGATGTTTTCTGGGGTACAAACACTCATGTTTTCAACAAATTTTGGTCCTGTCATTGACAGGAATCCTGAAATTCACAACTTTGTTACTTTACTCAAAAGTCTGTAAATACAAATGTTGAAGAGAACTTTCAATTGGCTCAGCCAATATGAGAAGAAACTGAAAATGTTAGTTTAGATAATGCATTAACCTCAATAATACAAGTCAATTTATTCCGCCAAATCTCTGATTGCTCAGAAAGCAGAAAGCACTTCTGAAAGCATTTACTGCGTCAACCAAAATGATATTGATAAAAGAGCATTGTGGGATTTATTTATCATGACATGTGACGTGAAATGTAGGAGGTGTTATAAATTGTTTGTTAACATGTGCAATGGAGCAAGAATCATTTTTCATTGTACACACATGTACTATAAAACAAATTGGGGAAAAGAATGCAGTCTAATAGAATTTACCCCTACCTTGAGGGTACGACAAAGGAATCTCAATCCGAGGGTACGACAAAGGAATCTCAATCCGAGGGTACGACAAAGGAATCTCAATCCGAGGGTATGACAAAGGAATCTCAATCCGAGGGTATGACAAAGGAATCTCAATCCGAGGGTATGACAAAGGAATCTCAATCCGAGGGTATGACAAAGGAATCTCAATCCGAGGGTAAGATTATTGTCATTCAAGAATCTTATCCCAAGGATTGAGATTCCTTTGACATACCCTCAATGTAGGGGTTGATTATTTTTCTCCCATTTCTTAAATGTATGTATGTAGATTTACGCACATACATGTCTATATAGATCTACGCATATCTGAGTCATGTCGGACATAAATATGTACTGCATTCTGGAAGCCACAGATGTTCTACGTCACTACGCCTATAGCTTGTTATCCACCCCCCTGTGGATGACAGGCTGATCATTTTGCACTAGCTATAAGGATAACTCTGTGAATATGGGAGAAATATTTATCTTCTATCCGTCAAAGACATTGAGAAATTTCCATTTTTGAATTGCAGCTCTTAGACGGAAGTAGTGAGCGCACATCCTGAACTTGATAGTAGTCTCTGATTGGTCTGTACAATTTGTACCGAGTAGATGAGACCAATGATTATGTTGCCTTCAAGCCCTCGAGAAATTATAGTAGATAGAGGGCGCTGAATTATATTGGCTATTAATGTATATCCAGTTCAACAACAGACGTAAACTGACCAAACAACTGACCAATCATGTTAGCCCCCCACTGCTATTTTTTAGGACAAACATCTAAGATACATTTTGATATCTAGTATACATCTGTGTTAATACAGTAAAAATAACTGGGGCTTAGCCCCCAGACAGTTTCTAGGGGGCGTGGGGGGGGGGGGTGTGTAGGGGGGTAGGGGGGGGCCCACTTTTTTTAGATAGATTGGTTTTAGCCGCCCCCAGACCCTTTCAATTTGGTTTCTGACCCCTCAATGGTTCCGACGCCTATGGAATATATCTGTGTAGGTAAAACAATAAAGGGAGATAACTGCTACAGCTACATGTATAGGACAAACACAGACTACAGACAAATTTTGATATCTAAAGTATAAATCTGTGTAGGTAACACAGTAAAGGGAGATAACTGCTACAGCTACATGTATAGGAGAAACACACTTACAGATACATTTTGGCATCTAAAGTATATATCTGAGTAGTTAACACGTGAAGGGAGATAACTGCTACAGCTACATGTATAGGAGAAACACACTTACAGATACATTTTGGCATCTAAAGTATATATCTGAGTAGTTAACACGTGAAGGGAAATAACTGCTACAGCTACAGAAACACAGACTACAGATACATTTTGACATCTAAAGTATATATCTGTAGGTAACACAGTAAAGGGAGATAACTGATACAGCTGCATGTATACACAGGTAGGACAATAACATCTACAGATACAATTTGACACCTAAAGTGTATACATGTATCTATGTAGTTAACACAGTAAAGGGAGACAACTGTTACAGTTACATGTACAATACATGTACAGGGCAAACACATTTACAGATACATTGTGTCATCTAAGTGTATCATGTATATCTATGTAGTTCACACAGTGAAGGGAGATAACTCCTCTCAATGTATAACAAGTATAAGTTTATTACAGCTACATGTTGATGTTGGAATCTGACTAGTACATATATGTCAAATGTTATTGGAGACTAAGGGGAGGTAATTGTTGTAGGCTAATGTTATTTTAAAAAGTCTCTCATACAACAGCTACATGTAAAAAATTCAGATACCAAAGTATAAATCTTTAGGGTGTCTAGAATATAGATACAAATCTGGTAAAAATAGACAAACACAAATCTCTGGAAACCAAGAGGTGTGATCAGGTGCCATGGAGGAGTAAGCATCCCCTGTCCACCAGTTAAGATATCAAGATACAAGCAGATTTCAGACTTTTTTGCTCTTCAGAACAAGTGACATTTCAGTTCAGACAAGTAGATTTCAGACTACTTGCTCCAAAGGACAAGTGACATTTCAGTTTAGACAAGTAGATTTTCAGACTACATGTACTTGCTCTGCAAGACAAAGTGAATATCTCTGTAATTGTTGACCTCTGTCAGATGTGATGAAGAAAACTAAGAAACTTACAACTGAAATGTACGTCATCATCCCACGGCCGGTCGTCCTCCGAATCCGTGTCTGAATTCCACAGGGCAGCATACTCTTCTCTAGCAGCTTGACTGTTGAAAGATCTCAATGGCCGTTCCTCCCGCGTCTTGGCACCCCTTTTGGACCTCATCATTACCGATGTTAGTAGAGGATAATGTGGCAAATTGCTTCAATCTCTGACTCATAGACTAAAAAATCTGCAAAGAGATGGTGATCAAAACTGTATCAATGTTTGTATTATTGGAGCTTTATCCCACTGTTAACAGTTTCTAGTTAAACAACAGGACATGATTTTAACAGGATATCCAGGAAAAGATCATCAACAAACTTACCTACACAATTAAACCTGTAGATCTGTTTACTTCTGTAGACTGCTCTGTTTACTTCTGTAGACTGCTCTGTTTACTTCTGTAGACTGCTCTGTTTACTTCTGTAGACTGCTCTGTTTACTTCTGTAGACTGCTCTTTACTTCTGTAGACTGCTCTGTTTACTTCTGTAGACTGCTCTCTTTACTTCTGTAGACTGCTCTGTTTACTTCTGTAGACTGCTGTTTACTTCTGTAGACTGCTCTCTTTACTTCTGTAGACTGCTCTCTTTACTTCTGTAGACTGCTCTCTTTACTTCTGTAGACTGCTCTCTTTACTTCTGTAGAGTGCTGTTTACTTCTGTAGTTTGTAGACCATGTCCTGTGTGATGTTGTTGTATCTACACATACAACCTCCTACATGTAGTTTACGACATCACTTTATATTTCTTATCAACTTGTATTTCACACTATCTGTAAAACACAAACAAGTGTAAATTATAATTCTTATAAAGACTTAAATGGCTATGATTGTGAAAACTCTACATGTCATTTCAATTCTAGGAAGATTTTATTTTCTTTATCATTCTGTTAATGACTCATTAGTCTTCAGATTTAACTTTTGCACCTTTAATTTACTTATTCTGACTTAGCTGTCGCAAAGTGACATCATACATGTACTAACTCTCATACTTTCCTCTTAAGGGATAACTTCCAGTGGCATAGCTAGGTACTTAATACTTAATAAGAAAGCGGATGCAGGACCGTATAGGTCCCCAGTGGGCTGAGTGCAGATTTCTTGAAGGGGCACAAGTTTTAAAAGGGTCGAGCCTCCAGCGGTCAGTGACTTTCAGTAATTTTATAATCGTTTTTCACAGATAGAAAAATAGATATTGTAGATGACAAATGTTTTGGTATTAGAAAGCAACAACTTCATTGTTGTAAAATGAGAAAGTTAAGATGTACAGTAAACAGGAAAATTTTAACCACTATTTATTTTGGCGCATTCACCCCATCTTAAGTTTGCTGTAAGCACCCATGTCCCTATAAATGCCCCTCCCTCTTTTTGACATACTACATGTATCAACAATCGTTTCTCACAGATTGACAAGGAGAATCATAAGTAACAGTTTATCTGAAGCCCCCAAGCAACAGAATTATATTGATATGTGTCCTAAGTAATAACAACAACAACTTTACCACTGTGCCTTATAAAATTAACTGTTTTACATCAATTTGACTATTGACTGGTCCCATTAAGCGCCCACCCCTTTTTCCTGATTTCTGTAGCGCCCTGGGCACTTAATACGGTATATCAACATAGCCATCTGGATGGCATCCATGCTTTGAATATTTAGTGTGAAAATTTTGCATTCTTTTTTAATTTGTCCCTCTCATCTATGGACGAAAATGGCGAAAATTAAACAGGTATGAAAATTTATAGGTGTACAGTACATGTAAGAATATTTTGTTAGAACAAAATGTCAGCAACTGCCTACACTGCCTAACAGAAGTTACTTAAACCTCTGAGTTCTCACGCCTACATCTGATGTTGCTACACACTCTTTTCCTATCCAGATATATACAAATTCATATAACAGCTTGCCACAAATAACAAACTTGTATATAAAGATCCCCTTCCAGACACAACAAAACCAGTCATCACAGGGAGGTGGTCTTTATACAGAGGTTGATTTGTATCCAAATGGTACTATTGGGACAGCAAACCACAGTCTTTGTGACCAGGTGGTCTTTATACACAGGTGGTTGCTAATGCAGGTTTTACTGTATCACCTTGTATTCTTTTAACATTAAATACATGTATATGTAAATATCTGAACTAAAAGCCACATGTACAAGGAATTTTAAGTTCAACCTATACTGTGTAATACAAATAAAATAGCAGTAAACAAAATACTGTAAATACAACACCAGTAAACAAACACATCAACCTATGATCCCATGTATGTAATATTGTAATACATAAAACACCAGTAAACAAACACATCAACCTATGATCCCATGTATGTAATACTGTAATACAGAAAACATCAGTAAACAAACGTCAACCTATGATCCCATGTATGTAATAATGTAATACATGAACGTAATATTGTAAATACAGAAAACACCAGTAAACAAACGTCAACCTATGATCCCATGTATGTCATAATGTAATACAGAAAACACCACTGAACAAGCACATCAACCAATGCAAACACCCAACCTATGACTGTAAACATAAAAACACCAACAAAACATCAACCACTGTAAAAAAAAAACACATCAACACTAGAAAAAAACACATCAACCAATGAGTAAACAAACACGTCAACCTATGATCCCATGTATGTCATAATGTAATACAGAAAAACTGTAAATGCAAAAATTTTCATAAGGGACTAATACCTTTTCCCAGTATGAGACATGTACACAATGACCCCATACTGTTCTAAATCTATTTGCGAGTAAATGACAAAAATTTTCACTTTATATTTGGAATGTACACCATCTATTTTATCATGCCCATGTACAGTACAGTCCATTTGCTCTCCATTCAGCCTGCGGTTTAGTCATTTTTTGCAAAAATTAAGTAATTTTTATATTTTAAATGCTCATCAATGTTATTTTAAAGGTTATACACATCTAAAAATGAATTTTTATTGCATCAAGCAATTCAAGGGAAAAAGTTTCTCATTACTAATAGTGTTAGATTTATTTCAAATTTCAAGAAAAATCACGAGGTTGAAAATCCAATTCTTTGAACAGCCATAATACTGTAAATATAAACAGTTTCAAACTACCGGTATACCAAGGTAAAAGTGGCACATCCTGGTTTAGTCAGAAGCAAAAACAATACGGTCTACTTTCCAAAAATAGGTTGTACTGGTAAAACATATTGCCTTGCACAGACTCCTTGCATTACTGAATCTCTATGTATTACTTTGGTGACGACAAGTTCCTCGTCACCCCTTTATGATTTGATTTAGACTCGTTGTGTTTGTAAACATGTGCCAATATACATTGGTAGACCTATACATGATTAGTCAATGTGCCTGCTATTGTCCATTCACATAAGATGAATAGGTCGAACTTGTCACTCACTTACTTCATGCAGACTGGTCAATAAAAGATCATCTCACAATTACAAGTCAACATAAGTTTCAAGTTAACGTTTTTTGTTTGTTTTTATGTTGTTTTACATCCAGCTGGATCATCTCACAATTGCAAGTCAACATAAGTTTCAAGTTAACGTTTTCTGTTTGTTTTTATGTTGTTTTACATCCAGCTGGATCATCTCACAATTGCAAGTCAACATAAGTTTCAAGTTAACATTTTTTGTTTGTTTTTATGTTGTTTTACATCCAGCTGGATCATCTCACAATTGCAAGTCAACATAAGTTTCAAGTTAACAATTTTTGTTTGTTTTTATGTTGTTTTACATCCAGCTGGATCATCTCACAATTGCAAGTCAACATAAGTTTCAAGTTAACAATTTTTGTTTGTTTTTATGTTGTTTTACATCCAGCTGGATCATCTCACAATTGCAAGTCAACATAAGTTTCAAATTAACATTTTCTGTTTGTTTTTATGTTGTTTTACATCCAGCACACCATGAATACTACTAATAAAATGAAATTATTTCAGTAACATAGTTTTGTGCATTATATTAAAAATGATGCAGACTTATAATTCCGATTTTTTTTTTTCAGTTCATAAAAAATAATATGAATTTATGATGTAATCCCATGTCAGTCTACTGTCATATGACCCAGAGTTTCTGATTTGCATACGACCTACTTATGCATGAATCAGAAAGAATTATGGGTGCTGTTTTATCAACTCTGCATTTACCCACACAAACTTTTACAAAATTTTGTATTGCAGTAAATGGGTAAACGTTTTGTTAGCAAACCAAAAATTTGCATATTCACAATTCAGTTATGTTTGATAAAATTAAAAACATTGCTGTAAAATTCAAATTTGATGATTAAGTGAAATTTAAGAAATTTAACAAAACCCCAGTTTCAATGGCAAGCAAACAGACTATACATCATTATGCAATAATTTTATTTTCAAGAGCAGAGCTCTCGGGAAATCGTGTCAATAAAATTCTCATAAACAAAATGGAATTTACAGTAATTACTAACTACATCAGATATCATTTCCTAAATGTTCTTAATTTTAACTTTACACAAGAAATGTTTCAGAATATCACACTATGCTAAGAAAAGATCCTATAAAAGTAACTTCAAAGAGACTTGTCTGATAAAATCAAAACTTAAAGTACTTAAGGATGCTATAAACAAAACTCTAAAAAGTTTATAATCAAAATTTGTGATATAATACCCTATATGATGCTTAAAACAGCTTTGTAAAATAAAAACTCAGAACTTACAAAATATTCCCGGAAATTGCTCTGTGCAAACATCACCGTTTTCCTCAATAAATTTGAATTAAATGTTTGTCAACTACCTCTCATCAAGCCTCAACTTTCTATCAATACAAACTGTGCCGGAAACTTGATCTATTTCAATGGCAACTGAAACTGACACACAAAATTGACGTTTTGTTGTATGAAGTCAATTTTGCTGTAAAATAGTTATTTTTTTGTATGGTATTACTGTTACTATGTATAGATTCCCTTAAAGATATTATACATGTAGATATACACAAGAAATCAAAAACGGCAAGTTATAGATTTTTTTTTATTTCAGTTCAACAGCTTGCTGTGGATTGATTTACCATAATTATCCTAAATATTGTCCTTACTCAGACAATGATTGCAATAATGATCAGATTTACTGTAATTACTCTAAATACTGTGTATGAAAATACTTACAGCCAAAAATTAACAGGTACATGTACATGTATACAACATGTACAAAATTTTCAAAGTCACCAATTGCAAATTTACTCAGGGCCGGAAGTCAACAAATTTATTCACAGCCCAGAGTCACCAAATCTATTGAGGATGAAGTCACCAAATTTACTCATGGCCCAAAGTCACCAAATCTTTGAAAGCAAAGTCACCAAATTTTCTCACGACCCAAAGACACCAAATTATTGAGGGCGAAGTCATCAAATTTACTCAGGGTTTGAAGTCACATACAAATTTCTCCAGTACACACAAACAAAAAAGAATTTCCTCTTACTTTATGAATCATCTATTTCTATATTTTTTTTTCTAAAATATTCATAAACACGATAAATGTCTTTTGCTATATGTTGAATTTTGGTGATAATAACTTTGATTGCTGTTATGTCTATCAAAATCATCTAGAATGAAATCTTGTAATGTTGAAAATTGGACAAGTTGAAATTTCAGTTATATTAAAGTTGATCAAGCACATATATATTGTTTTGCAGTCTGAAGTACAATGTATCAGAATTTAAAAGGAAATAGATCTCAAAAAAGCTTCTAATCTCAGAATTACCTTCCACAATTGAAGGTTCACTTTTCGTAAGCAACACAAAGATCTGATTAATTATCTGTTAACATGTGCAACTTTGTATGTGTCTTACTACAAGTAACCATTAGCAGTTATTTGTCAGACTACATACAGTAAGTATGCTGTTAAACTGCAGTTAACAAGGAGATCAGGAAGACACGTAACATCATGAATTATTCATCAGTAAGCTGTAAGTAACAGATTGCAGTAAACATCAGTTTTATATAAAAATCAAAAGTAGAATGTCAAACAACCATCAGTATAGCAATTTACAAAATTGAGCGCAGAGTTGTCAACAGTTGACAAAATTTAACATCTATCTGATCCATGTAAAGGTATATTGTACTCTACACATGTAAAGGTATATTGTTCTCTACACATGTAAAGGTATACTGTACTCTACACATGTAAAGGTATATTGTACTCTACACATGTAAAGGTATATTGTACTCTACACATGTAAAGGTATATTGTACTATTCACAATAAATCAACACAACAGGTAGTAACATCAAATTTTCATATTTGCCATTTGGTATATACATGTATCTGGGTAAATCCATATTTATGGTGATTCTGTTAATTCATGACAAGTTCCATGTGATTTTGCCTTTTCAAAAGTGAACAACAAATACATGTATATTGTATAGAACCACAAACAGTACAAATATACAAGATAGCCTCATTGTGAACTCAAGTCCCCCCCATCCAACACATTTTTTGTTGTGTAAGGAAAACAACAAATTCTCAGAGAATCTCCTATAAATGTAAGAGATGATTACTTTTAGAGACTGTGCTGAATTTATAAAATACATACAAGATAGCAAAAAAGAGCTTATTGAAGTTTGAATTCTTTTTCTATGAAATGAAATATTTAGGGGTAAAGTAATGAAAGCATAATTTCATCAACCCCTGAAAAACAATGGGCTCTTTTGTAAATCAATGACTTAGACCAGTCCAAATGTGTCTTTAGGGGTGAATAAGTTAAAACAATGAAATATAAAGAAAAGTTAACATACCTACATGTATGGATAACCAGTAATGCTAATACTAAATAGTATACAATGTACATGTGTAATTGATAATTAGCTTAATGCAGGATTTCCTTTCCAAACAACATGGAATTCAAAACTAAGCCAATATTGACAAAACTAAGCCAATATTGAAGTCATGTGACCAAACTGAAATTCCAGTGAGACCAGCCCCCTTTGTATTTTTTTTTTTTTTTTTTTTTTTTTTTTTTTTTTTTTTTCAAGTCTAACTGCATGTGCATTATTTCTATACAGCATTGGCTTGGTTTTACTTTATATTGAATGAGTTAATAATATGCTCAGTAATCAAAATTGTCTATACTGGTCTAATTATTACATGCACATTTCACCTCTCGCCAATACAGCAGACCTCAGTGCAATTTGGACTGGTTTAAGTCATTGATTTATGAGAGAATCCATTATTTTTAGGGGTTGATGAGTTAAAATTATAAGGCATCAAGTCAAAATTATCATACATGTATATGTTAATGTACATGTAAATATTACATCAATAACATGTATGTATACATGTAAATATGGTCAAACTTGCATTAAAGGCTACTTCTGTAAAAAGGGCACCTGCCTATATGATTATAAAGGCTATTCAAACATAACCTTTGTTAATTTTTTTATAATTAACAAACCTCTTTATTAAGGTCATCTGTCTATAATGGCGACTGTTGCCTTGAGTGGCCTTTTAAGACAAGTTTGACTGTACATTTGTACATGTATTTTCATTTTTTCATTTTTTATTTCCAGTAATGACAATCCTCTTAATCTTATGCAAACAGTGATATCATTGGCAGTTGAATACAGGGACATCCAATCAAAGTTAGAGATACAAATATAAGCACACACAATAACACATGTTGAAGAACTGTCAGTCTCATGTTTTCAAAATAATTATTGGCAATAGAAATGTTGACAAGAAAAATAAATAATAATAATATAATGTTGATATCATGTACATGTGTATCACTGATAATAGACAATGTAAAAGAACTGGATTGTTTCAATGCATTTTGTTGAGTTGACTGCATTTGCATGTTACAGTTCAAGCTGTAGGATTAAAAGCTTGTAACATTTTACTACCTGTCTGAAATAACATACATGTAGAACCTGAATTGATCCTCTACATGTAACTCTTAACTGAAAATCCAAAAGCTTAAATGAAATTGGAGAAAGTCAACATCATCTTGGAATCGGATTATACAGTAGACACCATGCTTTATTGAAGTGATTCATACAGGTACAAAACTACGTATACAGTGTTTTCCCCAGGAATTTTAGATAGTACCATGGTAACGTGGATCAACAATTAAGTTGTGTCGTGTCAGGTCGCACCCCACATTGCAACAGTGTCTCATGGAGTCATGCTACATGTTCCATTTAGTCTATCATTTCATGATTTGTACATGAACATGTATGCACAAGGGCATTAAAAGTAAAATAAAATATGTAGAGTGTTTAATGTTTCTTAATACAATTTTTTGTATTCATGGTGCAGAGACAGAGTCCTTATTTTTAAATGATAACTTTCCTAGAACCTTTTAAATATATTTCTAATGTAAATTTCAGGAATACACAGGGTCATTATTAAGAAAACAGGTGTATAAAGTTAATTGAATCAATTTTACAACTTTTCGGTTCAGTAGCATATCTACATGTAAAACAAGCACTTGTCAATTGACGTCCTGTTGCTCGATGTTTATTATTTTATGTCATGTTACGTCCCCACTCACAGACAAACTAATAGCACTACTGTTGATATACGATGTTTATTAAATGAGGAGAACAATTTGCAGCAGGGTCAGTGTCATGTTACGTCAAACTGATATACGTTTATTATGAGTTTGCAGCTCAGTGTCATGTTACGTCCTGGACGTTATTTTACACTACTCAGATAAAATACTGTAGATAAACGATGTTTCATTGAATGAATAATACTAATAGCACTGCAGTGCAAGATACATGTATGTTGAATATAGTATGAATTGTAGCACCGCGGCATAAATCTTAACACAGCAGTACCGTGGTGCTTTAAAGGCCTGAGGAGAACACTGATATATGTAAAACATACTGCAGGGTGAGAACAAATTTTGAAAAATCACTACATGTAGTCCTATGGGAGTGCATGCATCATTACAATGTAGGCCTAACTAGTGGCATACATGTACCACAATACAACACAGGAGCGGTCATTCAGGTTAAGTGGAAGTAACAACAAACACAAATCATGTACATTTGTAACATCCTTTTTGTTCTCAATATTTCACTATTTCATTTGAAAATACAATGTAATTAAAAGAATTATGTATATTTTTAGGTCTTCATTATTGTTACTGAAACCTGCAGGTTACGGTCATTCCTTTTAGTTTTAGGTAAACCTCTAAATGGGTTCTGAAGATTTCTGTTATTTTATGACCTAGGTGGAGATACTTGTTGTAAGGTAAGGCCACAGCTATCTGGCTCACTGGGGTACTAGTATCATACTTATTGACGATACAACTATATCCTACCCTGATTTTGGCTGAAACTATCCCGAGCCTGTACATGTACACATTTCAAATCCTACCTGATTTTGGCAAAACCTATACCGAGCCTGTACACATATCAAATCCTTCCTGATTTTGGTAGAATCTATCCCGAGCCTGTACACATTTCAAATCCTACCTGATTTTTAGGTGTTCGGTATGCGCAGTGGTTAGCACCCTCGCTTCTCACCAATGCAATCCAGGTCGGAGTCGGACACGTGGATTTTCTCTGGGTACTCTGGTTTCCTCCCATAGCAAGCACCCCATAATGCCAACATCAGAGCCAATGAGAGACATTTATATAAGTCATCTAAACTTGTTTGTTAATCATTGTAAAATAAATAAGTTTAAACTTACCTGATTTTGGCAGAACCTACATGTATCCCGAACATGTACACATTTAAAATCCTAACAGATTTTGGCAGAACTTATACCGAGTCTGTACACATTTCAAATCCTACCTAATTTTGCAAAACCTAGAATGAGCCTGTACAGATTTCAAACCCTACCTGATTTTGACAGACCTATAGTCTATACCATACGTCCATAGGCATAGAGTCACTTCTTGGTGACTGTGAACTTAATAAAGAAACTTGACAACAGGTCCTAAGGTAACTTTTATCCATTCACTCTTACACAACATTACACGACCCTCCTCATTCTTAGATGAAGTTATCAACTGCTATAGAGATAGAAAACTCATTGTTTGTTCATTGGAGTGTGACCAGAATGAAATAATATTACAAATCGGCGGCACGATTTACCCAAAAAACAAAAACTACCCAAAAAGACCCAAAAAACACCCAAAAAGACCCAAAAAACATAAAAACATAGGCATAAAACAATCAAATTCGAAATAAGTTTGCATCAATAATCATTTTAAATGCATGTTCTGTATAAATATTTCAATACAGCTAGAAACTTGACAACATTTAGGTTCTCTAAGGTACGGACACTTTTTAGTAAAATGAAGAGCCAAATCGGTCTTCTTCAATTATTTTACTTTCAACGATTACTGAAATATTTTTCATATCCTTATGTCAATTTATTAGTAATGTGGAAAATGATTATTTCATATGTATTAAACGTGTCCCATATAAGATAACATTCTGGCACATTTTAAAATGTCATGCTGACTATGTTTGTTTCAGAAATACATCGTGAAATTGGATAAAACAGCATTATCAAAGTAAAAAATATCTACAGTCATAAAAAATATTCATCATATTATAATAAGATTGCTAAAATTGTTACGTTTTAAATGTTTTTGTGTGTTTTTTGGGTCATTTTGGATGTTTTTTGGGTCTTTTTGGGTGTTTTTGGGTCTTTTTGGGTGTTTTTGGGTAAATCGTGCTGCCCTTACAAATACTGATGTAGGCCTACTTCAAGTACGCTTACCTGTCAAATGTTCACAATATTATATCGCCCTAAGCTGTTTCATCATGCACTTTCAAGAAAAAATAATTAAATGATAAACTTCGTCCATCTTCATGAAAGATATACAGTTACATAAATTGTTTTAACACCGTTGTTGTCTACACTACAATACAAAGTGCGGTTTACATTTAGCAGGAAATTGTGAGTGCTATGTAAGTAAAGAAACCAGTTGAAAGGGAATTCCGGAAATGAATATACGTAAAGGGAAATAATAGGTAGAATCTATTTCACTTTCAAAATCAAAAAGTAATTACATTGTAAAATTGATTTACAACAATAATCACATGTAACAAGGATAAAAATCAAGTTTTCCAGAAAACATTGTCGGAGTACTGTCACATTGCGTAATGTCTTGGCAAATGTGGGTCTGTTGTTTGCTAGGATATAAAGAGTTGCGATTCTGAATATTTTACACCTTACACTACTGCTGTTTTACATTTTACATCCATTATAATGTTATCACTATTGTCACTGAAATAACTACATTGCGGTACATTCATTTTCTTTATACTTTTGAAACTGGAAGTCGGTAGCGCGCTCGACTCTGGATCGTGAGGTCGTGAGTTCGAGTCCCGCCGGCGACAGGTTGGTTTTCTGTCTTTCGGATGAGACAGTAAAAACTGGAGGTCCCGTGTCACAGTAGGTGTCGACACGTTAAAGAACCCCCACTGCTCAATGGCCGTAAGTGCCGAGCATAGGCCAAAATTTGAAACCCTTCACCGGCATTTGGTGACGTCTCCATATGAGTGAAAGTTTCTTGAGTGGGACCTTAAACAACAATAAAACAAACAATAAATAAACTTTTAAAACTGGATACAGAATACGACATGTATAAAGATTACTTAGTCCGGTCCAAATGTGTATGTTGTTGTATTGTTGTTTAAGGTCCCACTCAAGAAACTTTCACTCATATGGAGACGTCACAAAATGCCGGAGAAGGGCTTCAAATTTTGGCCTATGCTCGGTACTTACGGCCATTGAGCAGTGAGAGTTCTCTAACGTGGCGACACCTACTGTGACACGGGGGCTCGGTTTTTACTGTCTCATCCTAAGGACAGGTCCAAATGTGTCTTTAGTGGTGAATAAGTTTAAGTATGATAAAACCTCAGAAGCACTGTGCTACTCTTGAACTGTTTGTGGATATGTTCACAGGAAATCAAACTGTAACATGAAAGCAGCGAAATATAAACCTATATCGCTGATAAAACTATTTTTATGATTGTTTAAGGTAAAGAAAGCAGATGAACTGTCTTCAACTAGATAAAGAATAGACACCAAGGTGTTATGCACAAGACAATATAGGCCTATATATAGAAAATATATTATAGCATACCTATGGGAATACAGAAATGGGATCAGGTGACCCCGACGTGTCTACAGTCAAAAACGAAATCAGGAATAAATTCCGGAATCGAAAAAAAGAAAAGGTTTACCAGAAATATTGTGTCGTTGGATGAAATGACAAACTATCCTTTGCATGGCCTACATGGACCCCAAAGTCGACAAATATAAAACTTCTGGATCTGTCTGAATAGAAAACAAATAATTATTTTTCATCATTCACAAAAATGTTAGGTCAAACCAGCGATATATAAAGCTAATATTAGCTTTATATATCGCTGGTCAAACATATTATTCTATAAAAATGAATAAACACCTCGAATACAGTACTCATTTGTGTATTCTTGACCACATTTTTAATATATCTGAAGTTTTAGTCCACTGCTAAAATTTACTGTGGTTGTAATCTAATGCCACTGGTATAATTAACTGTGGTTGTGATCTATTGCCACTTGTATAATTAACTGTGATTGTGATCTATTGTCACTGGTATAATTCACTGTGATTGTGATCTATTGTCACTGGTATAATTCACTGTGATTGTAATCTATTGTCACTGGTATAATTCACTGTGATTGTGATCTATTGCCACTGGTATAATTCACTGTGATTGTGATCTATTGCCACTGGTATAATTCACTGTGATTGTGATCTATTGTCACTGGTATAATTCACTGTGATTGTGATCTATTGCCACTGGTATAATTCACTGTGATTGTGATCTATTGTCACTGGCATAGTTCACTGTGATTGTGATCTATTGTCACTGGCATAGGTCACTGTGATTGTGATCTATTGTCATTCGTATAATTCACTGTGATTGTGATCTATTGTCACAGGTATAATTAATTGTGATTCGGATATCTTGTCACATGAATAATTAACTGTGATTGTGATCTATTGTCACTGCTATAATTAACTGTGATTGTGATTTATTGCCACTGCTATAGTTCACTGTGGTTGTGATCTATTGTCACTGCTATAATTCACTGTGATCTGATCTATTGCCACTGGTATAATTCACTGTGATTGTGATTTATTGTCACTAGTATAATTCACTGTGATTGCGATCTATTGCAACTGGTATAATTCATTGTGATTGTGATATATTGCCACTGATATAATTCACTGTGGTTATGATCTATTGCCACTGCTATAGTTCTTTATGTTTGTGATCTAATGCCACTGCTATAGTTCTTTATGTTTGTGATCTAATGCCACTGCTATAGTTCACTGTGGTTGTGATCTATTGTCACTGCTGTAATTCACTGTGGATGTGATTTATTGCTACTGCTATAATTCACTGTGGTTGTGATTTATTGCCACTGATATAATTCACTGTGGTTATGATCTATTGCCACTGCAATAGTTCTTTATGTTTGTGATCTAATGCCACTGCTATAGTTCACTTGGTTGTGGTCTATTGTCACTGCTATAATTCACTGTGGTAGTGATCTATTGCCACTACTATAGTTCTATATGTCTGTGATCTATTGCCATTACTATGGTTCTCCGTGACTCTGTCCTGCTTGTCACTGCTATGATTTTCTGTGGTTTTGGCTTATTGCCACTGCTATGGTTCTCTGTGCCTGGGGTTCTTCTACTCTTATTTCATTACTGTAACAATTGATCTGCAATTAATCTAATATGTATACACAGTTCATATTTACAGTTCGGTAGATGGTCAAGTTTTTCAAAATTAGGGATCATTTAGCAAAAAGTCCTTAGTGTTAATTACGATTACACTTACGATTTGCAACCATTTTGCAAAGAATTAGGGCTTGAGACTTGCCACAAAAACTAGCTTCTCTCAAAAGGCGGTTCATAGACCTAGGAGATTGGAAAACTTGCTACATTTTAACATACGACTTTTTAAAAACGGGCACCTGCATCTACCTACCTATCTACCTATCTATCTATCTATCTATCTACCTATCTATCTATCTATCTATCTATCCATCCATCTATCTATCTATCTATCTATCTATCTATCTATCATCACAATAAAATCATGATCGTAATATATTTAGAAGCTGATAACATTCATGAGTTATAAACACAACACAATTACAGAGATTAGAGCGCATTATTATGCACGTGTTTTTTAATGAAACTGATCGTGTTTATAAATAAGGACAACGGCTTTGTCATAAACGACATATTTGTCACGCCATCCCTTATATATGTCAAGTTTTAATTATAAGTTGTTTTGAAACACAAAAGTTATTACCGAGAGCTGTATGTACTTATATGGTGCAAATACTTTATTCAATTTTTATGGTCTTTCCATCAATTAACGGGATGGAAAAATTTTAAAATGTTTTTTACAGAATTTATTATAATGTACCAGAATATTTCACCGAAATACTTACCTCGTGTAAAAAAAGAAACAATTACAGTAACACAGACTTAAATATTCAAAATTATAGACTACTTACAACTCGTAATTCTTTTTCTCAAATTTCAGTTATTAAAAAATCGCCGATACCAAAGTATCAATTAAAAGAAGGTTCATAAGACAATATATAAATCAGGTGAAAATTAGACACACAGAGTCATCTGAAAATTCAGAGGTGGGATCAGGTGCCACGGAGGTGTAAGCATCCCCTATTGACTGAACACACTCGCCGTGAGTTCACAGCTACATGTTATATTCATTTCAAGTATACTATAAAGTTTTACACAAATTAATTTGATTAAAAATGAGATATTAGTACAGGTATATTGGGATTACTCACGTCCACGTGAGGGGTCACATTTCTATGAAATGCACGAGAAATTAGATTACTCATCAGAGAATATTTTTCAAATGTTTTCAAATGAGTAAGTGAAACTGAATATTATGAATTATATCTTCAACTTGAGTCGAAAAATAGAAACAGGCAGATGTATTTGTGAAAAAAATATTTGAAATGTATGAATTAATGTAATAAGAAATGTTAAAATCCTAATCGATCCGCTCCACAATATTACAATCCCGTTGACTAAACTATCAGTGTTGTCTATTCTTATATCTGTAGACAGTTATCTCTGTTTTTGTATTAAAAATGATTATAACTTTTCATTGTTTAGAAGTAAAATAATAGAGAAATATAATTCGTATATCCTGATTCCCCCAAAGCTAAGATAGTCATCGTTTATAGTGTTTATTCAATGACGGATTCCGGATTACAGTAATTTTTTACCTTGTGTAATACGACTTTTTGTTTCGAAACTTTTCATCTATTTTAGATTCGATTTCAACTGATGAAGTGTTATTGACAGTAACGATCGCCCCAAGCATTTCGTCAATGGCATTTTGTTTTTGCAAAAATATAACTTTTGTTTATGATATTCATAATCTATATGAAATTGTAAAATGGTGAAATTGATGGCATGTAATCTGCAATTATCCTAAAGACAAATGGTTATACTGATCACATGAAATATGTAATATCAGACAGGGAAATAATTTTATTTCCATTGCCGTGCAGCATATAGGACACGACACACGAACAAAGTCCAAAACAAAATATGTATACAAATCAGATCCAGAGACATTCAACTCACATGATACCACTTTCTCTTTTTTTTTATAAATTACAGCTTAACTGATGAAGTCTAAGTGACAGAAATTACCGTCCTGAGCATTATACAAGTATCTGTGTGAGTAATGTATATGATAATTAAGATAAATCATAGTAGCAGAGACAATGTGTCAACAATGTACTATTATATTGCTCGAAATGAAACCCATTACTGAATGTCATAACAGATATATAGAATAAAAGATAACAAAACAATAACCGAAAGAAGCTTCAATATACAAATCAGATGAAAACATAGGCATAAAAAAAATCAAATCCAGTGGTGGGATCAGGTTTAATGGAGCAGGAAGTATCCCCTGTTGACCGGCCACACCCACTGCGAGTCCACAGTAATACAAATGACAAAATGAGGATAAATCCTCGACACACAACAATCGCTATCGAACAGGTAACACAACAGTAGTTATAGGCAGCTCCCCGGCGGGCCATTTGAATTTTGCCGCTAGGGGGCGCTTTTTAACGGTTTTTGATGACGTCATCAGAATGCTGGCTTCTGATTGGTCAATTCAAATGGCCCGCCGGAGAGCCGCCTGTGCATGGCAATAAGGAGAAAGAGCCAATCGTTGAGTTTGGGGGCGTGTCTATGACCGGAAGTGGAAGGTTTGTGGAGGCGGCCATCTTGGCTAAGGAGCCAATGAGAGCCTTCGTTACAAGAGGTTGGGGTCACGAGGAGGTCGCGAGAGGTCACGTGAGTTTGCGAGAAGTCAACGGGAAGAGAGAGAAGTTGGGTTTTTTCCAGTTTTGGAGCTGAGAGTGAATCTATTTTTTTTAGAACGAAACTTTGGGTTTTTCCAGTTTTGAGCTGAGAGTAGATCTATTTTTTAGAACCGAAACTTTGGGTTTTTCCAGGTTTGTGGAAGTATCCCCTGCTCCATGTTGTAGTTGATGTTGACGAAAATAACTAGTGTAGTGGTCCACAAGCAAAAATTCATCATGGTCCGTTTCAGGTCTGAACTGCAGTTTTAAATAGCTGAGTGAATCACGTGACATCCCATCTATTTTTTAGTTGCTTGTACACAATTGTCTCTCGATCATGTCACGGGTTATACTAGATCTCCCAATAGATAGGATTTTGACGTAATGCACTTACATCTTCTGTAAAGGTTTCTAATACACATAAGCGGTCTGCCGTAAAAATCTCATCATCAAACATATGATACACAATCCCTATAAAATGTGCAGGTGTTTTCACACCACGTACATAAGTATTCCAATCAGGAGTACATCGTATCTGATGTTTCATTTTTCTGCGTAATAGAGAACAGCAGATCATCCATACAGTTGCAATCATGATTTTTCCTCTGTGTGCACTCTGATGGGATGTCAGGGTCCATACCCATCAGACCGGCCACACCCACTGCGCTAGATCAGTTCCATCTTGTTTGAGTCCACAGTAATACAAATGACAAAATGAGGATAAATCCTCGACACACAACAATCGCTATCGAACAGGTAACACAACAGGTAACTCCAAAGGTAACTCAACATTTCATTTAGTGAAACACTGTAATTGGAAACAAGACCAAACTGCGAAATGTTGACATTAGATGCGATTATTGTAATAACAACTTATCAGCACGTAGTTTGTAATATAAGGATGTAGCTCAGAATTGTGAATTTTGGGGAATAATTTCGTCATTACTATACAGGATAACTGCTAGACTGTGTTAGCGTTCGGCCATAATTTCGCCAGTACTGTGCAGGATAACTGTTAAGCTGCGTTAGCGTTCGGCCATAATTTCGCCAGTACTGTGCAGGATAACTGTTAGGCTGCGTCAGCGTTCAGCCATAATTTCGCCAGTACTGTGAAGGGTAACTGTTAGGCTGCGTCAGCGTTCAGCCATAATTTCGCCAGGACTGTGCAGGATAACTGTTAGGCTGCGTCAGCGTTCAGCCATAATTTCGCCAGTACTGTGCAGGATAACCGTTAGGCTGCGTCAGCGTTCAGCCATAATTTCGCCAGGACTGTGCAGGATAACTGTTAGGCTGTGTTAGCGTTCAGCCATAATTTCGCCAGTACTGTGCATGATAACTATTAGGCTGCGTTTGCGTTCAGCCAGCGTTAGCGTTCAGCCATAATTTTGCCAGTACTGTGCAGGATAACTGTTAGGCTGCGTCAGCGTTCAGCCATAATTTCGCCAGTACTGTGAAGGATAACTGTTAGGCTGCGTTTGCGTTCAGCCAGCGTTAGCGTTTAGCCATAATTTCGCCAGTACTGTGCAGGATAACTGTTAGGCTGCGTTTGCGTTCAGCCAGCGTTAGCGTTCAGCCATAATTTCGCCAATACTGTGCAGGATAACTGTTAGGCTGCGTTTGCGTTCAGCCAGCGTTAGCGTTCGGTCATAATTTCGCCGGTATTGTGCAGGATAACTGTTAGGCTGCGTTAGCGTTTGGTCATAATTTCGCCAGTACTGTGCAGGATAACTGGTAGGCTGCGTTAGCGTTCAGCCATAATTTCGCCAGTACTGTGCAGGATAACTGTTCGGCTGCGTCAGTGTTCAGCCATAATATAACACAGAAAGTACCCACACACTTGTATATAATAGAAATATGTACAAAAAAATGAATTATGTCAAAGCAGTGGGCACAGACAAAGTACACAAACACTTGTATATGATACAAAATAAAAGTACCCACACACTTATACATGTGTTGTACACAATATGTGCAAAAATATAAACTTGTACACAATATGTACACAAATATTAATTAAGTCAAAGCAGCGGACACAAACACTTGTCTATGAATCAAAATATATGTACATGTTGTATGTACAAAGCATGAATTACGTCAAAGTAGTAGACACATTGAGAGTACCCACACAAATATATATGTACAAAACATGAATTACATCAAGGCTGTAGACACACAGAGAATACCCCCACACATGTATATGTACAAAACATGAAGTACGTCAAAGTAGTAGACACAGTGAGAGAGTACCCACACACACACACACACACACACACACACACACACACACACACACACATATATCTCGAATTCACAGTATCAAAACTTATGATTTCTCAACTCTTTACACTACTATTCCACATAAAAAATTAAAAGAAAGGCTTTTTAGCATCATAGACAACTGCTTTTTCACTACTAAAGGTGGTACCCGAAAATTTAAATATCTAGTGATTGGCTATCAGGATACTTATTTCGTCAAACACCACCACTCTGATTCTACACATAAGTATACTGAAGTTGATATATAAAAAACATGCTGGAATTTCTAATAGACAATATATTTGTAATGTTCGGAGACGTGGTCTTTCAACAAACTGTCGGCATTCCTATGGGAACCAATTGTGCTCCTTTATTGGCCGACCTGTTCCTTTATTCATACGAAGCAGACTTCATTCAGAAACTGCTGAATCAAAAGAAGAAAAAGTTAGCGGTGTCCTTTAATTTGACATTTAGATATATCGACGACGTTTTGTCAATTAATAAATGACAATTTTCATACATATGTCAATGCGATATATCCCAGCGAACTAGAAATTAAAGATACAACAGAATCAAGTACACACGCTTCATACTTAGACATTTTACTTAATATCAACAAAGACGGGAAATTAGCAACCAAGCTATACGATAAACGCGACGATTTCGGCTTTCCCATCGTAAATTTTCCACATTTAAGTAGTAATATCCCTCACTCACCTGCATATGGAGTTTAATATTTCACAAATGATCCGATATGCCAGGGCGTGTACAACATATGAAGATTTCATATACAGAGGTAAACTACTCACTGACAAATTATTGACACAGGGATATCGAAAACCGCGTTTAATGTCAACGTTCCGCAAATTTTTATGGTCGGTATAATAGTCTTGTTTGCGACTACTCTGTTTCACTAAGTGAAATGTTGAGTTGCCTTTTCGTTGGCGGTTGTTGAGACGTCTGTACCAATTGTGACGAGGATACACTCCCTCACGTGTTTCATTGGACTTGACTGTGGACTCACGGCGGGTGTGACCGGTCGACAGGGGATGCTTACTCCTCCATGGCACCTGATCCCACCTCTTGGTTTCCAGAGGTCCGTGTTTGTCCATTTTTACCGGATTTGTATCTATGTCCTGGACATCCTATTGATTTATACTTTGGTATCTGAGATTTTTATATATATATATATATATATATATATATATATATATATATATACAAAACATGAATTACGTCAAGGCTGTAGACACAGAGAGAATACCCCCACATATGTATGTCAAGGCTGTATACCAAAACATGATATTGTACAAAACATGAATTACGTCAAGGCTGTAGACACAGAGAGAATACCCCCACATATGTATATGTACAAAACATGAATTATGTCAAGGCTGTAGACACAGAGAGAATACCCACACACATGTATATGTACAAAACATGAATTACGTCAAGGCTGTAGACACAGAGACAGTACCCACACACATGTATATATACAAAGCATGAATTCCATCAAAGCAGTGGACACAGAAGGAAGTACCCACACACATATACATGTACAAAACATAAGTTATGTCAAAGTGTCGGATACAGAGAAAGTATACAAACACTTGGTATATAATACAAAACTGTACAAAAATATAAATTACGTCAAAGCAGCGTTATATAAAGAATGAAGCAGTCAAAACACAGTTAAACAGTGGTAAATAAGAATTTAGGTTTTTAAATATTTACGCCCGTCATTGGTTTAGAAAATGACAGAGGCTGAACTAAGAATGAGGGCGTAAATATTTCATTATGAACATTTTATTATATATCCTGATCAATGAAACAATGGTCTTTATTTAAAACAGTTTACATAATTCACAACAAATCGCATGTACAATAACATCATAAACTTGCATAACGTGTAATCTCCATAGCTCCTATGATTATAACATAAAAGTAGTCCCAGAACCTCAATACTGGTCCAAGACGTACACCAGGTAGGGTATTGAGTCTTTTCATTTAATGTTCAGTAAAACAGAAGACGGAAGAAGTAGCATATATAATAAGTTTCAATACTGTCTGTTGCATTTTTCAGAAATGCCACCGGGAGTACTGATTTTAATTAGAATTTAAAGAAAAAGTAATTAAAAAATCAATAGCAATACCCTGTAACTTTAAATTAAAACTTAATTCTAATGTTGAGTTAATACTTAAAACTACCTTTCCCACGCCAGCGCAGAAATACATGCTTCCAGGTTTTTTTTCATTTGAACGTGTTGTTTACATTTTTTCCATATATGACGGACAACTTAAAACAAAATAAAAGTAAATGTCAAATTACTCCACAGCACGCTGTTGATGATGATCATCTATATATATAAAGTATTTTTGTCGTCGGTTGAATTTATTATTTATTTGGATCTGTTATATTTCACAAGTGAGTTTATGTGTTTTTCATATATTCATATATTTATATGTTTATTAATTTTGCACAGTCTTCTTATTTTCACTTAGATCTAGTTCGATTCAAATTTCGTTGGTAGTTTGAACCTATTTTTTTAGTTATCCTTTTGTTAGATTTCCATCTTCATTTATTTATTGCAATATCACGTTGTACATTTGAGCATTATAACTTTGGTATTATGTTTATAATATTTAATATGTAGCAATTGTCTCACTCTCCAATTGTGTGTGTGAGTGGATGCTTTAGTGAGAGTGTGTATGTGTACGTTTTTACATGTTATTTTAATTGTTTTGTCCTGATGGAGGGACAGGTCGTCCCGAAAATTTGAAATTTGTTTTGTCCGTGTCATTTTAGTGCTTTATATATTCTCTTCCTGATTTGTATTTATTGATTAGATCCGACACCCTAGGATATATAGTGTTGTTGGTGTTAGTGCTTTGCATATATATATATATATATATATATATATATATATATATATATATATATATATATATATATATATATATATATATATCTGTGTTTGTGTGTGTGTGTGTGTGTGTGTGTGTGATCACAAAGATCAGACATTGGGTACCGTTTCACATAGATTTTGTCTGCATAAAATCCAAATTTGATCTTTTTTACAATTAGATAAATCAGGATGAGATTGGAGTTATCTCATAAAGGATAATTTCATAAAGGCTTCAAATTAATAGACAATACAAATAAATCTGGAGGGATGTTTTATCTGCTCTAAAAGATATATCAAAATTTGTTGATAGAGAATGTGTAGAACACCAAATACTTACCACACCTTTGTGGAATAACACCGAAATCAAAATAAGTAAACTTTTATATAAGAATTGGTTGGAATCTAGAATATCAAGAATTTATTTATAAATGAATAAATTGACAAGGTTTATATATATATATATATATATATATATATATATATATATATATATATATATATATATATATATATATATATATATATATATATATATATATATATATATATATCTTAATTCAGAAATATGACATAAATTGTGATTTTTTAACATATAATGGTATAGGCAGTGTTGTGAAAGAATATTATAAACATAATACTAAAGTTATAATACTCAAGACGATATCGTTTCTGTCAATTACACTTCATCAGTTGAGCTCCAAATTTGAAAAGTATGTTTATTTTCTAAAGATAAAGTGGTATCATACAAGGCCAAATAATATCTCTAAAAGTGTATAGCCGATATCCACTGCAAAAAATGACTATCTTAGCTTTAGACAATTTTTGAATTGAAATAGTGGTAACAGTGCCAAATATTACTTTAGTATAAGATGAACAGCTGTTACCGAAATACCAAATTATTAAACATCATTTACCGAGTGAGTTTACTTATAAACTTCGAGACCCAACTATACCATATTAAATACATATATTTTTCTAGTCTATAAAAAGTTCCAAATATTTATATAATAAATCATTAAAGATAAATTGCACTCCTTCACAAAAATTAAATTCATCAAAATGGAATAATGTTTTCACTTCGAGCTACCATTTAATTTTATTTCTAATACAAAAATACTTATGGATGAATATAGAATACTACATAATATATTTACTACAAATTATAAATAAATATGATCCAAACCATTAACCAAAAAAAAAAGGATATTTTGAAAAAGAATGGAGTCAATTCCACACATTTCCCCCATGCTTGTATGCAAAATGTGGTATGGTTGAAAGGTGTATGCACCAAGCTTTGTACATTGTCTTTTCTGATATATCTTATTTTTTTCAAAATAAAATATTCAACATGACTACTTTAGAAGTCATGTTGAATATCTTATTTTGAAAAAAATAAGATATATCAGAAAAGACAACATTTATCACAGAAAATTATAGATAAAAGAAATTATAATTACGCTGTGCTGTCATAAATCTTGTCAAGTCTACTAATTTTAAGTGATTAGAAGGCTTTTGTTACTAATAAAATTTTGTAAATCATATAGAAATGTAATAAACATAATACCAAAGTTATAATGCTCTAGATGATCGTTTCTGTCAATAAAATATTCAACATGACTACTTTAGTAGTCATGTTGAATATTTTGTTTTGAAAAAAATAAGATATATCAGAAAAGACAACATTTATCACAGAAAATTATAGATAAAAGAAATTATAATTACGCTGTGCTGTCATAAATCTTGTCAAGTCTACTAATTTTAAGTGATTAGAAGGCTTTTGTTACTAATAAAATTTTGTAAATCATATAGAAATGTAATAAACATAATACCAACGTTATAATGCTCTAGATGATCGTTTGTGTCAATTAAGACTTGATCAATTGAGCTCCAATTTTAAATAGATGATCTGAAGAGAAAGTTGTATCAGACTAGGGCCAAACAATAAATCTTAATGTAATGCTAAAATCCATCTAAGAGAAACCACTGTTAAAACATGGCTATCTTAGCTTTAGAATAATTTAGAATTTTAAATGGTGCTATCAGTAGAAACTAATGGGGCGATAAATAGGGTAGTTCTTGTTATATAATATGTATAATACCGAAAAGATGTGTTAAAAAAATTATAATATCCTCGTATAGACCTCTGTATTTTCAATAATCCACACAGATGGACATTCATATTACATATATCAAAAGTTGTTTATGCATTCACTATTTAAACGTATATCACAGGGAAACCGAAAACCGCGTGTGTTGTCAACGTTCCGCCAATTTTACGGTCCGTATAATAGTCTGGTCTGCAATTAATCTGTTTCACTGGTTGAAATGTTGAGTTGCTTTTTCGTTGGCGGTCGTTGAAACGTCTATACTAATTGTGACGAGGATTCGTTCCTCACATTTTTCATTTGGATTTGACTATGGACTCACGGCGGGTGTGACCGGTCGACAGGGGATGCTAACTCCTCAATGGCACCTGATCCCACCTCTTGGTTTTCAGAGGTCCGTATTTGTCCATTTTTACCAGATTTGTGACTATTTCCTGGACATCCTAAAAATTTATACTTTGGTATCTAAGATGTTTTATTTGTTTATTGGGACACCCTTTAACACTTGAAATTCATATGTGAAATTATATATTTTACTTTGTTCATTGTATCATTTTGTTTGTTGTTTTCATTTTCATACTGTCTGTTTCCAATGAGTAATATCATTTACTTTCAGATTACAATAACAAAGATGACAGGCTTTATTAGACTTGTCATTCAACTGATCGTCTGCTTTCAGTTGTTCAAAGGTACGTAATTATGGATGGCAATAAGCAAATATGTAGGTATTTTATTCAGACCCACTTGGGAATTTTAAGGTGAAGTGCCACACATTTTGACTTAGGACATTGAATGAAAAGATGACGTTTTAATGTACCTGACTTGACATAAGTTTTTTATATATATATATATGTATGTATATATATATATATATATATATATATATATATATATATATATATATATATATATATACGGAACCTTTTTTTCGGACGCTACTTATTCTCGGACACTAGCTGTTTCCGGACACTTTCTTGTTGCGCGTGAATAACTAAAAATATTGCCAGACTTCATGAATATATGTCTATTTTTAAACAAAAAATAAAACACGCGAGAAAAAGTGACGTTTGAAAATCTGCTGTCCGATAACAGCTCCTCTCAGAGTCACGATTACGGCGGTTAGGTTGAATATAATGCATCTAAAGGTAAGCTATAATGATACAACATTTCAGTTGAACTGACGATATCCAGGAAAAACACCGATAATAGGTAATGTACCAGTATAATATACATGTACGTAAATATATCAGGTTAATTAAATAATATTATCTAATTATCTTTTATCTTTTATATTATCCAATGAAAATCTACGAGATGTTTGAAAACTGAAAATCTTGTCAATTATTTGCTAAAATCATAAATAATTCAGCATAGTTTTAAAATGATTGTGATAGTTTGAAAGTAAAGCAGTGAAAATATCTAACATCCACATAAAAATTAACAGATTATAATGCATCTAAAGGTAACCTATTACATATAACATTTCAAAGTGTTTCGATCAAATTTCGTCCGATAATAAGTACTGTACCAATAGTACACACACACACACACACACACACACACACATACACACACACACACACACACACACACACACACACACACACACATATATATATATATATATATATATATATATATATATATATATATATATATCAGGTTACTTCATTAAGGTAATCTTTTATTCAATCAAAATATACGAAATATTAAAATACTTAAAATCTTGTCAATTATTTGCTATTATAATAAATAATTAAGCATAATTAATGTTTAACATCGTTTCAAAATTCAAAACATGATTGCGTTAGTTTGAAAGTAAAGCAGTGAATATAATACCTAACTAACATCCATTTAGAAATTAATAAAGATTATGTTAGAATGCCCTTTATTGACATTTGACTTTTATACAGAGGTGACCATTAATGCAAGTTTAAATGCAGTTTATATTAGACTGTTCTCCGATGTGTATTTTAAAGATGTTTTGCATATAATCAATTTAAACACGTGTAACCGTTCTTTTTTTCCCTGCAGACATCCACGGATTTTCCATATCCGGATTATCCGGTGTATCCGATGTATGTGGAGAACTTGGCTGTTTTGATTCACAAGAGACATGTCAGTTTAGATGTTTTGTACACTGTCTCGCATCTAATTATGGAGGATGTAGTTTGGACATATCTGGACGGAGACAGTATTATTGCAATTGTTTAGAAAATGAGATGAACAACGGTGAGTGTGATTATATACCTCTGCATTGTCAGATCTCTAATGTGTTTGTCCAGTGTTTACCGGAGTCTCCCCAAAACCTACTTACGATCAATACTTTTATATCGGTAACCATTTGGAATTATGACTAACTTACACACAGCATTACATATCAATTTTAACCATTTGTGATGACTGTTAGTACTTTGATCGTTGTTTCAATGCATACTTCCGGCGGATGTGACAATACTCAATCTTGTAAGATACAGGGCCCCACCTCCAGATTTTCCGTGGGTTCGGGTTTGACCTAGATTCCATTTTTTGTACTTACGACGTCTTATAGTTGACTTCCGGCATTCTCTTCTTTTAATACTTTGATATATAAAGATCACATATCAAGATATCAACCATCAGGATGTATCAATATCAAACACGTTTGATAAAGATTCGTCCAATCGACCGATTCGTATATATTGGTCTTATTTGCATTCTACTAACTGTAATATTGAATTACATGTTCAATAATTGTTGTTGAATCATCTTTGTTATTTACTTAAGACTTGTATTTATTCCCCACTTGTTTTAATTGAATTTGACTGTGTACGCACGATGCGGTTGGTGTGGCTGGTCCTTACTCCTCCGAAACACCTGATCCACCTCTAGATTGTTAGATGTTCACTTCATTTGTTCACTGTATCGTGAATGTCCTGTCCGTTATCTTTATTAGTTATTAGATATCTTTATATTCTGTGAAGTTTAAATACAAATTAAAGGTTAGTTTTTGGATGGCCGTTTTACAAACACTTCAACAACATACATGTATGGTGTATATTTGTATGTTTTTAATTTTGAATTGTTGTTTACGCCTCACTCAACGGTTTTTGAGTTATATGGTGGCGGCAAGTTGTTAATGGTGCAGGAGAGAACTCGGTTATAATGTTAATGGTGGAGGAGAGAACCCAGGTATAATGTTAATTGTGGAGGTGAGAACCCAGTTATAATGTTAATGGTGGAGGAGAGAACCCGATTATAATGTTAATGGTGGAGGAGAGAACCCGGTTATAATTGTGGAGGAGAGAACCCGGTTATAATGGTGGAGGAGAGAACCCGATTATAATGTTAATGGTGGAGGAGAGAACCCGATTATAATGTTAATGGTGGAGGAGAGAACTCGGTTATATTGTTAATGGTGGAAGAGAGAAACCGGTTATAATGTTAATGGTGGAGGAGAGAAACCGGTTATAATGTTAATGGTGGAGGAGAGAAACCGGTTATAATGTTACTGGTGCAGGAGAACCCGGTTATAATGTTAATGGTGCAGCAAAGAACCTGGTTATTATGTATCCAGTAAGGGACCACCGGCTTTCCGCAAGTAAACTGGCAAACTTTCTCACAAAAATCGCTTTGGTTCCATAGGGGCTCGAATCTGTGCTGACCAGAAATGATAGGCTTCATGGTTCAAAGCACAATGTTCGACCCACTCAACCACGGAAGACCGTGTGTTTATTTGCTGCATTGATTGGAACCATTAAGCAAAATATATATACCAAAGTTTAGACAATAGCAAAATACATGATAATTTAAAGTCACCGAAAAAGGAGTGGACAAACACAGATATCGGGAAAACAAAGGGTGAGAGCAGGTGTTATAGAAGACGGATTAATCTAGGTCGAAACAAGAAATGAGCAACCTTGGTCACAATCGGCATAGCACTGGTGGTTCAAAATTACCACGATTGGTTTAAAGCATGATACAACAGCAAGGTTGCTCCATTTAATCAAACATTTTATACTGCGAAACATTTGACCTATTGTATCAATTTTAACTAGATAGACTTAACTACACCATTCCCACTGCCTTTATTCGCAGTTCGTTTACTAGTATATTTTCCAACCACCACTTTCAGCATACAGGGAGACGGCAATCAACGTGATCCCCGATATGTGTGGCGAATTGGGATGTTTTACAGACGTTAATAAGTGCCGACGAGAATGCCCGACGCGCTGTCAACCACAGGACTATACGTGTGTATTAGATATATTGCAACAGCTCCAGTATTCATGTCAGTGTTACGCCAGTAGCAGTCCTACCAGAGGTAAGGCGTTTGTTTACTTTTGTTTCGTACCAGCTGAATATTTCAAACTTGAATAATATTTTGTTTAAGGAGAGCCCTTTTCTAAACTTTGAACGTTAAAAATATTTCAAAGCCTTTTTTCAAATCCAACCGACCTAGCAATAACCATCCAACTAAACCCCTAACAATAACCATCTAACCAAATTACGACCAAACCTCTACTACTAACCATCAGACCAAATTACTAGCAATCCATCCAAATCCCTTTATTTTTAATTACTCAAGTTTCACGAAATGCAATGTTACCTGTTTGTTACCTGTTTGATAGCGATTGTTGAATCGACTGCACCCATTTAATCCATTCGAATTTGACTGTGGACTAGTGACCGGACAGACTTACTCCTACTTGGCACCTGATTTGGATTTCCAGAGGTCCGTGTTTGTACAATGTTTGCCAGGTTTGTAAATTTGTCTCCTGGGCATCCTGACTATATATATATATATATATATATATATATATATATATATATATATATATATATATATATATATATATATATATAATATATATATATATATATATATATATTTATTTATTTATAATTAACATTTATATGCATATACATGTATAGGGCATTTATATTCATTGCAGTACCTGATCTATTACCTGATGGGCAGCAGACAGACATTTGTGGTGGAAGGGACGGATGTTACAACACAAGAAATTCCTGTACAGAGGCATGTCCCAATCAATGTCCTATGTATGGATTTTGTGAACAGGCGTCATACGATTCCAGAGTTTTTACCTGTACCTGTCTAAATACGGAGGTTTTTCCGGGAAAATAGACACTAACATACACTGTCCTGTTTACAGGTTTTCAGCATATATACATTTATAGTCCTAGCTTCTACCGTACGAGTGTCTCTCTTGTCCTTAAAATAAATTACACTTTTTATTTTTAAATTTGTTGTGCTGTTATCTAACTGGTTTTAAAATGCCCTGTATTTTTTCTTCAGTTATCTTTTTGTTTTCTGGTATATATAGTGCCTAACTTGACTATCTATTAAATATTAGCTTCTACTTTGTATAAAAAAATGCTGATGTGTACTATGTCTCTATATATTTGATGTTTTCATTGTCTTTAATTACCTGCATTATCTGCATTGCCTTTTTTTCTTAATACAGTCGAACCTGGATATGTTGTAATCGTGGGGAATTAATTTTTCGTTCAAAATAACGGTTATAATGGTAACAAAGAAATTTGTCCGGTACAAAACAAAATCTTTTCAAACAAAGCGGGATTTCAATGTAAAGTGGTTCAACATAAGTGGGTTCGACTGGGTTTTTTTTTCAGCCAGAATTTCTACTGTTTAGAGGGAAAATAACTCACGATGTGCATAAATCTATAAAATTAAGAAACAGAGAAAGTTTTTATACATGTACCTGCATACATAATATATTACGGGCTTCATTTGCCGGACCCGATGTTGTTTTTATTCTACACCTGACCGGCGAAAACAGACTGCGATCGTGTCAGGAAAGTTAAAACTGTAGAATTAATTCCCCATCGCTATTCATATGCCTATCAGCACTATTTTGTATTGATTTATAAATATAAAACATCTCAGATACCAAAGTACAAATCTTTAGGATGTCCAGGATATAGATACAAATCTGGTAAAAATGGACACACACAGACCTTTGGTGGTGGGATCAGGTGCCATGGAGGAGTAAGCATCCCCTACCGACCGGTCACACCCGACGCGAGTCCACAGTCAAGTCCAAATGAAACACGTTCGAGGAAGAATCCCCGCCACAATCGGTACAGACGTCTCAACAACCGCCAACGAAAAGCCAACTCATGCTTGGTATATAAGGAACTATTTGTTCTATAGCAGCAGTAGACGTAGTAGTAGTAGTAATAGTAGTAGTAGTAGTAGTAGTAGTAGTAGTAGTAATAGTAGGAGTGGTAGTAGTAGTAGTAGTAGTAGTAGTAGTAGTAGTAGTAGTAGTAGTAGTAGTAGTAGCAGCAGCAGCAAATGAATTAATAGTAGTTGTTGTTGTTGTTGTTGCAGAAAAAGTTATATTTTATCACTTTAATTAATGATATCATCATTATCCCGGGCGTGTTGTAAGTTTTAAGTTGTAAGCTTAGCGTCACGTATGTAAGTTACTGAAGAAGAACATTTTGTTGTTCTGAAATACCAATGTGTAAATTATATGTGTTTCATCATTTAGATCCATATATCCTGGCCATCCTAAAGATTTATACTTTGGTATCTGATATTTTTTATAAATTAATTAAATTTATATACGAACATCTGCTGTCATTTCCATTATGTAACTGATTTTGAATCATAAAGCTCGAGTCAATTGATCTATCGCCAAATGCTCGACACGGCACTTTTTGACATAATTTTCCATTATGATGTCACAATGAAAAGGCCCGTCAAACGCTTGTGTGATTATGATATCACAATCAAATGACGTCAAAAAGCACATAAACAGCCATGTGTCAGACACTTGGCGATAGGTCCTATACGAGGATGGTATACCAGCTTATGTCAATAATTTCCTATAATTTTGTTAAATGTATGTTTCAATTATTTAAATCATTATTGTGTTGTATTATATTACAATTTATCATTAAAACTGAAATTCGATGTGCGTATATTTTCTTTTCATTGTATTGTATTAAATATCACTGTGGGGAGGTGGCCAACATTATACATGCGGTTTATTGGAAGTGGTGAATGGGGTCAAGGGCCACAATGACAGTAATAAGTGGCTGACTTTACAAAAGTGTACTATGATGGTCTGATATACTTCAATTCTGTTTTAAACTTATGCAGAGAAATACCGACTTTTTAGTTGTTTTTGTTTGTTTTTTCAAGTCGATGTAGTACAGTTTCGTAAATAAACATAATAAATTCGAACTCAACTAATGAAGTCTTAATGACGGAAAAGATCGTCTTAAACATTTGCTTTAGCATAATTACACTGAAGTTGATATAAAGATGCTGGGATTTCTATGTTAATGCGATACATTCCAGCAAACTAGAAATTAAAGATACAACAGAATCGAAAGAGGCACACACGCTACATACTTAGGCATTTTACTTACTATAGACACAGTCGTTATATTAACAACTAAGCTTAACGACAAACGCCACGATTTAGGTTTTCCCGTCGTACATTTTTCATATTTAAGTAGCAATATCCAACAATCACCGGAATATGATCACAAATGATCCGATACACCAGGGCGTGTTCAACATATGGACATTTCATATACATATAACAATTTCAGATACCAAACTATAAATCAATAGAATGTCCAGGACACAGATACAAATCCGGCAAAAATGGACAAACACGGACCTCTGGAAACCAAGAGGTGGGATCAGATGCCATAGGTTAACTACTCACTGACAAAGTATTGACACAAGGATATCGAAAACCGCGTTTGAGTTCCTAATGTATTTTATTGGATTTGACTGGGGACTCATGGTGGGTGTGGCCGGTCAACAGGGGATGCTTATTCCTCAATGGCACCTGGTCCCAACACTTGATTTCCAGAGGTCCGTGTTTGTCTAATTTTTACCCCATTTGCATCCTAAAGATTTATGCTTTGGTATCCGAGATTTTTTTTACTCTTTTGCAAAACCATGACTTTGCTATTATTAATATCATTTAAAACTTATTTACTTATATCAACTTCTGTACAACTTCAAAAAAGAAATGTTACATGCTGTAAAAATGTAAAATGTTAAGAATTTGGGGATATTTTTATATTTTCTTTGGTACTGTATGATCCGAATATAAATCAGTCAAGACTACTTGACATATACACATATTCCCACAGACAGACAGCACAAAACAGACGATGACAATTTTGTTTGTCCGTTTATTTTCCAAATTTTAGTTAGGGTATCTGGCTTTCATGGTTGAGATCCAGTTCAGGAAAGACGATACTCTAGTGTATACTCCAGGAGCGTTCCTGTCTCCACATCCGTATCCCCATGATACAATACCAGCTAATTCCCACCTGCCTCTGACCTTGCAAATTAACGGTCCACCGCTGTCACCCTGTTAAAAAATCCTTGATGTATACATGCACTATATCATATCACAATAAATGTATTTCAATTATTACTGATAATACTTTTTCATTTATTTCTTATTTTATTACAGCAATATCACAGATATAGACAATAAAATGCTATTCGAAAGGAAATTCATAAAAACCATATGAACTTAGTGAACGTGAACAGAAAATGGAATTCTGGGTAAAACTGAGGTATGTGGCACTTGCAATAGAGAAATCCGTTTTATTGTGTACTTTGGTAATTACAAAGGAATCATTGTTTTAATGTATAATGGTTATAAGTACTTTGTTATCAATCAAGGTTAATATTATGAATAGAAAAAAAATGATAAAAAATAAAATAAACATTCAGATTAAAAATATTGCAGGCAAATATAAGCAAAGCAGAATTAGGGTAAAAAAACACAACACCCGTTCAAAGCCAAACAACAGCACTGGAAGAGCATTTGCTATAGCGTCGGAATACACTGGAAACCATTATGTTATCAGCAACTTACATTTATGGTTTATGTTCAGTAAAATAATTTTCATTTATTCAAAGACTAATTTGTGATTCTGGACCCATGTAGTGTTACTGGAGATCGGCAACATTTGGGTTATAAGAATTTCGATCCCCGGTTCAGACCATACTTCAGACTTGAGACCGGAAAGAATTGTTCTTTCGCCTCGACCTATAAAACAAGAATCATGGGTCATCGACGCGAGATTTAAAACCGAGCTCCCGTGCTCCGACAGGCAGTGTACAATAAAGAACCATCAGTTTATTGGCGTGAGTCCAAAGGGTTTATCATATAAGTACGAAAACAAACGAAACAAACAATAGTAATTCGAAAATTTTCTAAAGCTAAGATAGTCATTTTTTTTACAGTGGTTACTCTTAGACGGATTTCGGCTATACTTTTAGATATATTATTTGGCCCTGTATGACACCACTTTATCTTTAGAAAAAACACATTTTTCAAATTGGAGCTCAACTGATGAAGTCTAATTGACAGAAACGGTATCGTCTTGAGCATTATAACTTTGGTATTATGTCTATAATATTTCTATACATGCTGTGTGTAAACTTAGGAGAAGCTTCGTCTAAAATAGAAAATCAAATTAATACAAGAAATTTCAAATTAATTTCAACAGGAAATATACATTATCACGAATAGATAGTTGACATACGAGGTTAAATTATTGACGGAAATAGGTATCGACAGTGAAATATCACAGATGGTGGTTTGTTCACATTGGTATTGTCTCAGGTACGTCACTACGTATGGAGTAAACGTAAATGAACGATGAACAGGACACACTTCACACCGACACATACGGTGATAACGAAATATTCCGAACTTATTTATCATCATCCCACTCTAAGACGCACCAAGATACATGTCGTTATAATGCGAAAAATACAGGTCAAATAAGTGCACGCTACTTTTGTTGATAAAATACACTTACTGTAGGAATAAATAGTTGATAGTTTGAACATAATCATTATCAATATAGTAAAACTGAAATACTTTATATTTATCAGGAGCGTGCGAGAAAATTTCATTATTACGAAATATTTCAGAATACATTTAAAACCCAGTATGCTCTCGTAATACACATTAAACATCAAAGGTTTCCATAGAGTGTCCAAGATAAAGTGGGGCATCCAGCTTTCGTCACAATTCAAAACAACTTTCTGTTCTTGTAAAACCTGGACTTCCAGGTGTGACAATTCACTCTACTTTAATTGCCTTTTCAATAAGAACATCTTGGCTATTGTCTATAATGAAATATTTGTATTCACTGAAAAAAATGTTATCCGTTGAATTTGTTTTTCAATTGTATCTCTAATCAATACACACAAGATAATACCTTCTAAGTGATAAAGCATTGCACTTAAACGATGAATTACAGGGTTTGTATTTATATTGTTTTAAGTCGATACGTAATTCAACAACTAATGGTTAGTTCATTGTGTAATTACCAAAAACAAACATGAGTTTAAATAAGAACAAATTGGTGTTGATAAATATATATTTATCAACGTAATTTACCTATCGCCAAATGTCTGACACGTGGCACTAAATATTCATTTTGACGTCATTAAATTGTGACGTCATGTTCACACAAATATATGGCATGCCATTTAGTTTTTCGGACCTTTTGTGAAAGGTCAATTAACAAAAAAAACTTGAGTTTACATTAAAAACTAAATGGTGTAGATAAATATAACTATAGAGTATCAACTTGTCATTCCTGTTTTGATCGATTAAACCTCTTTGTAATTATAAAAAATGAAGAATTCATCATTGACGTAAGGAACAATTATAACAAACACACGACAAACCTGACAAGCGTCTTTACCACCTTGACGATATCCGGCGCATATATTACTAGTGTGAATGGCATTCCCAAGGAAGTATTTACAATATGAATTTGTCATAGTTGGTACATCGACTTTGTTTAGATACCGTGTTCCGGGTGCGCCATGGCTGTCTAGAATTACAACAAAAATTTCCAGTATCTATCTTGCGATATTTGTTTTAGTGACCGTCATAGCTGTTTTTATTTTATTGACACAAAACACTATAAATGTGTCACGAAGCTCAAGTAAACTCACAGAAATGGTACATACTAAAACTAATAGAATTGGTACATATTGCAACAATTAAGCAGTAGGACCCAAAGCTAACAGGCATATATATATATATATATATATATATATATATATATATATATATATATATATATATATATATATATATAATGCGGCAAAGCGAATATGCATATATAACAACAGGTGATGGTTATCTAAGCAAAGCAGTGCAATAAAACGATTGCACAGTGATCAATTTACAGTAGGAAGCGAACCAAAAGCCACATCGGGATCGCTTCACCCTACCTTCTACCAGTGTATTGTTACTCATCCTATTCTGTTGTCAAATTTAGACAAAATCTAACTCAATGAATTATATGATCCACTGTCACAGTTTAGGAGTGAATAATTGTGAGATATTGGGTTACCTTGGATCATGCACCCCTGAATTTTGACAATGGTCTTTACTTTTCATTGAAATGGGTTCATCTAAATGAGACTACAGGGAAAAGCGGGTAAAAAAAATTGACGCCGAAAATGATACCTGACAGGCATCTTTGCCACCTTGTCTGAGACCTGCGCATATGTTACTTGAATGAACTGCACTTCTGCCCAAATAGTACTGACATTGCGCATTACCCATTGTTGGGACATCTACTTTATTGAGAAGTGTAGTGCCAGGAGCACCGTTTTTGTCTGCAATAATTGTATATTTTGTAAAAACATTGTGAGGAGTCCGGGATAAAATAAACATAAGATAATGCAAATAACATTATAAAAAGATTGAAGATAACAGAAGATTAAGTACTAAATACAAGATGCAAAAATAGTTTATATAGCAACTACAAAATGGAGATGTTAGCTTATGAACGACTGAGAAGTTTCGCTGTCTAGAAATGTGTTCAATAGTAAGCTCAAAATATTTCATGTCAGTAGCGATGAATACATTGTATATATAAAAAAAACATCGCTGCTTTACAATACTGCTGTCTAATGGGACAAATTCATGTACCACGTGATACTCGATAACGTTTGTGCGGGACTGTTGTTTCTATTAGTGATGGAATGACGCTAGCAGTCGATATCCCGCGGTAACGTCATTTCAGAGGAAGATTACGTAGAGTTACGTCCATTACCATTGGAGATACTAGTACCGCACAAACGTTATCGGTTATCACGTGGTACATTAATTAGTCGCATTACTGTATTCTCGACTCCATTGTATCTAGGGAAATTGACTCTTTTGTAAGAAGACCCATAGAGAAATGTATGATATGCTTATAATTCCGATGACTGTAAGGACAGCGGTGATTCACATACGCTATTTATAACCTATGTTGAAAATTGTACCTACTGCTTTTTTATGATGATTTAATCTGCATCCATAGAAATGTCGACAACATAGAAAACACCGTATAAGTGTTTGTGGAACAAACTCGAATATACCTAAATAACCAGCCGTCGTAGTAATCATCATCACCACCACTGCATAAAGCAGGTCTTCCCAGGTAATAACTTTTTTGTCTTGAACCAGTGCTGACAACAGGTGCACTAAGCACTCGCTAACATCGGTTCTCGGTCAAACACAAACGAAATAACAATTATTATACCTCTATGTTAGATTCTTAATCCTTATTGGACAAACGTATTCACGTGACCAGGAACAGAAACGTCAATTCTCCCTCACGCGCTCCATTTTCCTTGTCATATTTCCTCCCATTGTTGTTTTGAATAAAATATTCTTAAAAATTTAATGGTAGTTGCTTTCTTTTTCAGTTTTTCATATCGGTATAATAAACATTTTACTGCCCTGCTTGTTTGGATACATGTGGATTTGTTTACCCAAAACCAGTCATGTTTCCAGAGGGCTCTCTACGACCAGGCCAATAAATGCATAAAACCATACTTATATTTAAACAAACAGAAACTTACCAAAGTATGTGGCACCCCATCCTGTAACAGTACATGTCATTCCATCAAATGTATCGGAACTTGCCGGCAAACAAGCTGGACGAACGTACGTAGAGAAACTGACTGGTTTATCTAACTTCATCAAGGCAATATCGTCCAGATTTGTGCGCGAGTTATATCTCTCGTGTACAATGAGGTGAGAGACTCTATGTACTGAAGTAGAGGTTATATGATGACGATCATGAAGTCCCACTCCTACTGTCCAGTAGTGACGGTTGTTATAGCTACAAAATGTGTAGAAGTGTGGATTACGCTCTATGCATGCATTTTAAGGGCGAATTTGTTCTACAGAAACTGATTTTAGTTTTGAACCGGTCTGGAAAACTTTCCATTTGTTACATAAAATTGTTTTAAACTGGTTCTGAACTCAAACTGGTTTTTCATTTGTTTTATCCTAAACCCAAACTAGTTTATCAAACCATTCAAACTACCTCCTGGGGTGGTTTGGTATGTTTATGCAAGTTTGTTGCTACAACAATATGGCGGCGACAACATGGACCAGTAGTAGTATCGGATACCTTTTATGTGACTGGACATTTTATGTACTTGGGCAGTAAAACTGTATTCATAATGACAGAGAGACGATTTACAATATTAAAATTCAGTCTCCAAATTGATTAGCTATCGATTGTCATTTTGTTTATCATGTTCTCACGTTCTATTCAAAATGGACATTTTCATAGAGTGAGTTTTGTTTTTTTAGCATATTAAACCCCAGCAATTCAAAAAGTGGAAACACGATAATCAGGGTTAATGAATAGCAATAAGATTAACACTCTTTTCTATAACTGGTATTATTTTTCCCTTTATTTTTCATCTCATATAAAAGTGCGACTGTTTACTTCTTTCTGTGTCCCATTTTGGTAGTTTAAACCATTTATTTGTTTAGCCATAGCAAACCAGTTTTAGTTTCATAACCGGTTTGCAAACTAGTTGTAAACCATAAACCAAAACCGAAACTAGTTTATCTGCAACAAATTCTCCCTAAGCCTATATGTACATTTCTACTGTGATTTGTCGTAGAGAGCTGTTCCGTTATGGAAATGAGGACTCATTAGGCGTGCATTACTATTGTTTCAATGTTATAATGAACAGTGATTGTACTGAATACATTACAAGAACACATAAGAACTATCTAAATAAACTGTAACATATACCAAAGTGTTGGCGCGTCTTTGTGAATGTCTCGTAAAACAGTGGTATCAGAAATAAGCTAGACTAACAAATGATTTATACTTTGGTATCTAAGATTATATATATATATATACAAAGCACTAAAACCAACAACACTATATATCCTAGTGTGTCGGATCTAAGTAATAGATACAAGTCAAGAAAATAATATATAAAGCACTAAAATGACTAACTACACGGACAAAATGAAAATCAAATTTTCAGGACGACGTGTCCCTTCATGAGGACAAAACGATTAAAATAATATGAAAAAATGTACACATACACACTCACGCAAACACCAACTCTCTCTCTCACACACACACACACACATACACACAAACACACACACAAAAGGATAACTAAAAATATAAGCTCAAACTACGAACTATGAACGAGAGTGAGAGAGAGAGAGTGAGAGAGAGAGTGAGAGGGAGAGAGAGAGAGAGTGTGTGTGTGTGTGTGTGTGTGTGGTCATACTTTATCCCGTGGACTTACTCTTCGAAACAATGAGCTGCTGTAGCCACCCATTGGTTGTCAATTAAAGTACCACCACAAACATGGTGACCATTGTACATCAAAGAAACCTAAAGAATGAAAAAGAAACAACTATATTTAGAACCATATCTAGCGTCACCAATCCGAATTAGAAACATTTCAGAAAGTAAACAGTGTAAACAAGGCTATCATATATGGCCACCATATTGATAGCCTTCGACAAAAAAAAAGGTATCACTGAGTACCTATCACTTCGATTAATTAACTATCTCACACTGACTCAAAGGTAACCGTCCAACTCGCAAGCGAAAGATGTTTATCGGGTACGAATCGGGGTGAAATATAAATATAAAGTGATAAATCGTTTGGATAAAACTCAAAGTTGAAGTTCCGGTTCCCGTTAGCCGTGACATGTTAAGGAACTATCATCATATTGGCACATGGCGATATCAAAATAAAAATAATTATGAGATGGATGGTGTCTCCTTATAAGTGAAAGATTCTTGACGTCATAGAATAAGAAATACATTAGGTATGTCACAGATACCATACTTATAAACCCTTTACCTGCCATGGAAATTCCCCGTGTGAAGCTGATGTTCCACCGACGATCTTTGTGTGTGTTTGTCCAATGGATGAAGTACCACATTGATCTGTATCAAGTAATTGAGTATACATTTATATAAACAAATATTCCTCTTTTAAGACGCACTTTGGTTATGGGGTCATTATTCACCTTGATAAACGTACTAGACAAACTGTAATAGTGATATCATCCAAGTAGCTGTTTGCTTTTTAAAAAGTACAAGAGTCTCATACAATATATAAAATAAAATGCTGTAATATATAAATTTAGATTGAAACTCTTGGTGAATAAAGTCAATTTTATGAAAACCATATACCAGGGGATGATATCAATTGATTTAAAAACATTCGTACAGCGAAATAAAAAAAAAATAAAACTAATTCATGTAATTCTATCTAATTCTTATTTTCAGTTATTGTAAAAGAAGTAACATCCTTATTTTTGCAATTGATGCTACTTCAAACAATATTTACCATTTAGATTTAAAGCAATAAAGTGATATATCTATCACGTGAAAAATAAGGTACACATACTGTGACTGGTTGTGGAGCTACCACCAGTACTTCCGCCGGATGTGCCACCAGATGTGCCTCCTGATGTACCTGTACTTGTTGATGAAACACAGCATTCCTCTAAGAATCCACAATAGTTATAGGAATACCTTTCACCGGCATTGCATCCATTAAATAAAGATACACAACGGCCGTGGTACTGGTCAACACACTGTGCTGAAATATAAAGAGAAAGCTAAAGCACACTGTGCTGAAATAAATAGAAACAACTAACAAGGCAGATTGTGCTTAAACTTGTGATGTCATAAATACCGAATAAATAAAAAAAAAAACAGTAAGGCGGACTGTGCTAAACCATGTGATGTCATAAATACCTGAACGAATAAGGCGGACTGTGCGAAACCACGTTATGCATTAAAGACCTAAATAAATAAAACAACAAATAAGGCTGACTGTGCTAAGACATGTGATGTCATAAGTACCTAAATAAATAATAAAGAAAACGAATAAGGCGAACTGTGGTAAACCACGTGATGTCATAAATACCTAAATAAATAAAAACACAAATAAGGCGGACTGTGATAAGACATATGATGTCATAAATACCTAAATAAATAATAGAAAAACGAATAAGGCGGACTGTGCTAAACCACGTGGTGTCATAAATACCTAAATAAATAATAAAAAAACGAATAAGGCGGACTGTCCTAAGACATGTGATGTCATAAATACCTAAATAAATAAAAACACAAATAAGGCGGACTGTGCTAAACCACGTGATGTCATAAATACCTGAATAAATGACAAAAAACGAATAAGGCGGACTGTGCGAAACCACGTTATGCATTAAAGACCTAAATAAATAAAACAACAAATAAGGCTGACTGTGCTAAGACATGTGATGTCATAAATACCTAAATAAATAATAAAAACGAATAAGGCGGACTGTGGTAAACCACGTGATGCCATAAATACCTAAATAAATAAAAACACAAATAAGGCGGACTGTGGTAAACCACGCGATTTAATAAAGACCTCAATAAATGAAAAACAAAACTGATTGTGCTGAACCGGGGGAAATTTCGCACTCGTTTAATTTTTGCCACTTTTTCCCTTAGACAAGAAGGCAAATTTTAACTAACTGAAGCACAGACATAATGTCATCCATTTATTAATTACATTCATGCGTAATCATACAGCTACAATACAGAGTTCAATACGTAACGTCGTTTGCACTGTAGTTGGATACGGAAATTTCGCCGGAGCTACTTGTCTAAATGCGATTTATGTCATCCAAAATAATCGATGGCGTCGTTAAAAGCGGAATCAATTTTGAATTTGTGCACACAAACACACACAAACACACACACACACACACACATAACCACACAAATGTTTTATCCGTATCATCAGACTGCACTTGACCGATGTAGCGGTTGGTTTCAACTAGAACTACGCTCTCGTTGAATTCATCCGCAACAACGATCGCGTGCAGTCTGATGATATGGATAGAAACATATGTGTAGTTTTGTCTATATTCGGATGGTACTATTTGATGTCGATTGGGGACATCATCAAAACTGGTTATGACGAATTGAACATTTTATGGTTTATGGACATAAAACTTCAAAAACCTAAATTTGACATTTTCTGTTCTTACTTTCGTAGATGCTGAATCTCATTAATGAATTGTTTTTCAGTCAAAATACTTTTGTATAAAGGAAAATCAATAATGATCATGTTGCCCTTTGGAGTTTTAATACAACCGTCTGTTATTATACTGGAGAAGAGAAAAACTGGAATTTGCCAGTATTTTGAAATAATTCACAGGCGTTTGTCTTATAAACATCTATAAGCCATCTGGTATTTCCCATTGACCACCGCAACTGTAATGGAAAGAGGGAATGTCAATGTAGCTTGGTAGCTTTTGTTGGCGCATCTAGTAAATGTAAACTTCACAAACTAAAAACCAAATAAGACCTCCCACTAATAAACTGAAACAGACCACGATAATTACAAAAAAGATAAAAGTATCACAAAGACTCTGTAAGTAGCCGAGTGAGATCCAGTACCAGGAGAAAGAAAAATGGACAGTCACCTTCAGTTATTGGTACAAGTTTAGAAAATAAAGTTAAAAATCATATGTCCTAGGGTCATATTACTCGAAAACAATTTCATTAACTGTATATAATACTTACATGCGCTTACTGAACTTCCAACGAAACTTAAGATTAAAACACGTATTATATTCACTCCCAACATACTTCTTGAGCGATTGATTAACTCAATAGTCTGTGAAGCAAGAAAGAAAGTCTGGGAACTTCACACGTTTTATCCGTCTTCTCGTATCGGTACTTTGTCCTCCGCGGGACTATGTGGAAACGAAGATTAATATGTCGTGATAGTACGTAGAATGGATTTCTTTTACTTTAAACTGATAAGAATATGCAATATTTAGGTTAGTCACGAAATATTGACCGCAGATATGTATTATTACAGTGCAAATGGTGAAAAAGAAAAACAGTGACGTAAAATATAATATAAGTATTTCTATATAACAATTTACTCTTATTTTCTAAGGAGAAGATTAACTATGTGTTTTTGGAAAAAAAAATTCTTATAAGTCGTTCTACTGATGCATGGTATGTGTTTCACAAACTCAACAATTCAGTAATTACTATAACAAAGACTCCGATCCGTATGACAACCGACATATTTGATCAATATATTATCCGATTATTAAATCCATGAAAGATGAGAAATGATTGTTTGAATTGACCTATCGCCAAATGTGACTCTTCATGTGCGTTTTGACGTCATTCGATTGTGACGTCATAATCACACATATATTGACGGGCCATTTGATTGTGACGTCATAATGAAAAAGTTCGCCAAAAGGTGCCATGTCGGGCATTTGACGATAGGTCAATTGTGTTTGAATCACGGCATTAAATGTGCATTAGCTGCATTTACCCAAAAAAATATGATTTGAATTTTTTTTCCACTTTTACTTCTTGTACTTGATATACAATACCAAATTGTGAAAGTAGGCTCAGGTCCAGTGTGGTATTCATATGCATATAGTGAGGTTAAGTTAATCTATTGCAATTGAAAAAGTGCCAAACCTGGTTTCTCAAATAATATTCACACCCTTTATAGGAATTTAAGAATTATTATGCCTGTTTATGCCGTTTTTTTTCTGTTTTTTTGTTTTGTTTTGTTTTTTTGTTTTTGTTTTAGTTTTCTTTTGGTTTTTTGGGGGTTTTTGGGGGGGTTCTTTTTTTTGGTTTATTTTTTGTTTGTTTTTTGTTTTTTCTTTGTTTTTTTTTTTTTGTTATTATATATCAATCTAAAATTTTGATAAAATCCAAAGCCCCTTTAAAGCGAGATGGTATAACCACTCGTACACTTAGACGCCATTTTGTCTAGAATTGGATTTTAAAATAATTTATCCACTTCGATTGACAACTGATAATGATCTATCTTTTATTTAGCGTTGTAACAAGTTTTGTATCCTAGGGTATATCTATATGTATCCTAGGGCAGGTGTATATGTATCCTAGGGCATATGTATACGTATCCTAGGGCATATGTATACGTATCCTAGGGCATATGTATACGTATCCTAGGGCATATATATACGTATCCTAGGGCATATGTATACGTATCCTAGGGCATATATATACGTGTCCTAGGGCATATGTATATGTATCCTAGGGCATATGTATATGTATCCTAGGGCATATGTATATGTATCCTAGGGCATATATATATTTATATACATCAAATTCTAAGAAGTGAATCTGTTCTATTTTTATGAATACAAAACATTTCATTACAAATGTCTCTTCAGCCAGATGTGGATACTTAAAAATTCTACACAACTTTTAGAAAATTCAAAGTCACACATTTTTTCTCAAATTCAAAAAATACGACTTATCTACTCTTTACACAACTATTCCACATAAAAATTAAAAGAATGACTTTTTAGCATTAAAGACAAATGCTTTTTCACTAGTGATTGGTTATCATGATACTTATTTTGTCAAACACTACTCTGATTCTACACATAAATACACTGAAGTTGATATGAAAAACATGGAATTTCAAATAGACAAAATATTCGTAATGTTCGGAGACGTTGTCTTTCAACAAACTGTCGGCATTCCTTTGGGAACCATTTGTGCCGATATGCCAGGGCGTGTTCAACATATGAACATTTCACATAAAGATGTAAACTGCTCACTGAAAAATTATTGACACATGGATATCGAAAACGCGTCAATGTTCCGCAAATTTTACGGTCGGTAAAAAAATTTGTTTGCAATTACTCTGTTTCACAGGGTGAAATGTTGAGTTGCCTTTTCGTTGACGGTTGTGGAGATATCTGTACCAATTGTGACAAGGATTCGTTCCTCACGTATTTCATTTGCATACTCTTCCATGACACCTGATCCCATCTCTTGGTTTTCAGAGGTCCGTGTTTGTCCATTTTTGCCGGATTTGTATCTGTGTCCTGGACATCCTAAAGATTTATACTTTGGTAATAGAGATGTTTTATATCCATTGACTCTGTTTCCCATTAACGGCAACATGATATGTTTTAATCGTTATATTTATGTAATATGTTAAAATAATATGAAAATAAAAAGTGCAAAATTGTCTTGCACTACGAAACTTTAGATAGTTATTGTTATTTTGTAAAGTGCTCGGTCAAATTTTATGCCAGTCATGCAAAACACAGGATATAAATGTAAATGATCCATTGCTCATGCAACAGTTTACAGTTAGTATGTCAGTTGGTTGAATAATTTTAGGTGTATATGGGTGCTTACCATTTTCTATGGTTGGTAAGGTATCCGATCCCGGACACCTGCTCTGAGTTGGGTTCCTAACCATGATTCAACAGTATTAGCGTTACAGAAACTGCCAAAAAACTGAATATACGACTTTGATACTCTCGAGAAAAAAGTTTTCAAATGTCGGCTCTAAAACATTTCAGAAACAAAAAATAATGAATGTTTAATATTTTATTTATGACGGATATATTTTGCAGTTCGTCAGTCTATTGCTCCTCAGGCAGGAGAGCAAGATTGGACTTTAATGTTTATATCTTATTTCTAGGTTATTGGGACTCGCCAGGTAATAAGCCAGTTACGGGGTTAAATTTAACATTGACAGATTTCTGTAGCAAGAACAGATAAGAGAATTATTCATTCCATTGTAATACTATGTGACCTATGTATAAGAGGTACTGCTGTACTTATAGAATATTGTGCATTTATTAACCTTGCTTGACGGAAATATGAATATATATTTATTTGAAACAAAAAAAAAAAATGCGTTTGACGACTGCAAACTAATCTTTATGTCTGCCCGTTTCATGCACAATTAATTGGGTTTTATCTATAAATGGATAAAGTTCAAAGACTTAATTGACTGATTGTGGCGGTCTAGTTGTAGAGCGGGTTCGATTTCATGCAGAAGTTCACACCTAAAACCTTAACAGTTGTACCTTCGTCAAAAACCGCGAATACGGCACATCACAACCATATTGCGATACCCGGAGTTCAGTTCAGCTATGCCTATTTTTACATTTATTTTGACATTTATGCATATTTTCTACAATTATTCGATATGATTTCCATAGCGGTAAGCAAAAAACGAAGAAAATAATTACTATAAAGTCGTTTAAAGATATCAGATTAGTGAGAATATAAACTTAAATTAATGGCGAGCACAGTTCTTCAGAAATTCGAACATATTCGGTTGCATACGTAACGACAATGCTGAACTGAAGGGGATTCCCCTCCTGACAATGTGAAGCGCTGTGTTCGCCAAACGCTCTGCATACGAATTAAAAGCCACGGGTTTTAGGGACTGACTGACAACCGAGGTCACAAAGGCGTGACACGTCTGTGTCTATAGTAGGTAAATTGTGAAAACAGAAAGCGTGTGTGTGCTTGATTATGTTGTCTTTAATCTATAGTTCGTATGGACATATCACATTCATTTGACAAAAGTATGAAAATTATCATTTTCATTGACAAAACGTCGTCCATATATCTAAATGTCAAATTAAAGGTCATTGCTAGCTTCATCTCGTTTTTTTTTTCATCCAGTAGCTCCTGACTGAAGTCTGCTTCGTATGAATAAAGTAACAGGTCATCCAATAAAGGGGCACAATTGGTCCCACGGGGAAAAAGACTATGAAAGACTATGGGGCGAGGTTTTACTTTTTAATACCAGCCCCCCCCCCCCCCCCCCCCCCCCCCCCCCCCCCCCCCCCCCCCCCCCCCCCCCCCCCCCCCAAGTGATATCACTTATTCGAATATGTGATATCACTCATTCGAATAGGTGATATCACTTATGCAAATAGGTGAAATCACTTTTATAAATTCTTAAGTGATATCATTTATACGAATGAGTGATATCACCTATTCGAATGATTGATATCACCTATGCGAATGAAAGATATCACCTATTCAAAAGAATGAGTGATATCACCTACGCGAATAAGTGATATCACTTATTCGACTAAGTGACATCACCTATTCGTTTTGTAAAGTTATATGATCAATTCGAATAGGTGATATCACTTATGAATCACTGCCAGTGAATGCTCCCTACACAAAAATAAAATATATTCCTGAGTCTAACAGACGTATGACTGGTGTCATTTTGGGCATTATAAATTATTTATGTTTTTGCTATCTTACATTTGGTCCAAAGAATTATATAGGGTGTTTTAAGTTCAACCACTTTTAAAACAATGTTGTGCGGAAATCGGACCCTGGATGATGGATGATATCACTTATTTGCTTTTATAAGTTATATCATTTATTCGTATCAGTGATATCACTCTTTCGAATATGTGATATCACTCTTTCAAATAGAAGATATCACTTATTCGAATAGGTGATATCACTTATTCGGTATTCCAATGGGTAATATAAAAATTGCAGACATAAAAAATTAAAAGAAAGACTTTTCAGCACCATAGACAACTGTTTTTTCACTAAAGGTGGTACCCTAAAATTTAAATATCTAGTGATTGGCTATCGGGATACTTATTCCGTCAATCACCATCCTGATTCTACACATAAATACACTGAAGTTGATATAAAAACATGCTGGGATTTCTAATAGACAATATATTTGTAATGTTCGGAGACGTGGTCTTTCAACAAACTGTCGGCATTCCTATGGGAACCAATTGTGCTCCTTTATTGGCCGACCAGTTCCTTTATTCATACGAAGCAGACTTCATTCAGAAACTGCTGAATCTAAAGAAGAAAAAGTTAGCGGTTTCCTTTAATTTGACATTTAGATATATCGACGACGTTTTGTCAATTAATAATGACAATTTTCATACATATGTCAATGCGATATATCCCAGCGAACTAGAAATTAAAGATACAACAGAATCAAGCACACACGCTTTATACTTAGACATTTTACTTAATATAAACACAGACGGGAAATTAGCAACTAAGCTATACGACAAACGCGACGATTTCGGCTTTCCCATCGTAAATTTTCCACATTTAAGTAGTAATATCCCTCAGTCACCCGCATATGGAGTTTATATTTCACAAATGATCCGATATGCCAGGGCGTGTACAACATATGAAGATTTCATATACAGAGGTAAAACTACTCACTGACAAATTATTGACACAGGGATATCACAAACCGCGTTTAATGTCAACGTTCCGCAAATTTTACGGTCGGTATAATAGTCTTGTTTGCGACTACTCTGTTTCACAAAGTGAAATGTTGAGTTGCCTTTTCGTTGGCGATTGTTGAGACGTCTGTACCAATTGTGACGAAGATACAATCCTCACGTGTTTCATTGGACTTGACTGTGGACTCACGGCGGGTGTGACCGGTCGACAGGGGATGCTTACTCCTCCATGGCACCTGATCCCACTTCTTGGTTTCCAGAGGTCTGTGCTTGTCCATTTTTACCGGATTTGTATCTATGTCCTGGACATTCTATTGATTTATACTTTGGTATTTGAAATTTGTTATATATTGTCTATAAGAAATTCCAGCATCTTTTAATATCAACATCAGTGTATTTATATGTATAATCAGAGTAGTGTTGGACGAAATAAGTATCATGATACCAATGACTTAATATTTAGATTTCCCCGGTCCCACTTTTAGTGCAAAAAAAGTTGTCGGTGATGCAAAAAGTTTCTCTTTTCATTTTTCGTGTGGAATAGTTGTGTAAAGTGTAGAAAACTCATATGTTTTGATACTATGAATTCGAGAAAAATTGTGTCTTCAAATTTTCTAAAACTTTTAAGTATCCACATCACTTCTGAAATAAGCAACTGTAGAGTATTGCTGCAGTTTCTCCTTAACGGCTGTCAGTATCTTTGTAAGAAGTAAAGATAATGGTTTGGTGGAACATTTGCTGGACCCTGCTATGTACCTCTGATTACTGATATTAATCATATCTCCATAAGTGGGTATATCTAAACTACGCGATTATTATAGATTACGCCAATCAATATCACTTCTCTAAAAAGAGAATCATATGGCAGTATCCATATGGCTGTAGTGCATATGTTTGAGCGTTTTATGTTTGTGAAACTTTGGAATATATAGTAATGAGATCAGGTACTACAGAGTACACATCTCCATTCGATCGGTCAAACCTGACGGGAGTCTGCAGATTCATGAATGTTAAAAAGGGGTCATAACCCCGTGGTCAAAAGTCACTTAATTTCATTTTATTATTATGACCAAATATTTGTTTGTTTGTTTATTTATTGTTGTTTAACGTTCCACTCAAGAATCTTTCACTTATATGGAGACGTCACCAAATGCCGGTGAAAGGCTTCAAAGTTTGGCCTATGTTCGGCAATTACAGCTATTGATCAGTGAGGGTTCTTTAACGTGCCGACACCTAATGTAACACGGGACCTCGGTTATTACCGTCTCATCCGAAGGACATGAAACCAACCTGAGGACGATTGGACTCGAACTATGGACCTCACGATCAAAAGTCGAGCGCTACCGGCTGAGCCAGGCCGGCTCCATATTTGTTTGTAAAAACAGGAATGTGAATGATTAGGGAAAACAATTATTCACATACAAATTGGGTTAGAACCCTAATTTACTCATAAACGTTTGATAATTACCTTGATTATGGAACCCGAAGTTTGGGTCAGAGCCATAATTTACCTATAAACAATAGATACTTACCTTGGGTCAGAGCCATGATTTACCTATAAATATTTGATAATTACCTTGAGTATGGAACCCGAAGTTTGGGTCAGAGCCATGATTTACCTATAAATATCTGATAATTACCTTGAGTATGGAACCCAAAGTTTGGATATATTCTCATATTGATTTCCTCAAATGAGCAATCATTTTATCATTACGTACGAATGTATGTAGTTGCATCATAATTTTTGTCTGTTTCATCATAAAATCATAAAAAGTTAAGTTGAAGTTGCGTATTGTGTAAATTCTGTGACCGGAGCCTGGTCGCTTTCTGTGTAAACGAACTTACAGATAAGACGATATTGGACTCTCTCAGTTATACCTTATCCAACTCACTATACACCTAGTACTAGGACATCATTACCGTCCTGTACATATATGACATAACAGTTCAAATATAAATAGAACAAATCCAATAATAGCTACGGTATCTCTACCTTTAACATTATGGACAACAATGTATTAGAAATGATATCTTACAATTTACTGAGAAATTTCATTTACGTATAAAACTATTAAACTTGTTTAGAATACATTATTTACAAGTGCTATAACAAAAACTTCAATTAACTTTTCAGGGCCGGTTCGGGTACAGGCGTGCCCTTTCTGAAGTTGGCAAAAACTTTTTTTTCAACAGAAAAGGTGGAAATAAATGACAAACATTTCGGGACTCGCTATCCTCGGTTAACGCACCTCAAACTGGAAATACTGGATTTGCCCTAGCAGTCATTAATGTTTCGTTATTTCTAGTATAATTCTGACTACTATCGAGTGAAATACGGTTTTAGATATAATGGAATTCACACTGAAAAGCTGTTTACTTTGCACAAACCTTAAAACTCGTGTTACAGGCAAACATAGCAACATGTGTCAGTGTAATATATGGGAACATTATATTTTTACATAAGAATGATGTATACATTTTATCAGTTAGATATTATTAACAATACCAAAATTAATAGTTCTACAAAAAAACACATAATAAATAATCAAGACCATCGTTTCTGTCAATAAGACTGCATCAGTTGAGCTCGAATTTAATATAGATGTGCATTTCCGGAAGAGAAAATGGTATCTTACAAAGCCAAATATAAAACATAATGCATTACCAAATCCTTATAAGACACCCCACTGTAAAAAGAATAACTATCTTACCTTTTGAGAAGTTTAAAATTTAAATGGTGCAATCCGAGTGAAATATTATTTAAATATTAAATAATAGGCTGGTACGAAATACCAGGAACGGGGTAAATAATTATATATATCCTCGGGGACGGGGACGCTTCACCGGTAGTGGTAAGCAGTAGTTATAAATGTTATTAACAATTAAGTTATAGTTTTACTACGAAAGTCGATTGAGCTCATTTGGTAGATGATCAAAAATATTAATAGCGTAATAACGTGAAACAGAACGCGTTATAATGCGAAATAAACGCGTAATAACGCAAAACTAGCGCGTAATAACGTACAACTAGCTCGTTATAATGCGAAACAGAACGCGTTATAACCCAAAATAAATGCATATAGTTTTGCGTTATTACGCGTTTGTTTCGCGTTATAACGCGATTAATTATTTTTTGATCATCTACCAAATGAGCAATTAGCTTTCGTATTTTACCAAAAGAAAATATGTCAAAACAAATGCTCAAGACCATCAATTCTGTCAATAAGACATCAGTTGAGCTCGAATTTTACATAAATGTATATTTCCAAAACAAAGTTACACCCTAATTGTGCGTAAATGTACGACCACAGGATGTCTAACTGAAAATCTGGTAATCCTTTGCACAGTTCCAGTCAAGAATGTCAGAATTGTTATTTCGGCGCTTTCGTCGTTGATGGGTTTAACAGAAGATTATCATATTTTAGCAGTAACGCTCTTTTTAGTTAGTTCTTCTTGTAAAGGCTGTTTGCTGAAATGCATGGTCCCTTCCTTTACTTGTGGCTGTGGAACATTCACCAGTTATCTATTGCACTTTAAAATCTGTTAGAACATGGCGTTTTTCTTTATCAATAACAATTCAAACAAACAACTTTTTCACTTTTCAAAGTTATACTTTATTCTTTTTATAGGAATTTCTCAATTTTCCTCAGTCAATATCACTTGAGAACGTATATCAAGTTTCAGCATTCATACATGTATTTGATTTGAACTAAGGATTCATAAAAGTTGATACTTGTTTTCAATCATGGCACCTGATCCCATTTCGGCTTTCCCCATCGTAAATTTTCCACATTGCAGTAGTAATATCCCGCAATCACCTGCATATGGTGTTTATATTACACAAATGATCCGATATGAACATTTCATATACTCAGGTAAACTATTGACTGACAAGTTATTGACATAGCGATATCAAAAATAGCGTTTTATGTCAATGTTCCAAATTTTACGGTTTGTATAATAAATAGCCTTGTTTGTGATTACTCTGTTACTCTAAATAAAAAGTTGACACCTGGTCTCACCTCTGTAATCAAGAGGTCCATGTTTGTCCAATGTTCACCAGATTTGTATTGTATCCTGGACATCCTGAAGATTTATACTTTGGTTTCTGTGATGTTTATATTATAATCCCAAAGACAGCTAACAGTGAAAATATCCCTAATTAACTCTGGTTTTTGTTTTGATATAGTCAATCTTGTCTGTGTTTACAATCACAAGTGTCCACTTTGGTGTTTTTATTTGCGTCTGGGGGACGGTCTGTTATGGTATGGGCAGGGATATCTCAAGGCGTTAAAACACCTCTCTTGGTTATCCATGGCAATCTTACAGCAGTAACATATTGGGATCAGGCCTTGAGACCACACATCCTTCCTCTTATTCATCAACGTAACCTGCTGCAGCAGGATAACACGAGGTCCCATGTTTCCTAGGTTTGTCATGACTTTCTGGCTCAAAACAATGTCCCAGTTCTTGACTGGCCACCATACAGTCCAAATATGTCCCCGCTCAACAATTTGTGCGACAAACTGGACAGGAGGGTTAGGAGGTGTGTCAATATCGCATATAACGTCACTCAACTCATGCAGGCCCTTATTCAGGAGTGGAATAATATCCCTCAAAGGACAAAAAACACATTGATGGGGTCAATGTTAAGGAGAGTAAGAGCAGCGACTGAAGCCGAGGTTGGGCACACACGCTACTGATTTGGATCAGGAAACTGCGTAGGGTACCCTTGTTTTAACGCTATTCACGCAAATGCCGTCTGTGATACAACAACAATTATCATCAAAATGTATTCAGTAATGATGAAATAATCTAGAAACCCAAACAATGAACTAATCATCAATGAATCATGTAAAATAATAACTATCGAAAATAAACTTACGTTTCTTTAGTAAACTTATCGTCCTTTTCACAATCAAATTGTGAACACAATCATGTATATGAATATTAAAACTTATTAAAGACAATACAATAACTGTATTACTTGATAATTTAATTTAGCTTAGCAAAATATTCATCATTTAACACAATACTTATTGCACTATTCACCAACTCATTATGTACAAATAATTCATGAATGTTCATGATCATTGGATAATGTGATTAAAATTTCCATGGTAACTGTAATTGACACAACCATGATACAAGGTTGCAGCATCACATCGGAACACTGGGTTTCTTAGCAACCTTTGCCTCCAGCATTCTTTCTCGTTCCTGTTCACGCTCCAGTTGATGTACTCTTTGTAAATCTTCCTTTTGTTTCTGTTGCTGTAACTTCAGAGCTCTTTTCTACAAAACATATTTGATGGAATTTTAAAAGCATGGTTTTGATATCCCTAACCAGACGTTGATGCTAACACAATGGTGAAAGCACAGGTAAGCTTAAACATTAAGCTGTTTGATGTCTCATTCTAGCCTAAAATCATGCCTGTACAAAAACATAGCTTGGCAATGTAAATGAGATAATATTTCATAACTGATAGTGTAAAAAGAACAATTGGACAAAATGGATTAAAAACATATAAGTTGGTGACTTGTTGATATATAATTATATAAATATATAAACAATAAATTACAAGTATATAGCCAGAATTATAAAGAAATGATTTTCAGTATATTACCTTTGAAGTATATAAACAGTTCTTCTTAACACTTTCTTACCTTAAGTCTGAAGGATTTGTCACTTAAAGCCGCCATTTCCTTTTTGAGATAGATTAACTTGTTACAATATTTCTTGGCCTGCATCATCTGAATTTACACAGGTAAATATACAGTTATAAAGGATAAAAACAGCTCACCTCACACCAACATATTTTACTTCCCCTAATTAACCTGATGTCACAGCAGTTAAAATAGTCTAAATCCAAATCATGGTCATTTTTGCAAAAACATGACTTTTCTGTATCTGAAGTTCAGTGTGTGGTAAGAATTCTAAGACATATAAACCACGTCAGCTTAGTTGTAGTATGAGCAAGCTGAAGCAAGTAAACCTGGACTAAAATCTTCTTAACCAGACACTGGTGCTGGGGTTGTGGCACAAGCCCCCCCCCCCCCCCCCCCCCCCCCCCATCAACTTTCTGAAAATGAACTAAATAACCTGGGATCCATTTTATCTTCAAATCATATGCCTATGTTTATTAAAGTTATAATACAAAATTAACTTATGTGCTGCCATTGGTAGTTGTCATGACAGGGCCTACTTAACTTATGTGCTGCCATTGGTAGTTGTCGTGACAGGGTCTACTTAACTTATGTGCTGCCATTGGTAGTTGTCATGACAGGGTCTACTTAACTTATGTGCTGCCATTGGTAGTTGTCATGACAGGGCCTACTTAACTTATGTGCTGCCATTGGTAGTTGTCGTGACAGGGTCTACTTAACTTATGTGCTGCCATTGGTAGTTGTCATGACAGGGCCTACTTAACTAATGTGCTGCCATTGGTAGTTGTCATGACAAGGCCCAATTTGGTTGTAAGTCATGAGTGCTCTTTGTAAAATGATTGTAATTTGCAAATGAAGTTTGTGACTTTTTATAAAATGCTCCCACAATCTCCAGTCTATATATGTATGACATGCTAAAACAAACTCACAACACCCACACAAGTCTAAAGTATGGTTACAATTTGTGTCACATCACCATGACATCTCCATGTAAGTGAATGTTATAAGCAGGATGTAAAACAGGATATTACCTGTAACAAGTACACAAACAAATCAATAGATCTAAATGTCTTACAGTCTGTGTGAGTTCCTCCAAGGCTTTACATTCTGAAAATTTGTTGTTTTCTTGTTGTACTGTCTCGATCAGTATTGTCTGATTTTGTCTGAAATTGAAGACAGAAAAAATAACATGGACAATAGTCAATGTAAAATGGACGACTAAAGACCAAATACTGCTGAAATGGAAGTAGGCCTACCCCAAAAACCCTAAAGTAGGTCTATCCAGGAAACCCTGGAGAAGGTCTACCCAGGAAACCCTGGAGAAGGTCTACCCAGGAAACCCTGGAGAAGGTCTACCCAGGAAACCCTCAAGTAGATCTACCCAGGAAACTCTCAAGTAGGCCTACCCAGGAAACCCTCAAGTAGGTCTACCAAGGGAACCCTCAAGTAGGCATACTCAGGAAACCCTCAAGTAGGCATACCTAGGAAACCCTATATCCAGTAAGTGACCACCATAACCATATTTTTTACATTAATCTTTGTATTTGAAGTTATGGGCAAGATATATCAATAAAATAGGTACATTATATAAATACATGTATGAAAGGTTTTCCAAAAATGGCATCTTATGAACTAAACATTGGGTTTATGACACGAATACAGATTTTCTGTTTAATGATTTTTATATCGTTGTTTTATGTCACTCTAAACAATTTTTCTGTCATACAATAGCACCAAGATTAATGGTTAAGGAAAGAACCAGTGTGGTTACAATGTACCCGGGAGAGACCACTGGCCTTCCGCAAGTTAACTGGCAAACTTTCTCACAAAATCAGCTTAGGTTCCAGTGGGGCTCAAACCTGCACTGACAAGAGGTGTTAAGGTGAAATGCTCGAGCATGAAGGCACCACAAATATAGGTTTACTTACATTACTAAAGACAGTAAAAAGGTGATACATGTGATCACAGTACACATATTTATAGGTACTTACAACACATCATCTAGAGAACTCTTTGACTTTTGAAGATCAGGTAAGCATTTCTCTAGTAAACCATAGGACAATTTCTCTACAGTCTCTGTTGGTATAGTTGGCCTGCCTTCTAGAAATTAAAATCAATGCAGAATATGAAGAGTCCATTGACAACAATAAGTTTTTGTTTGTTTGTTTATTGTTGTTTAAAGTCCCACTCAAGAATCTTTCACTCATATGAAGATGTCACCAAATATCGGTGAAGGGCTTCAAATTTTGGCCTGTGCTTGGCACTTGTGGCCATTGAGCAGTGAGGGTTCTTTAACGTACCGACACCAACTGCGACACGGAACTTCGATTTTTGACAACAATAAGAAAATGTATGATGTGTGGTGAACAAATGTGACCTACCCTAGGAAACAAATATCTGAGATATCAACAACAAAGAAATAGTTGAGATATCAACAACAAAGAAATATCTTAAATATCAACAACAAAGAAATATTTGAGATATCAACAACAAAGAAATATTTGAGATATCAACAACAAAGAAATATTTGATATATCAACAATAAAGAAACATTTGAGATATCAACAACAAAGAAATATTTGAGATATCAACAACAAAGAAATATTTGAGATATCAACAATAAAGAAACATTTGAGATATCAACAACAACAAAATATTAGAGATATCAACAACAAAGAAATATTTGAGATATCAACAATAAAGAAATACTTGAGATATCAACAATAAAGAAATATTTGAGATATCAACAATAAAGAAATATTTGAGATATCTCAACAACAAAGAAATATTTGAGAGATATCTACAACAAAGAAATATTTGAGATATCAACAATAAAGAAACATTTGAGATATCAACAACAAAGAAATATTTGAGAGATATCAACAAAGAAATATTTGAGAAATATTTCAGATATCAACAACAAAGAAATATTTGTGAGATATCAACAACAAAAGAATATTTTAGATGTCAACAACAAAGAAACATGCAAGATATCAACAATAAAGAAATATTTGAGATATCAACAACAAAGAAATATTTGAGATATCAACAATAGAGAAATATTTGGGATATCAGCAACAAAGAAATACAACAGTGAATATTTTATATGTGGTACAATAGATACCTAAAATTGTTCACCCCTGGTTATTTTCTTCATTATTTTAAGTGTGTCTGATATATGAATCTTCAAGTGTGTCTGATATATGTACCTTCTAGTGTGTCTGATGTATGCACCTTCAAATGTGTCTGATAAATGTACCTTCAAGTGTGTCTGATGTATGTACCTTCAAGTGTGTCCGATATATGTACCTTCAAGTGTGTCTGATGTAAGTCCTTCAAGTGTCTGATATATGTATCTTCAAATGTGTCTAATGTATGTACCTTCAAGTGTGTCTGATGTATGTACCTTCAAGTGTGTCTGATGTATGTACCTTCAAGTGTGCCTGATATATGTACCTTTAAATGTGTCCGATATATGTAACTTCAAGTATTTCTGATATGTACATTCAAGTGTGTCTGATATATGTACCTTCAAGTGGGTATGATATACATGTATATACCTTCAAATGTCCCTGATATATGTACCTTCAAGTGTGTCTGATATATGTACCTTCATTTATTTCTGATATGTACATTCAAGTGTGTCTGATATATGTACCTTCAACATGTTTAAGTGTGTCTGATATATGTACCTTCAACATGTTTAAGTGTGTCTGATATATGTACCTTCAACATGTTCAAATGTGTCTGATATATGTACCTTCAACATGTTTAAGTGTGTCTGATATATGTACCTTCAACATGTTTAAGTGTGTCTGATATATGTACCTTCAACATGTTCAAATGTGTCTGATATATGTACCTTCAACATGTTTAAGTGTGTCTGATATATGTACCTTCAACATGTTTAAGTGTGTCTGATATATGTACCTTCAACATGTTCAAATGTGTCTGATTATGTACCTTCAAGTATGTCTGGTATTTACCTTCAGATTTGTCTGTTGCTTTAACATTTTCATTCTCTGTACTAGATTCTTTAACTTCTAAACTTTCTTCACTCATAACTTGATCTGGTTCAGATTCACTCATTTTCACTATGCATAGGTCTGGAAAGAAATATCAGAAATAAACTCCAGGCTTCATATGTACTGAGATGATATTATAGCAGGACATATATACATGTAAATCTTCATATGTACTGAGATGATATTAATGTAGGGTATATATAAAGCTTTGTATGTACTGAGATAATGTAATAGCAGGAATACATAAAGCTTCACACACTATTATATTGTAAAAAGCTTTATATATGCCCTACTATAATATCATCACTGTACATATGAAGATTTATGTATTCCTGCTATAATATCATCTCAGTATATATGAAGCCAGTATGGTATTTTATAGCATACATAAAGCCAGTACCTGGTATTGTATAGCATAAGTAAAGCCAGTACCTGGTATTTTATAGCATACGCAAAGCCAGTACCTGGTATTTTATAGCATAAGTAAAGCCAGTACCTGGTATTTTATGGCATACATAAAGCCAGTACCTGGTATTTTATAGCATACATAAAGCCAGTACCTGGTATTGTATAGCATAAGTAAAGCCAGTACCTGGTATTTTATAGCATACATAAAGCCAGTACCTGGTATTTTATAGCATACGTAAAGCCAGTACCTGGTATTTTATAGCATAAGTAAAGCCAGTACCTGGTATTTTATGGCATACATAAAGCCAGTACCTGGTATTTTATAGCATACATAAAGCCAGTACCTGGTATTTTATAGCATACATAAAGCCAGTACATGGTATTTTATAGCATAACTAAAGCCAGTACCTGGTATTTTATAACCTACATAAAGCCAGTACCTGGTATTTTATAGCATATATAAAGCCAGTACCTGGTATTTTATAACATACATAAAGCCAGTACCTGGTATTTTATAGTATACATAAAGCCAGTACCTGGTATTTTATAGCATAACTAAAGCCAGTACCTGGTATTTTATAGTGTAACTAAAGCCAGTACCTGGTATTTTATAGCTGTATGGGTATATATTATAGGTACTATTACTCTGGGAGGCATGTCTAGGGTTTCAAATCCAAATCTCTCAATAGTTTGTTACTATTGCTTTGGCTTGATTTAACGTGTGATGTGACTACTTAAAGCCCTTGTCACTCGTCCATGTGTGGCAGGGAGAGAGATGTTTAGTGTGTGTGGTTATGCTTTTTTAACTTTAAGTGCCACTACCAAGTACAATCTGAAGAAGGTAATCAAACTGCATATCCTAGACTATTTACCCTATATCTGTGATTAGAGCTCTGCAGACAGGAGATGAAATCTCACCTCCAGGGATTGAACCAGGGACCATCATATTGAAGATCTAGTGCTCTGCCAACTGACTTACCAGTCTCAGTGGTCCAATTACTTTCCCATTACTATATATCACAGTAATCATGTGAATCAAATGTCATCTAATAAATTTATACATACAACTGAAGCAGTTGTTAAATTATACATATCACGTGTGACCATGAACCAGGCATAGGGTAGATTATACAAAATAGTATCCTTGTTTTATGATCACTGTCAGCCTTTACCAAAGCATTATAAATGAGTAGACTTCATATGGCTGAAAAAAAATCAACGTCCGTAAATGAAAAAAATACCATCAGTGGGACTTCATTAAATATGCTCTTAGATCAAATATCAACTCAAGGTATTTGATTGCAACCAAAACTTATGTGGCAGTTCGGATGTAAACAATTCATCACATGATTGCTGTGACGAGTTATCTCCCTTTATGAGTCTTACTTATGAAACATGACGAATAGTTTAGCTGTAAGATGTTTTGCACATCTATTTGTTCCATTTCTGCTGAGTAAATAATTTTCATAAATTAAAATTGAAAATTATCAAGACAAAACAACAATTAAAAAATAATAATGAAAAAGAAATAAAAATTACGGGCTCGGGATTCAGAATTGACCGTATATTTCTCAACACGAATTTCAACATGGAGACAAGCGGTTTCACTGTTCCAGGGGCATTCTGGAGAAATGGTCCACAACCAGGATCACTCTATCAATTTCCAAATCACACACGTGGTCATACCAATCAAAGTCAAATTGGTTCATCGAAAAGAACATTGTGAGTGTTTTATTTTAAATATAAGTCAGTAACTTGTCACATTCTTTTTGTCATGATAAAATGCTGATTCACGAATCTTGTCATAACCATGCAGGGTCCATAGACTCTCGTTAGATTAGCAGAAATTCATTTTGACGTTAATTGAAGCTGTTTACTGTGTTGGCCAGTTTATTGTTGTTTTTTTAAATCACGATTTATCTTGAATTTTCAAAACATCTTAAATCTTAAGAAGCTAGGTTCTGTCCGGTACTACGAACCACCGAAAAGACGGTATGATCACCGAAAAAACAGGTGATTCACCGAAAAGACACTAAATATTATATAAAATATTTTTTTTGTTATGAAAGGTTAATATTAACTGATTTACCAGCATTTAGCAATTGTTGTTTTTATATAAAACAAAGAAGAATATAAGTGGCAAATATTTATGTCCCATAACTGTACTGTACCTATTATCAGCGATATATAAAGCCAACATCGCTGCTATAATTAGACTCCATAATGGCTTCCGTGATCGGAAGGACTAGTGGTGCAAGTTGGATACATTCTTTAGCATTTCCTCACTTAATTATGTGTTATTTCTAACTGTATGAGACAAATTTATTATTGTCTTTGTTAATATTAACCTTTCATAACAAAAAAATATATTTTATATAATATTCAGTGGTTTTTCGGCGTCTTTTCTGTGAATCATCTGTCTTTTCGGTGACCATACTGTCTTTTCGGTGATTCGTAGTACCTGGTTCTGTCTTGAATTTTCAGATACAGTGCTTGATATTTCAAAATAAAACTTTTACATAAAATCACTTTTACTCAATGCGAATAACAGATTTAACAATGGACTCAGAACAGTTTATGTTGTGAGTCATAGGGCTCGCTTAAACAAGTCCATAACAATGTTTCCATTTACGCACAAATACAGGGCTGGAAATTAACGGAATTTACGATCGGACGAATTGTTTTACGTACTAAGTCGCCTGTTTGGCGAATTGATTTCAGAGATTTTTTGCCACTTTTTTGGGCCATTATTCGGCCCCATTCCCAATGGGAAATAGTATCTGTTTTCCCCAATTTTTGGTCCTTAAAATTCCCAATCTGATGAAGCTAAAATTTTGACATATTAAGGTCGAATGTCCGCTTTTATCAAAACGAAAGTAGAAGTACATCCATTCGTTATTTCAAAAAGCTAAAGTTTCGAAAGTGATCCATTTCCTTCTATTTGTAGTTCAAAATGCATTGCTAAAAACCAATTAAAAACTAAAATAATTATTTTATTGACAAGGAAACACGTTAGTCTTTACCTCGTGGCCAAAATGTCACAGAACACATCGTGTGTTGACTGTAAGTTGTTGCTTGCAGTTTATGGAGTAATTAGAAGTTGGGTGTGCGTAATAAAAGAACCGATACCGAACAGAACTGTATTTCAGAATGTGTTAAAATGATGATACATGTACATGTAATACTATTAATAGTATTATACATTGTATAAAAGTTATAAAATCTTAATTAAATGTAGATGAATGATAAAAAGAAAACTAGTTGTTGTGAATAAAAGTTTTAATGAAATACATACAATGGATAGATATTGTTTTTAAAAATGAAAATTTTGTAATTTGCATCACAGTAGTTACATTGTAAAATAGTAATAATAATGATTGATATAAATTATAATACGGATGCATTTACAATTAATTTACTTGCAAATATATCATTCAGAGACAATTTACAATGTATATATTTTTTAGAATAACAATAAATTAATAAAACACAAAATTGACTCAAATATATTTTTTCTTTGCGGGCAACCAAATTTTCATGGCAGGCAATCACAATATCAGTATAACACTTGCCCGGCTGAGCAAGTTGTTAAAAATGTTAAGGTCACAAACTGGTTAAAATTTATTCAAGTAAATATGACAGGCCTCTAAGTTTAAATCCGGGCTCCCAAAATTTATAACTTAGGAGCCTGTTCTGACATTGATGTTTGAAAACTATACCATATAATGGAATATTGTGACATTTTGATTTATTGTATGAAACCGAGCATTTTATTTTTTGATTGATGCAAGACACATCAAGTTTTTCCCTTAAGTATGATTTCTGCGTCTCCAATGTATAAAATCTTTTCAGGACGCAAAACTTGAATATTAGTGAGTCCCTAAAGACACACAAAAAACTCAGTATTTTTTTTTTCAACCTGAGACTGAAAATGTGTGCTTTTGTTTTTATGAATTTTCTTGAATTTCACTAATTTGGGGGGACTCACAAATATAACGAAGGACTCAGGAAATTTGTTCTTGTGGGTCACTAAAATGGTAGCAAGTCGTTTCGGCCTTTTCTACGCTCGGCCCTAAATATGTTCGGCCCTAGCGAGATTCGGCCCTAGCGAGATTCGGCCTTAGATACCTAGTCGTTTCGGCCTGACTTATTAATTACTGTTGTTTTAATAAATGTGTTTGTTACTGTAATTTCTGCGTTGTTGTTTTTGGAAATGGTGTGTGTCCCCTATCTTCGACATCAAAGTTTCCGTCAATTAAGATAATTAATCGACCATTTACCAAAGGGTACAAATTTAATGACTTAATTCTCATTTGATTATTTACCTGGGTTTAGAGAGTTGTCTACATCATAATTATTTAACCTACTATAATTTTTTATTTATAAAAATTCCGAAAATAGGCTAAGAATGTCTAAGATTAATAAATAAATATTCAAACACTAAATAGAGTTCCAAAAATTGGCTAAGAATGTCTAAGAGTAATTCAGACACTTATTAATACACTCTAAATACAAATAAGAATGTCTAAGAGTAATAAGTATTCAAACACTTATTAATACACAAATAATTAAACTCAGGCCGAAACGACTAAGGGTCAAACTACTTGGGGCCGAACCTACTAGGGTCCGAATTTATCAAGGACCGAACGAGGGAAAGGCCGAAACAACTAGAAACCACTAAAATAACATCCAAGGGAAAACTCTGACACATACCAGAAATCTGAAGGGCTAGCAAGAAAAATCAGGATCCAAGAGCAGATTACGCAAGAACTAGAAAGTGCTATTTGACGTACTGCCTATTATTAGTCCAAACGATACCACATTAAAATTTTCTGTAAAGAAATGACTATAATGGTGTTTCATTCATAAATATTGAGCCCATATATAGCCTTATAGGTATGCTTGTAAATAATGGCCTTGTAAACCATGTGAGTCTTTTATACAATGAGATTGCATATTGTAATGCTATCAACTTTTTAACCAATCATGTTGTGCGTTTATCGAGGTCAAGCTATTTGCTCAAAATAGAAACGCATATGGAGTAAATATGAGAGTGAAATTGATATGCCAAACAACCCTATCATCTATGTTTAATAATTTATAAAGCTCTGGGTGACCGTATTGACAACTGACACTGAACCAGGAAGCATTGAGAATTCGTGGCTTGAAATCCATGATAATTTGATGACTAGTAACATTTATACTCAAGCTAACTCGAGTAAAAAAACAAATGCATTTGTGAAGCCAAGGGAGTCTAATAATTTGATTAAAATAAAAGAGTATACTGTTGACAGTATTGTTCTTTTAATAATACATGTATTTATATTTTACACTTTACAAACACTGATCCTCAGAAAATTTCTTTGACCTTTTAATGACAGAGGTAAAGGGTCAGCTGATTCTTAACTAGAAAATGCCACTGGAAATGCTACATGAGCTAGGAAAATGTTGATTAATTGTATTTTCTATCCATTGATGTTGTTGGGTGAAATAGTAATTAAATGGCCATGGTATAATCACAGAAGTCACTTAATCATTCATGCTCATTTCTTTCCAGAGCACCAACAGTAACTGGTACATCTGTTCTTGGTTTGACGTTTGATGGCGGTGTTATTCTAGCAGCTGATATGCTTGGTTCTTATGGATCCTTAGCTCGCTACAGAAATCTCTCTCGTGTGATGAAAGTCAACGAGAGTGCGGTGATTGGGATGAGTGGCGACTATGCTGATTATCAGTTTCTTCAGTCCATCATAGAACAAAGAGTGTAAATACCATGTTTATCTTCATATAGTACACACAGACATGTTAACTCTACCGATTTCGGCAGTAGTCTACCACTTTTAAGATCGATCTTCTGCCTACCGCTTTGCTGTCGAAAACTCAGTATTTTTGCCAGAATATGCTTTTCTAGTCTGTCTGTGTACATTTAATCCTTGAGTTCATTATATGTTTTCACACCTGTGGCTGTGCGTTGTTTTGACAGTACCCAGGCCAGCGATAGCAAACTTCTAAAGGATTGCTACTCGTTATGCCTAATTATCCATACCTGCAATTAATACTATCTCTTATGAAACCCCAATCATCATTCATGGACAATAATTAATTCCTGATAATCCTTTAATTAGATTTAAAACTCTGTAAACATCACCACGTGTTGATATGTCAGACGAAGACCTGAAGATATGAGGCCACTTATACCTTAACAATTACATCTCATATTATCCGAAAATAATGTTCCACACCCCAATTACACTTTCAAAATATGAACTAAAAGTGATAAATGTTATAATTTAACCCCAAAAGAAAGAAAGAATGAGAACAACATTGTTTGACATGTATATAGGTACAAATGTATGTACAACTCTCGAAGGTTGATTGCCGCTTATATCATTGATGAATCAAAAGTTTATCAACAATGAATTAGTCTTGAAAATATTTAATGCTATGGATAAAATCAACGTACATAAATTTTATTGTAATTAACATTTGGCAAAATGTTTTAGGTCATAAAATGGGTTTGGCAAGTTACTGACCTGTAGTGTCTATGTACTTGTCATTTCTATTCATCCAAACCAGATTCTAGCACTCTACATTTTTTTGCTTTTTTAAATCATTTATTAATTAAAATAATAATAAAAGGACCCCTGACCTGCAATAATAATGATAATAACTAACTAAATAGGATGTAAACAAGTTGTTTAAGTATTTATAATTTTGGCCATTGAAAAGTGAAGTTTGCCAATGTTTGGTCAATACATTTTCAGACCCATTGCTGTCACTGTTTGACCTAATTATAATTTTTTAAAAATATATGCTCATCCAAATACTGCAGAAATGCTGCGCGCAATGCTACCTCTTTGGAGGTGTGAATCTACCTCTTTTTTTGTCATCAGAGGTTAACATGTCTAGTACACATCTCAAATTTATCTCCATACAAATGTCAAATTTATCTCCATACATGCTGTATTCGACCTATTAAACACCCAGGGTGATACAAAAATCAGGACAAAGAGGTGGGCGCTTAATGGGATCAATTACTTGTCAAATTGACGTAAAACTTCAATTTTTTTATAAGGCACAGTGGTAAAGTTGTTATAGTTATTACCGAGGTCACCTATCAACATAATTCTGTTACCGGGGACTACAGATAAACTGATTCTTACGGTTTTTCAGGTTCAAATCTCCTTGTCAACCAGCTAGAAAAGATTCTCAACCGTATTAAAATAGGGGGAGGGGCACTTATAGGGAGATGGGCACTTAATGGGTCGAATACGGTATACACATGTCAAATTTGCCTTCATATAAATCTCAAATTAATCTTGGTATAAATGTCAAAATTCTCTTAATACAATTTTTTTTTTTTTGAAATATAAAACATTCCATGGTATATGAGATTTAGATTTTTTCCTTATCATTTTAATTCTTAGTTATTTAATTATTTAAAAAAGATCCAAGTTATTAAAGTCTGTGATTTGCAGTGCAAGGTCTATTTTGATATCCCGTTAAAATAGTTCACTTTATAGCAACAAACCACATTATGATCAATATTTGGAACACTGATAAATATTTGATCTTTAACAGGAAAGTTAGTCTGCTATAGTTAATGATCAAATCCAGCATGCTTTAGTTTACTGAGTATACCTTGCTGTATGTACAAATGTAGCTAGTGTATGAACTACTTTAAAATATGTTTTCACAGTAAGATTTTTTAAATAGCATGTTCTAGGAATTTTCTGGGCTTCCAGACATGCTTAATGGACTCCAAAAATCTCTGACATACCAGCCCAGATGGCTTCTTGATTGCAGAGTTTAATTTCTATCCCTGTATGTATATAGATAATATTTTCATATACACGTATTTGATATATGGCCTGCAAATTAAAATTCATGATTGAATGATGGCCAAAGGTATCACACACCTGCATTTGCAGAAATTTTTAATTCAAGTTTCCTCTCAAATCATGGTTTAGTGCTCTTAAACTTGGTATAAAAGATGATATAACTCAAGTCCTAACAGACAATTTATGATATAATTCAGGTCCTAATACTAGTAACAGAAAATTTATGATATATATCAGGTCCTAACAGACAACTTACGATATACATTATTTATCTCAGGTCTGAACAAACAATTGGACAAGTGCTTTATTGTTTGTTTAATGGGTATTTTATGCCACTCTCAAAAATTTTTCAGTTATTTAACGAATGAACGATTGTCAGAGTGCATTTATTGGCAAAATGGATGCAGTTTGGGTGACAGATAAACATTCATGGCACCTACTACAAATGTCCATTGCTTATATTCACATATCATAGTTTTCAAATTGAAAAACAAAATAATGGAATCAAATATCCCACCTTATATGGTTCAGTCTCATTACAGACATTTTGAAATAAAAAAAAATTACTGGTCAACCCGACCAGTGAATAAAGGAATTTCACTGGTTTTTTTTTACTGGTCTGTATATATACACAATTGAAATGAAATGGAAAATTACTGGTCATTTGGACCAGTTATCAAATAGATTTCACTGGACATTTGTAAAATTCAGCGGTTTTTCTGGTAAGACCGGTGAATTTCAAAAACTCTGTCATTATGATGGAACAGCGATATTCAAGGTATACATATGACAGTGTTTTTCTGAATGATATATATCTTGGTGTGATGTCATACTTTGAGTATGAATGAGGCTACATCATTGTGTGACATCATATGAGGAACATCATTCATAGCTGATATAAATGCCGTTTAGATGAACACTATGAGATACTGCTACAGGAAATGTAAATATATGGTGGTAGCCAGTTTTAATGGTGGAGGAGAGTACCTGGTTACAATGTAGCCGGGAAGAGACAACCAGTCTTCTGGAAGTAAACTGGCAAACTCTAATTTGTCACAAAATAAGCTTAGGTTCCAGCCAGGTTCCAGCCTGCACTAATAAGAGGTGAGGGACTTCATGGTTTAAAGCATGATGCTATAAGCACTCCACCACCACAAGTAATGTAAAGTATGTTTGCTGAGATTGTAAGCATTTAGTTAGATATTTCTTTGATTTTCAGAATTGAGGAAGAATGTCTCAATGATGGTTTTAGTTACACACCTAAAAGTTTATTTTCCTGGATGACAAGAGTCTTGTACAACAGAAGATCAAATATAAATCCGCTGTGGAACACTTATCTGGTCGCAGGCATGCAAGAAGGAGAACCGTAAGTAGATAATTGACTTCATGGTCATATAAAACCAGTCTATTGTGGTCTGTTTAGTGGTCATATAAAACCAGTCTATTGTGGTCTGTTTAGTGGTCATATAAAACCAGTCTATTGTGGTCTGTTTAGTGGTCATATAAAACCAGTCTATTGTGGTCTGTTTAGTGGTCATATAAAACCAGTCTATTGTGGTCTGTTTAGTGGTCAGTAAAACCAGTCTATTGTGGTCTGTTTAGTGGTCGTATAAAACCAGTCTATTGTGGTCTGTTTAGTGGTCGTATAAAACCCGTCTATTATGGTCTGTTTAGTGGTCGTATAAAACCAGTTTATTGTGGTCTGTTTAGTGGTGATATTAAACCCGTCTATTATGGTCTGTTTAGAAAATACATATAACTTTTAAATTGGAGCTCAGCTGATGAAGTCCAATTGACAGAAACGATATCGTCTTGAGCATTATAACTTTGGTATTTTGTTTTTAATATTTATCTGTCTACTACATTGTCTAGGAAAGGCAAGGACATAAACATGGCTCCTGTTATGTCGGTATCTGTCTACTACATTGTCTAGGAAAGGCAAGGACATAAACATGGCTCCTGTTATGTCGGAATCTGTCTACTACATTGTCTAGGAAAGGCAAGGACATAAACATGGCTCCTGTTATATCAGTTCCTTCTCAAATATTTTACAAATAAATCAAACTGTTTAAATATCTGTTGGCATGTGACGTGTTACACTTACCGTAAGACAGACATAGAAAACAGAACACTGGAGATGGAGAGTTCAACCTTTTTTCTCTCAGCAAGTTGGTGGACCTGCAAAAACTCCAGGCTGCTCTCAGAGCAAAATATAAAATTTAAGTAAAAATTAAGCAAAATATAAAATTTAAGAAATAAATCAAATAATTAATATGTGGAAAGAGTTAGCACACAAAATGAGAAAAATTGTGTCATTTGCACAAAGCATTCCATCTTTTTTTGGTGATATCTGGAGACAAACACAAATTATTAGATTCATTGTTATTTAGTTGTTCTTAGTATTTCTTCTATCATATACATTATGTAAACACATGTTAGTAATTTTCTGTATTAGATTCATTCTTATTTAGTTGTTCTCAGTCCTTCTATTATATACATTATATAAACACATGTTAGTAATTTTCTGTATTAGATTCATTCTTATTTAGTTGTTTTAAGTCCTTCTTCTATCATATACATTATATAAACACATGTTAGTAATTTTCTGTATTAGATTCATTCTTATTTAGTTGTTTTAAGTCCTTCTTCTGTCATATACATTATCTAAACACATGTTAGTAATTTTCTGTATTAGATTCATTCTTATTTAGTTGTTCTTAGTCCTTCTATCATATACATTATATAAACACATGTTAGTAATTTTCTGTATTAGATTCATTCTTATTTAGTTGTTCTTAGTCCTTCTATCATATACATTATATAAACACATGTTAGTAATTTTCTGTATTAGATTCATTCTTATTTAGTTGTTCTTAGTCCTTCTATCATATACATTATATAAACACATGTTAGTAATTTTCTGTTTAGATTCATTCTTATTTAGTTGTTCTCAGTCCTTCTATCATATACATTATATAAACACATGTTAGTAATTTTCTGTATTTGAACTAATCCCTCTAGTCTTATCTAACAGATTTATATTTACCATTGAAATTGATCAGTATTTTAGTTGTGGATGCAAAGTTTCGAAAGGAGTTGATTTCATGTCTTGACCAATCAAATTAGCTGTTAGATATCAAAATAAAAATAAATTTCGGTTTAAGTGAGAAGAACCCCATCAAATTAGCTATCACCTGTAGGTAGCAAAATCAGTTTCAGTTTAAGAGAGAAGAAACCCATTTCAAAAATGTAATAGCAAACACACACACAGATAATATAGATAATATACAAGTATTTGTTATTGTGTATATATTAATTTTGTACAATGTTTTAAATTCTATTATTCTTTTTTTCACTATTTCAGGTTTTTGGGATATGTAGATAAAATTGGTATTGCTTATAGCGCACCTACTATTGCCAGTGGTTATGGGGCATATATTGCTCTGGTAAGTCAAGTTCTTGTATTGTTGTCTAACGTCCCACTCTTTCACTTTCACTCATATGGAGACGTCACCAAATGCCGGTGAAGGGCTTCAAATTTTGGCTTATGCTCGGCACTTACGAACATTGAGCAGTGAGGGTTCTTTAACGTTCAGAGGCTCGTTTTACAAAAGGTCGTAAGTCATCAATCCTAAGTCTTAGCCCTAATTGTCATGGAACTGACCAATCAGCGATGCGTTGCCATGGTAGTTCGGACTAAAAGTTAGGATTTAGGACTTACAAACTTTCATAAAATGGGCCCGAGACACCTACTGTGACACAGGACCTTGGGCTCTGCTGTCTCATCTGAAGGTCAGGAAAAGTCAGCTGCCTCCGCCGAGGCTTGAACAACGATCCTCCTCCAGTTGCGAATCGAGCACTCTACCATGGAGCCACAACAGCTCTCCCAGAGATTGGGTTAAATCAGAAAAAAATAGTTAAGTTTCTGGTTCATATGGGAGTTCCATGCTTGAATGATTAGAGCATTCTGTGAGGAAGTTTGCCAAATTACAATTTACGGGGATGTTAGTGGTAATTTCAATAAAATAATGTAACCAGGAATTCCTCCAGAAAAGAAAACTGTTTTCCAAAGTGTGATGGAATATTGTTTGAATGTCATGGAACACAAATAAAGTAAAACAAAATCTTCGGCGTTGCTGATGCTGCCCCTCATGTGATTTTGATACTTCAACATTGTGAAAATTCAAAAACATTTAAAACTCATATTTAGTTTGATACAAGAAATACTTTTCTAGCTGTTTTAAAGGTAATACTAGTAGTTCACAGATTTTCAGTAAGGTCAAATTTTGTTGTGGTAATTGCTGTATGAGTTGGTCTACACTCAACAATAGAAATAATTCAAAATCCTGGGGTCTGTTTTACAGAAAGGCCCAAAGTCTTAGACTTGGTCTTAGGACCACACTCACGACTTGCGACCCTTTTACAATTATTAGGACTTGTGACTTACAACCAAATCAGGTCAGGTCGTTATGACTACCCAGAGGTTGTACATAGACCCCAGTTACTTTTGTATGTGTCATAATTTGTCTTTGTAAATGTAGAAGGTAAAAATATTCATAAACTTTAAAGATCTCATTTGAACACATGTGAAAATACCTTGACTGAGGATAGCATTGATAAAACAGTGCAAATTATTGTCTTAAGATCAAATAACTTAAGACTTAGGACTTACAACTACTTAAGACTACCGGTACTTGATAAAACAGGCCCCTGTAGTTTGGCTTTTGTCTAAGACACTATTTACCTGTGTATCATAATTGATAAAACAGGCCCCTGTAGTTTGGCTTTTGTCTAAGACACTATTTACCTGTGTATCATAATTGATAAAATGGGCCCCTGTAGTTTGGCATTTGTCTGAGACACTATGTGTATCACCAAATGTGTAGTCAGTCTAAGACACTATTTACCTGTGTATCATAATTGGGCCCCTGTAGTTTGGCTTTAGTCTAAGACACTATTCACCTGTGTATCATAATTGATCAAATGGGCCCCTGTAGTTTGGCTTTAGTCTAAGACACTATTCACCTGTGTATCATAATTGATCAAATGGGCCCCTGTTGTTTGGCTTTAGTCTAAGACACTATTTACCTGTGTATCATTAGTTTGGCTTTAGTCTAAGACACTATTCACCCGTGTATCATAATTGATAAAACTGGCACCTGTAGTTTGGCTTTTGTCTAAGACACTATTTACCTGTGTATCATAATTGATAAAACTGGCACCTGTAGTTTGGCTTTTGTCTAAGACACTATTTACCTGTGTATCATCAGTTTGACTTTTGTCTAAGACACTAATCACCCTTGTATCATAATTGATAAAACTGGCACCTGTAGTTTGGCATTTGTCTAAGACACTATTCACCTGTGTATCATAATTGATCAAACTGGCACCTGTAGTTTGGCTTTTGTCAAAGACACTAATCACCCGTGTATCATAATTGATAAAACTGGCACCTGTAGTTTGGCATTTGTCTAAGACACTATTTACCTGTGTATCATAATTGATAAAACTGGCCCTGTAGTTTGACTTTTGTCTAAGACACTATTCACCTGTGTATCATTGAGGACCAATTGTGGTTGTCTGTTGGAAGAGACTCTCAAGAGAAAAGGTGCTAAGTTTTAATCCCGGAACCATATAAAAATTTCAGATACCAAAGTATAAATCAATAGAATGTCCAGGACATAGATACAAATCCAGTAAAAATGGACAAACATGGACCTCTGGAAACCAAGAGGTGGGATCAGGTGCCATGGAGGAGTAAGCATCCCCTGTCGACCGGTCACACCCGACGTGAGTCCACAGTCAAGTCCAATGAAACACGTGAGGAGTGTATCCTCGTCATAATTGGTACAGACGTCTCAACAACCGCCAACGAAAAGGCAACTCAAAATTTCACTTAGTGAAACAGAGTAGTCGCAAACAAGACTATTATACCGACCGTAAAATTTGCGGAACGTTGACATTAAACGCGGTTTTCGATATCCCTGTGTCAATAATTTGTCAGTGAGTATGTCATATGAAAGACATTAAAAATGGTATTATGTGACTGTTCCTTTGCCGAGAGCTCAGAATACGAAGTGAGAGTCATAGGTCTTTCCGGTGCAACTTAAAAAGTGAGATCCTGTGGCATGTAAAAGAACCCTCACTGCATTGATGCAAGTCTGTAGCACAGGCCAAAATTTGTGGCACTTCACCTGAATCTGGTGACATCTCCATATAAGTGAAAAATACTGAAATGTGGGATGCAAAATAAGAATGAGATAAACAGTCGGAAGTGGAGATGTAATTCCTAAAACTAATTATTGTAAAAATTGATAACTAGAATTATACCAAAATCTGTGTACAGACAACCTTGAGATATTGATATATTAATGTTTAAAGTTTCAATTTCTTTTCAGCCTTTACTAAGAGATGCTTATGCAGCCAATCCCAAGATGACTTTAGCAGAAGCTGAGAAGGAAATTGAAAAATGTATGAAGATATTGTATTACAGGGATGCTAGATCCCTTAACAAGGTACAGTAAAATTTTGAGGAGTCACGGTTAAGGGGCTACTTTAAAAGTTAATACCTCTTTGTGATCCTAAGTCACAGATTTTGACCAGTAAATATTGATATGCCTCATTAAAGGCCCATGACCGGTCAAATTGAACTACATGAAATATTGTAAAAAGTTCTTTGATTCACACATTATACAATTTAAAGATATACTAATCAAAAGTAGTGCACACATACACTGCAATTAGTCAGAAAATGATAAAAACAACATGATACAAACACCCCAAATTAGCGATCGCACGTGTACTGTTCACTGCTGTTACATCGATATGGAAAGTATGTCATACATGAATGTACGTTAAATTGTGGAAAGTATTTCACCTAAAACTGCAATTATTCAATTTTCTAAATAAAAATATTGTATTTCTATACATATACTTTTACCACTTTCAAGTTAAATAAATAAAAACCAAAATAAACTACTGGTATTCTCTGACCAGTTTGAGTCTCCACGATTGAACAGAAGTGTTATATAAATAGCCTTGAAAGATTGAGGTTTCTTCAGGGGAAATTCAAAGAAGGGTGGCAAATTATTAATTTTGTTTCAGCTTCATTTCCTTCCTCAAAACATTTCAATGCTCTATTTCTGTTCCTAAACGCACAGCACAATTTCTTTATCGATTCTATCTTTCTTCTTTTTCTGTCCTTTGTGTTTTATTTATTTGCTACTCGTATGGCAAAGTGTTTACTTCTTTGTGGAATGTTGGTAAGCTCGGACCCATCTGAATTCTTGCCCATGTCAACTCATATCCTCTTTGGCTAAGTCATGTCCACGGTTGAAGGATTTTTCCCATAAAGATGATCATGACCGAAAATTGAGTAGAATCATCCTCAAGATAATCAAGAGATTAATCCGCTTGTCATGTTTTGTGAATTGGATTATACCTCTGTCAGTGAAGTACTTCTGAAGCCAATTAATTTCCACAGATAGTTGTATGTCATTTCAATACCAAACGGCATTATGGTAATTACTTTGTTGGTAAATATATGTATACCTTCATGAATAATTATACAATCAAACAGGCGATGGGCATGAATGAGTTAACGATGGGCACGAGTCAGCTAAAACATTGGTACAAGTCAACCAATTCACTTAGGTACGAGCTGTGATGGATATGAGATGACAATAACCCATATGTTGAACTTATTCATCTGAGGTTGCCTTGAATATTACGCAACTCCATTTGTATTTATTGTCGTTAAGAGTAAAAATCATATTTTGATCTTCAAACTCAGATTGCAAGAAAACAGTGAATCACTTAGAAGCGTAATTAAATGGAAGATAACAACTTTATATAAGCATTTTGCCAAGCACATTATCATTTAAAAAGAAATAAACAAACTTGCTGAGCGTAAACCGCCGGTCATGGGCCTTTAAGATGCTAGATTTTTAATTGATACCAAGTTACTGTATATATAATATAGTAAATGGTTATCTTGTATAAGTAGTGTTTGGAGCAATAATCCATGGTATATATTTGTCACTTTAGTAAGTTCTCGGGTGTTAATTAACTTGTAAACATTATTTTAGCTCACCTCTACAAAGTTGGAGGATGGGGGGGGGTGCAGTCTTATGCTATCACACAGGCATAGCTATCTATTTAAGAGTATTAGTCATCATAAAACCACACCACTATCATATAACTGAAATGTTATTGTGTGTGTATAATTCTGCTAAACTAACACATGTTTGGAATTGTACCTTTGGTTGCTATGATACTCTTTTTAACACTATAGACTATTCCTGTTTAGCTTACCTGACCCAAAAATGGTTGTGGCAGGTTTAAGTAGAATTTAAATGTTTTTGCTGAGTCCAGATGAGCCATTCAGGCACAGTGGAGCCTCTGATTCTTTTCTTTAACTTTCATAACACAGATCAGGAGATAATTATTGCCATTATATACATACATTATTGTACACACACATTATTGTACACACATTGTACACACACATTATTGTACACACATTATTGTACACACTTTATTGTACACACTTTATTGTACACACTTTATTGTACACAGACATTATTGTACACAGACATTATTGTACACACATTATTGTACACAGTCATTATTGTACACACAATATTGTACACAGACATTATTGTACACATTGTACACAGACATTATTGTACACACATTATTGTACACAGACATTATTGTACACACATTGTGCACAGACATTATTGTACACACATTATTGTACACAGACATTATTGTACACACAATATTGTACACAGACATTATTGTACACACATTATTGTACACACAATATTGTACACAGACATTATTGTACACATTGTACACACATTATTGTACACACTTTATTGTACACATACATTGTTGTACACACATTATTGTACAGACATTATTGTGCACAGACATTATTGTGCACACATTATTGTACACAGACATTATTGTACACAGACATTATTGTACAACACAGACATTATTGTACACACATTATTGTACACAGACATCATTATACACACATTATTGTACACAGACATTATTGTACACAGACATTATTGTGCACACATTATTGTACACAGACATTATTGTACACACACATTATTGCACACACACATTATTGTACACAGACATTATTGTACACACATTATTGTACCTACATACATTATTGTACTGTCTATTATTTTTTCAGTATGAAATTGCTATTGTAACAAAGGATGGTGCAACAATTAAATCTCCAATTGTTCCCGACACAAACTGGGAAATAGCACATCTAATTAAGTAAGTGGTTTTACTTTGATAAAACAAAAATAAGGATTTGTGTTGTCTTATAGTACAGACTTAAATTGAATCTTTTCTCCACTCATGGTCTGTACACTGTCATTTTGTCTCACTGCGACATTGCTATACTATGTCATTTGACTATTATAAGTATCCTGGAATTCTGAATCGGTGAAAACTTAAAAAAAAAAAGATTTTCCATTTATTGAAAATAGCATATTCCTAGAATGTTTTGATATTTGCATAGCCAATCAAGAGGCGTGATAAATAAGGCTGAAGTGTCCAAGATGATTTGTGATTTATTTAAAAACCAACACAGCCCAGACTTGTTTTGTCATAGGTCTGTTTAACAGCCCTAACTGTTTGGTACTTCACCTGTGGCTGAACACCTCATTGTAAGCCACCTCCATGGCTTAGGGATTAGACCATGGTGCTTTAAACCATGAAGTCTCTCACTTCTTCTCAGCACAGGTTCAAGCCATGTTGTAACTCCAGCTGATTTTGTGAGAAAGTTGACCAGTTTACTTGGGTAAAGGTCGGCATTCTTACCTGGATTCATTGTAATCAGGGTTTCCTCTCCAGCAATTAGAAACTGCTCGCCACCATATAACTGAAAAATTGTCCATCCTGTGTCAAACATTTGTAAAACATACATCTTAATTAAAATGCAAAATATACTTACTGCCCATACCTGGTATTAAATTAAAACTTTGAGTTTGCTACTTTCATTCTACAGTAAAACTTGAATACATCAAACTCGGTTTGTATGAATTTATGCACATAATGAATCAACAGATAATCCCCGACTGTGCCTCTATAATCCCCGACTGCACCTCTATATATTCTTAGTTGAAAAACAATTTTATAATGAATTTTATATAACAAATGTTTGCCTATAACATACCAATTTCCATGTCCCTTGACGTCCCAACCATTGTATTTTATAGTATTATAACAAAGTGATTGATATCATTAAAACAAAAGTCAATTCTTTACTTTTTCGCCAAGCATAAGTGGGTCTTCTCTCTAAGTTGTGTAAAGAAAAAGTAACAGTTTGTTTTCTTTTTACTTTCTAGGAAAGTTTCTATTTAGCTTGAAATTAGGGTTATTTTTTCAAATTTCAAAATTGAAACCCTTCAGCCCACTTCCCTATAACTATATAACAAACTGTCCATATAATGAATTGAAAAATAAGGTCCCTTAAAAATCGTTTTATGCGAGTTTTACTGTAATTTGGAAAAAAAATCATTTGCCACTCTAATTACATGCAATCATTCAAATTTCAATTAATTTTTTTTTCTTCTTTTTCAGGGGTTATGAATAGACATTGATTTCTTTGGAGTTTGAAACTCACAAGAAACTTAGTGATATCAGTGTTAAACAAAGAACAATGTAACTTAGTGCTCTCAACTGTGACTTCATGTTTCTAATGTGACTATGTCATGTGACTCCACATATTAATTAACTTGTTCAAATTTGAAATATAATATTCATGGTCATCTTAAGTAATGATTTTGTGTTTATCTGTTCATGACTGGGATTATACATGCTGATCTGAGAATTTAGGCTCGACTCGTGCTTGCCGATCTGCAAACATCATCCAGACTCACACATGCTGACCCAGAAATGTCTGCCAGACTAGCACATGCTGTTCAGCTTACATCAGCCAGACTCGCATATGCTGATCAGCTAACATCAGCCAGACTCACATATGCTGATCAGCTAACGTCAGCCAGACTCACAAATGTTGATCAGCTAACATCAGCCAGACTCACAAATGTTGATCAGCTAATGTCAGACACTCACAAATGTTGATCAGCTAACGTCAGACAGACTCACATATGCTGATCAGCTAATGTAAGCCAGACTCACAAATGTTGATCAGTTAACATCAGCCAGACTCACAAATGTTGATCAGCTAACATCAGCCAGACTCACAAATGTTGATCAGCTAACATTTGCCAGACTCACAAATGTTGATCAGCTAACATTCGCTTTCTAAGAGATTATAAGTGGTTGGAACCTTGTATAATACGCTACAACACCCCTTTCCATTAAGCTAGTCATTGTAGGTGTTAGTCTCACTGGAACTTAAACTGATGGAAGTGTGACATGCTGTAAGTTGTGGCGATTACTCTTAACTCATCAACCCCTGTAAAACAATGAACTCTTCTATAAATCAAAGACTTATTCAAGTCCAAATATTTCTTTAGGGGTGAATAAAGTATTGTAATCCGGACTGCCACTATGTAACTGAAAATTGTAGTGTCTGAAGACACCTTGGCCCAGGTCAGCAAACTCAATACTAAAGCTCAACCTTTTATCTTATTATTTTGACTGTTGTTTGTAAAACTTCAGGATCTGTCTGACTAGGAAGCATTATAATTATTTTTCACTCACATAGAAACATGGGTTTAGATTCATGATTTTCTCAGAACAAAAGTTGTCAGAAGACAACAAAGTTTGCTGAAATTGGTGTACATTTTCAAAATAGATATTTGACACACAGCTGTCAGGTTTAAAAGGTCAAAGTATTGGTAACATTGTTATTCCTTCAGCTCAGGTTAAAGATTTGGGAAAGTAGGTCAAGTTCACTTGGTCAAAAGTCAAGAGTCAAGATCATAAGAAATAAATGAAGGCTCTGATCTATCCCTCATGGAAATATAACGTTTTGAAAAGTATACAAGGTATGTGCGATAGAATATCAATGCCCTATCAATGCCCTCATGGTTTAAAAGCTATAGCCAAAGTTTATGTTTTTAAAACGTAGGTCAGGGTCACTAGGTCAAAAGCCAAGGTACCAAATGAAAGCTCTCGTCATAAGGAATCTATATGGGAAATATCGGAGTTCTGTCCTTTGCAGTTAAAAAGTTATAAGCCAGGTTAAAGTATGGCATCTGTTTGCACTTTTGTCCCAGCAAGCTAAAAATGATAAAAATTAGTTGAGCTTGAATATTGAATAAGTTTGAGGACTTCGGACAAAGTTTAAACAAAAATTCTGTTTCATGTTATTTGTTTGTTGATGAAGTTGAAATTTATAGGGGGATCCAACTGTTATTGTTGTCTTGTATTGCCATCTTACTAGTTATGGTAGGCCTAGAGTTTTCTTTACCTACTTCAAGGCACTTGTAAATCTTTACTGCTTACACGTTTTAACGATATATCGAAACAGCTTGTTTCAAGTACGAAACATTAAAATACAATGTATATTATTTCAAAACTTGATGGCTATGAATTGGTATTAAAAATTCCTAAATCAAAATGAAAAATCAGAACAAGAATATATAAACTTGTGTAAACCAGCAAAAGAAAATAAAGTCATGTGTCCATTAAAGGAGACTCAACATGAAAGCCTGTGTCCTGGCAAACGTAGGCCTACACTTATAGCATGGAAAAGACACCTCAAAGCATTAGGCAATCACGGAGGTCAAATTGGGTACTTCACCTAAAGCTAGCAAGTAAACAATATTTGCATTGAGTTTTAATATTTATTTTCTTCCAAGAACTGTTTAACAATGTATACCGACATTAAAACTCGCACATCATTTTCTCTTACATATTCTCCTTCATCCCCAACTCTCTCTGTACAATTACTGAAACTTAAAATATTGAAAGGCTGGAGGGGTAAAAGCATTGCTTTTTTTAAATCATGAAGTATTGAGTCACTTTGAAACCTTAAGTGATTTTATGAGAGCTCAATAGTTAGTTAACTTGTGGGAACCATATTGTCTCTTTGTAGGTACATTGTAACCAATCACTCGCTTCAGATTGTAAATCATTGTAGTCCTCATTATACACAATAACCCAATCCACAAACGAGTGTTTGATGATTTCATTTCCAATTCTGAAATTATACAACACTTGGTCCGTCCAACCTGATGGTCAAAAAGGCATCTTGATATAGTAAGACTGGACATAAAAAATCTGTGACACTCGTCTTTGATGACAATTCTTATCATTTACTCTGGATAAAGACAAAGACGACGAAAAGTGTGATGACATTTTTATTTCCATCTTCCTCATGTTTACATTGAACAAGGCTGCTTCTTAAGAAGAGTTATCTCCCTGTTACTTTCTCTTTCAATATAATGAAGATTTTTTTTTGTTTACATATTTTACAACAATAAAGGCTTTCAAGTGTTTGTGTCACAAAGGCTTTCTGCTCTGTTTGGTCACATTATATAAATTTATAAACGCTGCTACATGTGTTGGCGGACATCACAGAAGTGTGGGTAATTGTTTTATATTTACAATTGTAAAATATCGGAAACTTTCTACCAGATGGATATTGTCTTTAAAAATTCAATATTTGATAAAGTGAAACAACTGGAAAAAATCCAAGCACACAATATATCACATGTTTTATGATGAAAAAGAAGATGTGTGTATGTACCTTAGAGGTTAAAGGTCAGACTGATACCTGCCCTAATCCAACAGCTTTCTGTTCCAAATTGTTCGTTGGTGGAACTACCCATCATTTAATTACAATCCGTTTCTTATGTAGAAACTTATATATTTTCAGATTTAGTATCGTAACAAAATTATGATGATAAAAATAGTAAGAAACCAGAACACCACACAGAAATAAACAAAAGGTTCTGTGGGAAAAACTTCTAGTATTTGAGTGTCAATTTGAAACTGTTCATATGTAACTGGACAGACTTCGCAAATTTGACTAAAGATAGAGGAAAAATATAAAAAAAATTGAGATGAAAGTATGTACAAAGTGTGTCTGCTCTAAAATAAATATATACACAAACAAACGATGGAAAGTTTTCTTTAAATGGACGGATTGAATCCAGACAAAATTTCACTGGAAAATCATTTCAAAGTCAGTTTAAATATTCAATGTATATATAAAATATAATTTATATTGGTAGCAAAATAAATCTGAAAAATTATCACAGAAAATAAATATCACATATATAAAATCAAAGTTTTTTTTATGGAATGCTTTGTTATCAAACCTGTATTAGAATTTGGTAATTCTATTTCAATTCTAATCTACAAATTATATTATTTGAGTTTATTACACTTCGCTTTTCAGTATCAAAATAACAATGGTGTAAAATCTGTCTCTCCTAGATCATAAGTTTTATCAATATTTTCATAGAAAAGCACTTTTTAAACAAAGTTCACAAGGTGCTCTATTCACTGAGCTGACACAAGAGGGCAGCACCTTTGGCAATCCAGTAATCCTGAGGTTTTTGTGATGGTAAATGCATAGCAACAACAAAATTTGTTGAGTGACCTGCAAAAGACAAAAATTTAAGTATGAGAAATGCACCTACAAAATGAAATACAAATAAAACGAAATTAGATAAATTACAAGTAAGACAAATAAGTCGTTAAAAAAAAATACCCAAAACAAAACTACAACAACTTCATATAGATTAGCTAGGAAAACAATTCTCTTGCTTTATGTTGGAACAAGTTAATTGGTCAGAAACATTCTGATAACAAGACTTGTCAGAAGACAACATGGCTCGCCAGTCCAAAATTGTATCTCAGATACTGAAGAAATCAGTCAAATGATATTAACATTTAACTAGGTCATGTGATCAGAGTGTACCACTCGGAACTTTGAGGGATGACATATAAAGATGCTCAAATACCTACACAAATCAAAATAGACTTGTCCAATCAAACTGATAAGCGTATACCACTAAATTTTTAGGGATGTAAAGGTTAACAATATTAACTGCATGACACATTGCACACCACAATGGATGTATCTAACGCAGAGCAAAACAAAGATAAAACAAATATTTACCTGTAGTTGACAGGACACCTGCTCTCGCTGCTGTTTTATACATAGGAGCATTATAGTCTTGTTTACTGGGTACAAAGTCCATTTTGGGTTCCATGTGGAACATACAGAGGGCAGAGTTCATGATACCTGGAATAGAGTCTGTGACTACCATATTATCTGCATCCCATCGGAATCCATCCATAAACAATCCATGAATCAGTACGCCATCCTTTGGATTGGGAAGCTGAAAAAAAAAAGAAAAAATGTAATTTTCAATCTATTAGTAGTGTAGAGGGTAAAGGCGGAAAGTTTTGTGTTCATAGTTTACATTGTTAAAATGCATTAACAGTTACAACCAACCAAACCAAAACCCAACCAAATTTGTTTGAAAGGAAAAAATATATGTGTGTATAATATGAGTTTATATTTATTTGTGGGCAGTGGATTTGAAAAACTGCCAGCACTGTGGCTACTTAAATAAGCTAAAGTGATTTATATTGTCCTATTCACATAAGATGGCGGGTCGGAGTAACCTTTTGATTGTCATACAAATGATTCTGCTCAATTTTCAGTTATGACAAGGTGCACAGGAAAAACGTTTTATTCGTCACTGGATACTCTCTTCCGTATGATGACAAGTAGGGACGATTACTCTGGTCAGTGTAATTTTAATGTTATGCTTTATTACCTAAAATTTAAACTTGTCCAGGTCAAGAAAGGGTTCACGAGACTCCGCCCCGCCAGGTTATATGTATTTCACTATACATGTATCTAAACAAACAGGATTTCAAGCTTTCCATGAGCCAGAAAAATAAACAAGCGCCACATTTTATTTCCAATTATATAAATATCAGTCTCGGCTGAGATGGATCAATATCCCACCCTTGACTGATATCTTTCTATCTGAAATTCAAATTGGAACTAGATTCTATTATTCTAACTGGTGTAGAATAAGAGGAATTATAAATGCAAACACTCAAAATGAAACAAAAGCTAACATGAATTAAAACAAGGCAAATATTATTACATTTCTTGATATTTTTCCCTAAATTTAAATGTCAGAAGTCAGAATTACCACTTTGTCTAATTCAATTTCTTCTCCAAATTTCAAATCTTCCATTTGTTTGGTGACCTCTTTCTGATCTCTGAAATGTGACAGAGGATGGAAATGGAAAGAGAGGTGATCTATGGGAAGATCGTAACGCCGAGCGTGATTCTGTAGGGTACCAGTCAAGAAACCTGCGAGTAAAAAGAACAATCGTAAACAATGTAACAAAGAATGCAGAATTCTGTGACGACAAAATTAACCTGTGAACAAAAAAAGAACAATCGTAAACAGAGTAATAAAGAATGCAGAATTCTGTGACGGCAAAAATAACCTGTGAACAAAAAGAACAATCGTAGGCGGTGTAATAAAGAACACAGAATTCTAGTGCCAACAAAATTAGCTTATGAGTAAGAAGAAGAACTGTAGATAGCATGAGAACACAGAATTTTGGTGACAGCAAAATTAACATTTTTGAAAGGTGTCATGTACTCATGTGCAAAAGTGTTGTAAAAAATGTATGCTCATCTCAAGTGTTGTAAGTAATGAAATAATCAATCTCAATCTCTCTCTCTCTCCATCCATCATTGGGTAATAAACTGCATTTGATCACCAGAAGGGCCTGAGTTTAAGAGGACGAGATTTACATTATTGTACATGTAGTTACCTTGTGGGAAGAAGAATCCTGACAACCAGAATGACCTTGGTTGACCATGTTTGATCCAGTTGTTGATAAAGGAACACCTGAACACAAGATCAGTTACCCAGCTCCCTAAGGGCTTCAGAGAAGGATAAGCAGCGTTGGCCCACATGTCTGGAACTTGGTTGTTCAAGAAAGCATTGTACACACACTCTAATTCTTCACTCATTACTACAAAACCTTTGATAGCTTTCTGGAGTGTGTAAAGAGAACTCTGTAAAATACAAACAAAAATATTGTTGTCGGACTCTGATTATTGCTGTTTTACATGGCATTTATCTGGGATAGTTTAAATATTGTTTTCAGACTCTGATTATTACGGTTTTACAGGGTATTTATCTCAGATAATTCCTTTATTATTTTTGGTGCAAGATGATATTGTTATCCCAACAGTGGTAAGAGGTATTACACTATAAACAAGTTAACAACACAGTGCGTCTCATTTATGATGCGTATTGTCAAGGCCAGATATACAGCAAATAGTTCTGGACATAAAACCGTATCTTTGAGCACCTGACTTGAGATCACATTTCAGTGTCAGATTTGGAAGAACCTCAATACAGGTGTCAGCATTTTCAGTCAGCAGGGTCTAGAGAGACCACATTTCTTTATCCTGAGAGTGGAGTAACTCTATACAGGTATCAGAGTTTTCAGGTAGCAGAGTCTATAGAGACCACATTTTAGTGTCAGGTAGGGTAGTATCTCTATACAGGTGTCAGCGTTTTCAGTCAGTATAGTTCAGACAGACCACATTTCAGTGTCAGATAGGGTAGTATCTTGATACAGGTGTCAGTGTTTTCAGTCAGTATAGTTCAGACAGACCACATTTCAGTGTCAGATAGGGTAGTATCTTGATACGGGTGTCAGTGTTTTCAATCAGTATAGTTCAGACAGACCACATTTTAGTGTCAGGTAGGGTAGTATCTTGATACGGGTGTCAAGGTTTTCAGTCAGTATAGTTCAGAGAGACCACATCTCAGTTTCAGATAGGGTAGTATCTTGATACGGGTGTCAGTGTTTTCAGTCAGTATAGTTCAGAGAGACCACATTTTAGTGTCAGGTAGGGTAGTATCTCTATACAGGTGTCAGCGTTTTCAGTCAGTATAGTTCAGAAAGACCACATTTCAGTGTCAGATAGGGTAGTATCTTGATACGGGTGTCAGTGTTTTCAGTCAGTATAGTTCAGACAGACCACATTTCAGTGTCAGATAGGGTAGTATCTCTATACAGGTGTCAGTGTTTTCAGTCAGTATAGTTCAGAAAGACCATATTTCAGAGTTATGTAGGGTAGTATCTCTATACAGGTGTCAGTGTTTTCAGTCAGTATAGTTCAGACAGACCACATTTCAGTGTCAGATAGGGTAGTATCTTGATACAGGTGTCAGTGTTTTCAGTCAGTATAGTTCAGACAGACCACATTTCAATGTCAGATAGGGTAGTATCTTGATACAGGTGTCAGTGTTTTCAGTCAGTATAGTTCAGAGAGACCATATTTCAGAGTTATGTAGGGTAGTATCTTGATACAGGTGTCAGTGTTTTCAGTCAGTATAGTTCAGAAAGACCACATTTCAGTGTCAGATAGGGTAGTATCTTGATACAGGTGTCAGTGTTTTCAGTCAGTATAGTTCAGAGAGACCACATTTCAGTGTCAGATAGGGTAGTATCTTGATACGGGTGTCAGTGTTTTCAGTCAGTATAGTTCAGAAAGACCATATTTCAGAGTTATGTAGGGTAGTATCTCTATACAGGTGTCAGTGTTTTCAGTCAGTATAGTTCAGAGAGACCACATTTCAGTGTCAGATAGGTGGGTAGTATCTTGATACGGATGTTAGTGTTTTCAGTCAGTATAGTTCAGAAAGACCATATTTCAGAGTTATGTAGGGTAGTATCTCTATACAGGTGTCAGCATTTTTAGTCAGTATAGTCCAGAGAGACCACATTTCAGTGTCAGGTAGGGAAGTATCTTGATACAAGTGTCAGTGTTTGTTATTAGCATCTAGGAGACCACATTTACTATTTCAACACAGGTATCAGTGTATTTATCAGAGAGTACATAATACAATTTGAGTAAGTGTAAGTAACAGACTAAACAGTGAACTTCACTATACTTACTCTCATGACATGTAGAAGCTTGTTAAATCTGTCCACTTCTTGTGTTAGCACAGTGGTCAGAGAATTCAGACGTCCCTTCTCGTCCGGTTCAAACATGTCTTGATTAGCTTCCTCTATGTCAAGCTTCTCCATGATTTTCTCAAGAATACTGTCTGCTAGTTCGTATACAATTTCATCATTAGACTTTCCAGTTCCGCCACTGGACATTCTTGGTTGGACATCCAAAACTGTCAATATTAAAGTTTCCGTTTCCTGGGCCTGAAATAAATCATATTTTGCAAAATCAATGTTGCATACATTATTTTACAAATTTGATATTTATCACCAAAATTTGTTGTAATTAGTTTTGTTTTGGCTTTTTCCAAATTTTTAATGTGAATATTATTGAAATTATCTGATCTTTTAGTTTCACATCCTAGCCTATTTGATATTTAGTATTTGAGTTCTTTACCTGGAAAGCGATGTTTGCGTTTTCATGCATGCCGAATATTTCTGGCTCATCAACCATTGGTAGGTTTTCTATGTAATCCCTGTAATCTTTTAAAGAATCCAAATCGGGGGCAAAGTATAATCCTGAAAAAAAAATGATATTTGAAAACTGTATCTAAATAATGTCAGAAAAACAAGGGCTAAAAGAGTGTATGCAAAATTATCCTCCCACCCCAGTCCTTTCCTATCATATTAACATTTATTACAATATATGATTTCCCAAAGGGAACAATAAAAGTCTATATGTAGTGGATTCCAAAAGAATATATGAAGAACATGAAAAATTCATTCTTTTTCAAAACGACTGAAAACAAAACAAGAGTAGATAACTCTAACCTGATGGAGAGTATTTATAATCTGGCGCCAGGGTGTCTGGATGGAAAAATATCTTCAGGATGGTTTCCAGGCAACGCTGATCATTACCGTCTGTCACACGTCCTCCATATGTGATCTGTACAACAAAGTAAAAATATCATACATTATCTGAATAATTATACCGCTGGCCTCAGAGAAAGTGAGTATAGAATCTGAAATATTAAAGGAAAGCAACAATTTTATCAGAAAAGATAACAAATAGAGATGTTGGGAGAGAGAGAGAGTGAGAGACAGCGAGAGAGAGAGGGGGAGAAAGATAGCAGTCAGAGCAAGATTTATGAGTGGATAAGAGGTCCTCAAAGAAAGTAGGTAAAACTTGACTTACCATGCCAGTGATATAAATAAGAGCATCCCAAGGTATCACACCGTCAGCACAGAACATTTGAAGATTAAGTTCAGCACATTCTCTGTCACTATCACTGAACTCGTACTGTGTTAAAAAGAGAAAAAAAGAGTTCCATTATACATCACAACACAATAACAGGTGCTTGGTAATCATAGATATCAGATGGGCCGATAATGTCGTTCTAAAAAAATGAAATTTATAAACATTAGGCCCCTATATGTGATTTGATATCATCTTGAGTTTAATTTTCTCGTATAATTTTTTTTTCTAATTTTCTTAATTCTTAAAAAATATTGTTAAAAAATTCAAAAATGGTTTTACTTCTCCAGGAACTATCAAATCTCTCCAGACCAGTTTTAAAAACGATAGGATTATTGTCCTTCTTCTAGGGCTAAATATCTTGAGTTCTTTGTTGCATATAGAGTATTTTCTTTCTAGCATCAGGTCATGTATAAAACTGTGTTCATCCAGAATCATGCTTAAATGCACATAAATACTATGCTGCTTTTACCTGAACGCATCTGTTTGCCAGAAGTATGCCTTGCTTCTATTATTGGCCCTACAGACTGAGTTGACTTAATTTATCAAAACCAAAAAAAGAAAAAAAAAAAGAAATGTTCAGGGAACTGTAGATAAAGATGACTGTTGACAGAACTGTCTATTTCCGTAAATATCACAAACGCTTACCTTGATATTCCAACCTAGAGGTCCAAATTTCTTCCTCTCTAGAATATTAGCATGGAAGAAACATATACCAAATAACATCCTCTTCCAATCTGACTTCAGTACTGAAAAACAAAAAATTACAGAAATATACGTAAAGGGATTGGAATGAAATGTACATACTTGTAAATATATGGATATTGCAACGTGCAAAAAATATATACCAAAGTTAGTCAACAGATGCTAAATCTATAGGGCAATATGAAAAAAAGGTCTATCCGGCCAATATTTGTTAATACTGACCCAATAGATTTGGGGAAGAAGATTTTTAAAATCATTTATGCCTATTTTGGTAAAAGTTCCAAAAAAATCAAAATTATTGAAAAAATCTATGCTGGAGAGATAATGATGTTTTTTTATAAACTCAAATTTGTTAGTGAATAAAGCAGAGGTATACACAGGCCAAAAACAGTCTTAAATCCCTATATATATTGTACTTTGTGAAAATTACTTGAGAAACTAAGGCTTGCTTAATTCAGCCTCACAATTTGTATATGCGTACCACACTGGACCCGACTTTACTTTCACAAAACATATAGAAATATAAGATTTTTATGGCTGTGTATAACTCTTACTTCCTGTTGTACATCAAATACAAGCAGAAAAAAATCAGCATGTTTTGGTAAACACAGCTATTGCCCCTTTAACGAATTTTAATTTATAGTAACACCAGCCATCTCTGATGAAGGGTGGTGGCTGATGAACACACTTTTAAAAGGGGACCACAAACATGACAAAATAACTAATTTCTATTTGCATCTTATCATTAGACGTGACCTTACCATGCTCCTCAAAGAACTGGGGTGTAAGTTCAGCAAAAGCTCTTCGCATGTTGGCACGGAGTCCTTTGGGTGGTTCGTTTGTAACCTTGACACTGTTCTGAAGGACACTAACAGGGAAATGTTTGGCGGGCATAGAACTGAGGAAAAGTCTGAAGTCCTCGTGTATATCATCTGGCTTTTCTCCCATATCCTTCACTACATTTTCCATTGGCAACATCCAGGAAGCGGCCAAATGACAATTCTGTGACAGAAAATGTGGGTGTTAGTATCTTATGACAAAAGCAGGGTATCCGAGTAAAGAATATTATGACTTGTCACTTCAAAATGTTGCAAACAGATAAACAGAGACATTAAAAGACAGACAAATAATAATAATAAAAAAAACAGGTAGACCAAAAAAAATATCCTTGTTGGTCTTGTGTCTCAGAGGCATTCTACATATAAAGTAGATTTGGTCAGTTTATTTCTACTTCAGAAATCATTTCATTTAAAGTAAACAACAATGTTGTTTATGTAATATGTACCTCAGTGTGTCAACATTTTGCTTTTTTAAATAGGCAAATTCATGCTTGCCATCTGTCTTTGAAATGGAAAACCGTATATTCTGCAATGTAAGGCAATATGCCATCTTAGAGATGGATCACAGAGTGCTGTCTACCCTATTCAAGCTTTGATATGGAACACTGAGCATATTAAGAAACCAAACCTTAGACGCACAGCATATTCATTAACAAGATCAAAGGAAGATGGTATCGATAGGAAACATCTGTGAAGAGAAAATTTGTAGGTGAAATAGAAATAAGAAATGTCTTACCTGAAGGAAAACCCAATCACCTGTCTTCACAGCATTACCAATCAATTTCTCTGCTACAGGACCTTGACCTTGGCCAAGGGATATAGACTGAATCCTGTATAAAAGAACATTTTATAAGATATTTGTCACAAAACAAATGTTAACATCCTACAAAAGTATATCAAATAAAAACATATTTGAAATATTGTATACTGATAAACAGATATCTATTGCTCAAGACATCAAAGTGTCACAATTTAGTGATCTAGTGAAGACATAACTACCGGTATGTAAATCGATAGTGTTATAGTGGACTTACTTATCTGTGTAGCCCTTCTCCCTGGCAAATCTCAGGAATGCTCCCATGGGATCGGAACCTGTACTTAGCACAAAGACAAGTGGTGTAACCTTGTTCATGTCGTCGTACAGAGTCTGTAGGCCAACTGGAGGACTCTCTACAAATTTATCACCTAGACTGCGGCGTACGAAGTCCGTGACAGCAAATATAGTCTAAAACAAAGGAAAGATGTATGTAACATAAAATGCAGAAATAACGAGTATATACCAAGTATAAAGAGAACTGACTGAGTGGTTTGGGAAATTTTTAGAATGTTTAAAAGTTTATCAACAATGTGCAACAAACATCCCCATGGCAACAAAAAGCAACATGTCACATGAGTCATTTGGGCGACATATAAAAAGTACATAGGATAATTTCCTGTTCTACACGTTTTAACTTACCTTTTCAGTTTTGAAGACTTTGATGAAAATAAGCTTCTGGAAATCTGTCAGGCGCTTGTCCCAATGACCTTTAACCTTATCTCCCTCCATATCAGCCATGTTCCCAGGCTCACCTACAGGTTCTGGAGGTTCTGCGACGTAAGTGTCACATTCATCAGGGTTTGCATGTACCTGAAACATTCCAATGAAATTTTATTAGTCAAATTATTTCAAATAAAATTACAAAAACCAGTTTTTTAATGATAGTGATGAAGAAAAACTGTGGAGATATATAAGTTGTTTCTTCAAAATGCTGAGTATTGAAGGTCCCCTCTTGGTCCCCTCTTTGTACATGTGACAGACATGATGAAGTTTTAATTTGATTTTGTTTAAGGGTCCACTATTATTGTGAATACTGCTGACCAAATTACAATTTTGCATCAGGGATTTGGAGAAGTTTTAAATGTAGGAAAGCTGATGCAGGATTAACAATCTCACAACAGCAAATGTTCATGTGTACTCAGATGATTTGTGAATATGATTAATACAAATTACCTCAACTGATCCCATTTTCACCCATACTGGAGTTTTTGTTAAATCTTCGTGAATTCCCTTGAAGATCGGGAATATTTCATTCAGGTCACATGCATTGTTCCATATTTTGATATTGTTAAGGTAATCGACATCTGGTTTAGCTGGACGCTTCTTGTCCATCCCGGCAGCTCCTCTTAGGAAAAAGTTCCACTCTGCCAACGATATTTTGTCTGCATCTTTCATTATCTCCACACATAACATGAAGGAGAACACAATTTTGTCCTTCTCAAATAAACCTCTGTGAAGAAAAGAGACACAATTATATACTTATTATATGTCCTACTTGCAGTCCCCATTTACTTAACATTACATGAAAAGGTGCAATATCCTAGCATATACGTGCAGGACCTATTTTAGGTTACGGGACTATTTTCATGCTGTATTCATACGTGCAGTAACAATGACATGTTAAAGGGTTAAAAATCAGCTCATAGCTTTGTATCATACTCAGGTTGCTTTAAATTCCCTCCATATGTTTCTATTCTGTGGAAACGTCAACAGTGATAAGTGAAGTGTCACAATATTTGACCTGTGTCATTGTCTTAAACCAGTGAAATCAGGTTCCTCCTGTGGTTTTTATGCTAATGGATTCAGAAGCTAGGCCTTGCACAATAAAACTTGAGAATTACTTAACTTTGGCTAATCTTGAAATCTGATTGGCTGAGTAGGCAAAGTTGAGAATATTCTAAGTCCATTCTCAAGTTGTATTGTGTGGAACTCAGCCCAAATGTGTCTTTAAGGGTAAATCAGTTTCTTGAACTTCTACAATGAATCTTACCTTGCAACATTATTGTATATTGACATGGTTGTCTCCCTTAGACAGATCTCCAGTCTTTCTTGTAAGTCGCTGCTCTTTTCACTGGTATCAATAGTTGTGTTGAAAAGCTGAAAACAAAATAAAAATTCCTCATAAGCAGACATCATCACATTTGAATAAAATAAACTATGCATATGACAGTGGAAATACAGGAAGTTCAGGGTAACGGGGATTGAAAACTTGCTAAGGATCATGATTTAGATACATTCCTGTTACATATAAAACCATGGATGAGCAAGTCACAAGATGTAAATGGAATTTGTTATTCTATGGTTTAACAATCTTTTGCTGTTTTATTATTTTTCTCCTAGTAATAATCAGGGAAATAATTTTCTAAACAAGAAGAAAAAAAGAAACAAAACTTTCAAAGACACCCAAAACCAGAGACATTATCATTATGTGTTAGGAAAGCTAAGAATAGCAGAATCACGATACAGTAGTATCTTGTTATGTCGAAATCGGATGAGGTGAAATTCCGGATATGTCAAAATTGAAAGTCCAGTTCCAATATTTATAGATAGAATAATACATTATTTAAAACTTTCGTTTATCTCAAATTCCAGATATATATCGAAGTAATAGGGGCGGTCCCATGAGTTTCAAGATAATGAAATTCCACTGTATATCGTTTGAAATTAGAGAACTGAACATGGATCTAACTTTTTTCTTGGAGGCTACCACTAAATACATAACATTGGGTAACAATTAATGATACAAACCTGTTTGAAATACTTCAGTGAGAACTGGTACATAGGATCCACCTCTCCCATTGAGGCCACCACAAAATACATAACAGAGCCACGTGTGGCAACAGTTCGATATTTTTCACGAGCAGTGTTGATTTTCTCTTCTGTAATTTCAGCTTCACTCAGACGTTGTTTAATTATTCCAGATGTCACCTATAAAGTAATTAAACAATCTTCAAATTGTTTATCTCTTAATGTTGACCTATCTCTAAACACGTTTCTCTGCGAATATATTGTGATTAAGGTAGAAATCAGTAGTACTGTTACTAAAAGTATCAGGGTTTTTGTGTGGGTTGTAGAAAATTTGGAAACATTGGAGATCAGTTTAAAAAGAACCTCTGACAGGGCAGTTGTTGTTTTCTAAACTTGGGTTTAAGCTTTTTTCCTAAATAAATTGCAAGGTTAAAAATTACCTTTATTTTGGGACTTTAATACAACCTGCTGTTGATATAGGCCTATATCAAGAATATATAGGAAAACATCCATGTGCCATTCCCCGGCATGACCGAAACAAAATTCAATATCATTTTTTATTTTTTTTTTATTTTTTTTTTGGGGGGGGGGGGGGGGGGGTGTACTTTTCTAATAAATATCTGATATAGAAATACCAATATCATCAATATCTAATATTTTTCAATTCAAGTTTACAGAGTCAAAAATTATTTTCTGCTCCTGGTATAGTGCGATCTCAGTAGGAACTCTAATACTAGTAGGGGAAAAAATAAGAGTGAGGGATACCTTTGATTCATTGAGTGTATTAATCAACTCCTCCTTGTCAAGGATGTTTCCTTCTGATTCAAACAGAAGCTTTAAGATCCTGTCTTCAATTGCCTTCAGCTGATTTTTGTCGGCATTGATTTTAATGATGAGCTGGTTCCTTTGTTCTTCTAGATCAGGCCTCTCAAGACTGACAACATCACTGTAAAGGGAGATAACCAAAAACAAAATTAACACATTTTAATTGTGTGTGTAAACATGTATATAAATGATACATGTATCAAATATATCATGACGATTCCAAAAAATAAAGGATTTGAAACTTTCAAGTCATTCAATGTCTATGATTACAAGAAAGGGGAAAAATGAAAATTACATATTTAAAAAATCTCAACTAGTATACAATATACAAGTTCTCCATTTAATCATATTCACATTTTTGATTAGCAGTGCACATAATAACTGCCAATGACTATAGGTGAAATAACTACATGTAATTTACACTAAAGCAGTTATAAGTAAGCTGATCAGCAGTTCCATTCCTTATTTTGAGTTGGCGTGGCTCAGTCGGTAGCGCCTCGTGTTTTGATCGTGAGTTCGAGTACAGCCGGCGGCAGGTTGATTTCTTGTCCTTCGGATTGAGACAGAAGAAATAGAGGTCCCGTGTCACAGTTGGTGTCGGCATGTTAAAGAACCCTCACTGCTCAATGGCCGTAAGTGCCGAGCATAGGCCAAAATTTGAAGCCCTTCACTGGCATTTGGTGACGTCTCCATATGAATGAAAGATTATTGAGTGGGACGTTAAACAACAATACAACTACAACCATTTCTTATTTTAAATCTTACCTTAGTAACTGGTCTTCAAGTCCACCTTTTGTGACGGTGAAATTGATGATGGTGACCTTGATGCAGACTTCTGGTAGATAATGAGGATTGGACATTTTTGTTGTCATGTAGAAGCGGAAGTTACGATCATAATCGATATCGCTGTCACCAAGTCGGATCAGAAGTCGACCACCCTAGAATGACAGGAAATGAAATTGGTTATTTGGTATTAAATCAAAATACTAAAGACGAAATAAAACTTACTATATCCAAGTTTATAAGGGACATAACTTACTATATCAAAGTTTATAAGGGACATAACTTACTATATCAAAGTTTATAAGGGACATAACTTACTATATCAAAGTTTATAAGGGACATAACTTACTATATCAAAGTTTATAAGGGACATAACTTACTATATCAAAGTTTATAAGGGACATAACTTATATATCAACATAACATAACTTACTATATCAAAGTTTATAAGGGACAAAACTTTACTATTATCAAAGTTTATAAGGGACAAAACTTACTATATCAAAGTTTATAAGGGACATAACTTACTATATCAAAGTTTATAAGGGACATAACTTACTATAGCAAAGTTTATAAGGGACATAACTTACTATATCAAAGTTTATAAATGAACATAAAGGGAAGTTTGGTGTAAAGTTTATTAGAATACATGCAATGCAAAGTAATTCATTTTAATATCCTTGAAATGTTATTTATCAACGTGAATAAGAGAGAGAGAGAGAGAGAGAGAGAGAGAGAGAGAGAGAGAGAGAGAAAGAAAGAGAGAGAGAGAGATTACAAAATACATAAAATATTTCAATACAAGACATTGAACCGTGCAAACCTTTATTGAAGAACTTTTTGACTTGTCAGCATCCTACATTACTTACCGACATAAATGTTTGTTTCTGTAAGATGGGCTCCAAAGCTGGATCCAAAGATTCGCCAATATCCTCGCACAATACAGGCATACCAATGCGAATACAATTTTCTAGAGTTCGTAAGAAGTTGCCATCTGTCAGCTTGATTATTTTCAGTCCATTTTTCACTTCCTTATTTCTTATCCAACGGTTTGCCTACAAAAATTATGGAAAGTTTACAATTGTCTTCACACAACTTTGGGTAAAATCAAATATAAATGTTTTATGATGCTTCTATCCACACACTGAAACAGCCTAGATTCTAAGATATTTCTTTTCAGCAGTATAGATATTCTCTTCTTTTTATGAAAAATCTTAAATTTGAATGATCTTGACTATAAATAAATGGAAAAATACAGAAATATACAAAAATAAAACATAAAAATGAACACTGACCTGCTCTTGTGGATCAATCATTAGTGGCCAGCGTCTACCTCTCGTCACAAGAATGGCGTTTTCCGTTGACAGCTGATCTTTGGGTAAACCATCTGTGTTCCATTGTCTAATCTCAAAGGGATCAGCCAGGACAGATATAATTGTCATTCCAGGGGAGACAGGGATTTCTAGTTCCTGACAGCGACTCGTCCATTTCTCGACCAGTTCGTGACGGTAATTACTGGTGAATGCTCCATAATATGCCACACATGCCGCTGACACAAAGACATCTCCCGTCACATTGCCAATTTGTACATTGTAATCCTAATAATACACAAACATCAGATTATTATTTTGTCCTTGTTCTGTAAATTTTATTTGTTAGAAGGGGAATACATATACATGTATTTATAAGTAAAATAGTAATAGTTTCCATAACAAACGTCCCATACTTTATTTATTGTATTTTTGTAAATTACCATATGTCCTGGTTTTAATTCTATTGATAAATGAAAACAATGAAATACTGTGCAAGTGAAATTTTTAGCGAGACAAAAAATTAGCGTTTTGTCCTAGAAAATTGGAATATAATTTTAGTGAGTGGTAATTTTAGCAATTTTATGATTTAAAAAAAATATATACATTTATGAAATGTATTTATACCAGTCTTTACATTGTATTTTATTTATGCAGTATATATGTAGGATAATTTTATAGTATAGCACTACTGTCAGAACAGTAAATTGTAACTATGTTTGTACAATCTGATGAATGTCGCAGCCACACGAACATTGATTACTATTTAAAATTATCGTTAATCCCACTATCTCTTACCTCCGATGAGGAATGAATTGTTAGCGATATTTGATTTTAGGTATCTCAATAACCTCGATAATAATGCCAAAATTGAAACCTTGCTCAAAATTCTGCTTTTACGGTAATTAAATCACAACAAAATTTACTGTTTCTATAGTATTTAAATTAGTTCTTTAGAACTGACACTGAATGTAAAGCACCGATAGCCATACAAAAATATTTCAAAGGTTAAGTGTTTTAACTGGAAACACAAAGATTTTTAACGTTAAAATTCACAGACACTTTTAAAGACTTTTAAAGACTTTCAAATAAAAATCAAGGGCTGATTGCCAATGAATTTCAAACTGACAATTAGAAAAAAAAACATTACAAATTTATCATCATATCCCTTGTAATTTCTGCACTAATTTGCTAATATTGCATTTGAAATTTTAAACTGTCAATATTTCTTGATTGTCACTCATGTGCCACTAAATAAATACTCAAAAAAGGGAATGGTTTCATTTTATACTGCATCTATAACACGTATAGATAACAAAGGGAGTTAACTCATATAAATAACAAAGGGAGTTAACTCATAACATCACATTGGTGTTAATTCATGTACTTAGACAATCATTGTAAGCAGAGCAAGCTAATACACCTGATACACTCAAACTTACCTTGACTGTCTGATCCCATCTAACTTGTTCATCACCGAGAGCTGTGGTCAATTTGGCGGCTCTCTTGAGTCGGGCAGCCGTTGTAGCGATGTTACGCTCTAGTTTCTGCTTCTCAGATACACTATCATCGTATTGCTTCTGCAGCTCAGCAATTTTGGCTTCTACCTCGGCCAGTTTGTCTTGCTTTTCTTTCAAGGTTCTCATGACACCATCCAACTCTGACTGTGCCTGAGCTAACCTGTTAGGAACATAAAATGACAAGTTGTACTCTCTGATTGTCAACCAAAAGACAAAGAACAACAAATGGCAGCCATACTCTGGATACAAAATTAAAATAACATTCCTTCTTCACATGAAACACAAGTCATTAACAAAGAATTTTACAACTGTTCTCATTATTATATTACCAGAATAACATACATTAATACTTCAATACATTTTTTTTAACAATTATTATTGTTACTTTCAATTTCAAGTTTATATCTATCTCAACACGTACCATCTCAAATTTAAAGTATAACAATGTCTCAGAAATATATGTACTTTTTTTTACCACAAATACGTATTTGTTACCGTATATATTGCTTTAAACCTTTTTAACTTTAATTCTGATTTGTTCAATATCTATGTCATAAAGACATTGAAATTTGTGGTAGATGGATAAAAATAGAAATACAAATCATTATTGATTGTCAACATGTCATGTAAACTTTAAATCCTTGAAAACAGGAAAAAAGATATAAATAATTAGTGCACGAAATGCAACAGGGGCATTTCTTGTGTGAGTGATATTAGTACAAGACAGAGAGTGGATAGAAGAATATTGGAGCTGATACAACAGATTTCTGTTATTATTTTAACACCTTGAAGCAACCCATAGATATAATATCTGAAATACCAATAATGATGAATAATGAATGTGTTGCTGAGAAATTACATTCCGATGAAATTGATGGCCAGGAACGGCTTAACATTGTATAGATAAAGAGACCAGTACAGACCTAATTGTTTTTTATTACGTAAGTAGAATTATATGTAACCCACCAGAAAATAAGACAGAGATGTACAGAATGAGAAACTAGAGAGTCGAACGATGATACAGAAGTCTGCTCCATTTCAGACAAATTATATGATATTTCTCTACTTCTAAGTTAAGCCATAATGTAGGTTAATTTGCCTACCCAATTTGCTGAACTTGAAAGTTTGTATCTAATTCCTATTTATAGCAAAGTCCTTTTTTATGTAGTGATACTAATAAGAGGAGAAACAGTTATGCTATGACAGTTGATTGATTCTGGACATCATACTCTGTGAATCTATCGGTTTTTGTGGCAGGAAGTTACCATGGAAACATCTTTATATTCAGCTTTACATAAAAAGCTTAGAAATAAGCAGTATTACAGACCATAGTAGATTGTCTGATATAATAGCAGCAAGCACCCAGTTGAGATACTTAGTGGTCAAAAGTGGTCAATGAATCTTAATACAGTGACATATGTAAATAGAACAAGTCAAAACTGACCAAAAACAACAAAAACATTCTATCCAAAATATGCAATAGTTATCTCTTGACCTGCAGAATGATTGTTTTTTTCTCTTTGATCTGTAACATTCTCTTTACAAAATTCTATACGGCTTCAGACTAAGGGATAACTTTGTATTACGACATACTTCTAAATACATTGTATAGAAATACACTTTCATGTGTATAATTAACAACAGAGTTGAAATATAAAAGTAAATTTGCCCTGACTATGATAGAGACAGTTCTACCAGTACTACTCATGCTATGGAGTCTACTAAATACTACATCACTACCAAGACCTTACTTTTCCTTTTTGGGTTGTACAAGTCGGTAGACATGGGCGTAGGAATCCATGGCTAGAACCCACATGCACATAGACTTACACGCCTGAAATTTACAACAGATAAACGTTAAAACTTTATATTGTAACATCTAATCCATTGTCCTGACTCCTGTCCACATTGACCTTATGTCACCGATGCTGTCAGTGACTTTATGTCATACCAATGCTCTCAGCAACAGGTAAAGCAGACAATAATTAGTGTGTGATGACTCACAATCACAGGTGGTCAAGTCTGGTTTTTCTGTTGATATGGAGATTATATATCCAACAAGAATACGACAGGAAAGTCATCAGCATTGTATCTTGTTGCAAAAATAATAGAAAACTGCTGAAAAAAGCTGAAATAGGACAAAACTCTGACAGACAAATAAAGCTGAAACAGAAGAATGTGCTGAACAAATAACAATTGTGTTAGCTAAATATCAAGGCAATGTGCTCATAAATGCTTGATATATGTTTGTGATAAATAAGTGTTACAATTTGGGTGCTTTACGTGGATGATGGTTTCACAAAATACTGCTATATAAACACTTAAGAAAGGTCTCGACCCACAAAAAAATTGTGACGAATGTGAAACATGTCATATGTGCCCACCATACTCCTCAATACCTTTAAATACATACTATTACAAACACATATGGAAGTAATACACAGAAATGAAGAACTACCCACAATTATACAACAATCAGAAAAAAGTTATATGTCTACATACAAACAAACATAAAACTTTACTTATCAAGTCATTTTAATAAAAATCAATCCACACCCTAAACCATCACTATGGAAACCACATAAGTTGACCTGTGTAATAAATAATAAAAACAAACTGCAATTTTGAATGTATTTTCATGGTGTCAAATGCAAGGCATACCTATAGTTACACACAGTGATACAGCAACCCCATGTGCATTTTACACACGTGATATATGCAATTATACAACAGTGACATTTAAACTTTACACAGATGACATACATGTACTACGGCAAAATGTGATATGCCACATCCATTGTCATTGAACCACATCTGTGCACAAAAAACTAGGAAAAATGTACATCAAGCCACAACTTATACATGAGACATTCACCCAAAGAACCACAAGAACTTGACTTACTTCCCCCTTTTGGGCAGAACCACCTTAAGTACATGAGAATACTTGTCCATGGCGGTGACCCACATGCACAATGATTTACAAGCCTGAAAAAATGAACCAAATATACAAAACAATATGTGGGAGTGTCTGTGAGGAAACAGTGGGCGGACCTTGTTTTTTGATGGCCATGAAGTCACACAAGTTAAGCATTCGGTCTTACGTTTTGGAACATAGCATCAAGCATTTGACTTGGAGCTGGGATAAGATGTTATACAATAGTTGTGTATATATCTAGCCAAGAAACAGGAATTTCTAAATTATTTGAATATTTTTTAAAGATTTTGATTGCCATATTTTGTAAAAGGTCAATTTTATAAAATAATACATGTATATAAGCTTTCAGAATGACATTAATCTAAACAATACAGAAATGCATAAAACACAATATTTTACCAACAAACATTGTTTTAGGTACAACTGTACTCATATTCCTGTTTCTTAGAAATATAAATCCAAAGCAGACTTTCTTAAATAAACTACACACACAGGATAAAGGAAGCTGCAATAAAATATGTTATTGTCAGTACAATAAGTTCAAACACAGAAAAAAAATAACAACTGAAACGAAACACAAACAAAGACTTCTGTATCTGCTTAGCTTATCTTCACTGCCTGCTTGTTAATTATCTCTGTGCCAAACATGACCCCAAATGACCTTTGTGTAGATGGCAAAGGACAGAGGTCACCTGGAGGTCATATGACATTTCACTCAGGTGTTCCAACTCCCACAGTAATGAAATATTGCAATAAGACACCCAAATCTTAATTTTGCCATTTGTCTTTACTGGATGACAACAAACAAATGGACAGAGTAAGAAAATTTTAAAAAATAAACATTTTAATAATGATAATCATTTCTGATATATTTTCTCATAAATTTACTCAACTTAACTATTCCAAACTTTAAAAGTGATCAAAGTATGATTTTTTCCCTCTAATTTTAACACACATGACAATTTCCAGTACAAGCAATTCAAGTGAAGATAAATCTACCACAGTTGACAGGTGACTGGGTCTCGGGGGTTATTGTGTTAGAATCACAACAGTGTGAGCAGCACAAGATGTGGTGCCTCTGAACTTACTTGGCCCTCTTAGGTTCAACAGTTTTAAAGACATGTGAGTAGGAATCCATGGCTAATACCCACATACACATGGACTTGCAGGCCTGTAATGTTGTAAAGTCAATAATATATTATATCAACTGGATAAAGTCGGTAAAATATCATATCAACTGGATAAAGTCAGTAAAATATCATATCAACAGGATAGTCAGTAAAATATCATATCAACTGGATAAAGTCAGTAAACATCAACAGGATAAAGTCAGTAAACATATATCAACAGGATAAAGTCAGTACAAATATCATATCAACTGAATAAAGTTGGTAAAATATCATATCAACTAAATTAAGTCAGTAAACATATCATATCAACTGAATGAAGTCTGTAAAATATCATATCAACTGGATAAAGTCAGTAAAATATATCAACTGAATAAAGTTGGTAAAATATATCAACTAAATTAAGTCAGTAAACATCAACAGGATAAAGTCAGTAAAATATCATATCAACTGGATAAAGTAAGTAAAATATCATATCAAATGGATAAAGTAAGTAAAATATCATTATCAACTGGATAAAGTCAATACAAATAGCATATCAACTGGATAAAGTCTGTAAGATATTATATCAACTGGATAAAGTCAGTACAAATGTCATATCAACTGGATAAAGTCAATACAAATATCATATCAACTGGATAAAGTCAGTAAAATATCATATCAACTGGATAAAGTAAGTAAGATATCACATCAACTGGATAAAGTAAGTAAAATATCATTATCAACTGGATAAAGTCAATACAAATATCATATCAACTGGATAAAGTCTGTAAGATATTATATCAACTGGTAATCATACAAATTCAAACTAAATGGATAAAGTCAGTACAAATGTCATATCAACAGGATAAAGTTAGTACAAATGTCATATCAACAGGATAAAGTTAGTACAAATTTCATATCAACAGGATAAAGTTAGTACAAATGTCATATCAACAGGATAAAGTTAGTACAAATGTCATATCAACAGGATAAAGTTAGTACAAATGTCATATCAACAGGATAAAGTTAGTACAAAGTCAGTAAACAGGATCATATCAAATGGATACAAATGTCATAGTCACAATATTAGTACAAATGTCATATCAACTGGAAAGTCAGTACAAATGTCATATCAACAGGATAAAGTTAGTATCAAATGGATATCAACAGGATAAAGTCAGTACAAATGTCATATCAACAGGATAAAGTTAGTACAAATGTCATATCAACAGGATAAAGTCAGTACAAATGTCATATCAACAGGATAAAGTTAGTACAAATGTCATATCAACAGGATAAAGTCAGTACAAATGTCATATCAACAGGATAAAGTCTGTAAGATATGTCATATCAACTGGATAAAGTCAGTACAAATGTCATATCAACAGGATAAAGTCAGTACAAACAGACCATGATAAAGTTTATCAAAAACTTGGCAACAGGATCTTTAGTACAAATGATCACAAATAAAGTTAGTAAAATTAATCAACAGGATAAAATGAGTACAAATGTCAAAAACAGGATAAAGTTAAAAATGTCATATCAACAGGATAAAGTTAGTACAAATGTCTCATCAACAGGATAAAGTCAGTACTTCATATCACAGATAAAGTTAGTACAAATGTCATATCAACAGGATAAAGTCAGTACAAATGTCACATCAACTGGATAAAGTCAGTAAAATATCAACAGGATAAAGTCAGTACAAACAGACCATGATAACGTTTATCAAAAACTTGGCACAGGTCTTTCAGATGAGACAAAAAATTAATTAAATAATCAAATGAATATAAAAAACAATGAAAACTTGGCTCCATGGGTGCTGTATTGGAAACTTGGCTTTACTGAAATTGATTAAATTGGTTAATACATAATAATTTAATTTTTTGCTGTTGCTAGGACACCAAGTGCAGCTGTTCTATATATTATTGCACCTCATCATTGATTGTTTGTGTTGTATCTTTGAAATATTGTTATAAGAATTTAAAATTGAATTTAAAGGATTGTATTTTTCACTTTTTATCAAATTATAAGGATTAACATTAATTTTTCAGTTGTTTACTGAAAAATAACCAATGTTGAGGCAGAGTACACTTTTTTATTGTGCTCTGCTTCAACATGGGTTATTTTTCAGTAAACAACTGAAAAAAAATGTTAATCCTTAAATAAACAGTGCTCCAGATAAGTTTCAGAGCACTTGGTTACAATACCCATCATTTCTAAATTCAGTGGGTATTTTTACACACAAAATTTCTGTCAAGTGGGTATTTTCCAACTCTGTTGCCAAATTAAGATTGCCATTGATCTTACTATAAAAACTTGGCTGATAAATAAATGACCATTAATTAATATGTATCATGTAAGTCCACACTTTAAACATCTGGGTGTTGGTCAGCAAAAATGCATTATCACTAACACATGTACACTTTATGACCGATGCAAGATCCATTCAGAACAAGTAAATTCAATTATATATATCTCTCAGCAAGTTTCAGATCCAGTGTGTTTAATTTTATGCTTCGGTTTTTATTTGCATTGGGTATCTTACACATGGATTTTGATTTGCTTGCTTATTCATTTGATTTTTATGAGTAAAATATGAACTAAGCAGCTTATCAGAAGCACTGAGTGAACAATTAAACCACCTTAAAAAAAGTATTTATGGTTCTCAGACAAATGATTTTGAAAATGTGGAAAGGTAGGAAGCGTGGCTTTATATTTACAAAACAAAATTGGTCTTCATGTTGTCTGTTAATGGATTATTATCACAAAACCATTTATATATGATATTTCCTCTGAATGTATGCATACGCCATTGTCCAATTGTGTTCAATAAGTATGTTCTCTGCTAATTTAACATTTGATGATCTAACTTTTTTCTAGTACAGTAAAACTTGTATATAACGACCTCCTTAGTGACACAAGAAAACCTTTATAGGGAGATGGTCTTTATACAGAGGTTGATCTGTACACAAATGGTATTATCTGGGAAAGCAAATAAAGTGTTTGTGACCAGGCGGTCTTTATACACAGGTAAATCCCACGTTTTACTTATGTTAAACTCATTTGTATCATAAGGAGGGACTTACAAAATGTGGGTAGGTGGGTGTTTATTTCTATCATACAGCAATAAATACAACCCATAGGCCAAAATCTCAGATGCGAGGTATTGTCTGAGATCCAGATGTTTTTATTGTTTAGCCTAGTACCATCTATTTTGTCATGTGATCAAACATAAATTCCAACAATCAACTCAACATATTCTTAAGAGATCCAGTAATATCATTTGTTAATTTTGACAGATTTGACAACTTTTTTTGTCATGTTATTTAAACCACTTTCATTTTGGAAAATGAATGATTTCCACGTTAAGTTGTTGAATTACGAAACAATCCATACTTCTTAACCAGAAATCAACAATTATGTTATCAAAGTTATAATTATATAAAATAAGTTTCTATAGTAACAATATAAAAAGGCATCACCTTTGAGACTTTTTCTACTTGATCTGGGGTAAATTTTGGGTTTTCGACATATTTCTTGAGCTTTTTCAATGTTGACTCAGGAATAGTATCTTTATCATAGGTCAGCAGATTCTTCAAGAAGTTTGTATCACCAAGTACAGCTTTTGCTGAGAGCCAATCAGTTCTGTAAAATAAAGAGTTCATATGACCCTTAGTGTATTACAAATAATAAAGATTTCTTTTCTAACAAAGAAAAAAGGAAATTCATCTGATTGTGAAGCATTATTTCATTTCGTCCTCCTCCAAATTCTCTTGTGTAAAAAAAAAAAAACAAAAACAAACAAACACAAAATCAAAAAAGAAAAGCTAAATGTGGTATGGCAGATTTGTGAAGCATTAAATTTCAAAACTCGCAACAGAGTTTAATGCAACAGCAAAACCAAATTGTCGACACAGACAGACAGACAGACACATAGACAAATGAACTGACAAACAGATGGGCGGTATTAAATTGCTTGTCCAAATCTGTCCAAAAAAATCCTCAGCACTGAAAATGGGTCTTATATGTTGAATGAAAAATAACATTCATGACTTCACTTTGCAACAGCAGTATATACTCACTTTTGATTCAGGAGAATGCACACAGCTTCCATAACAGTTTGTACCATTTCCGGAGGTTTGGAAAACACTCTGATTTCTGAAATATCGTTTTTGTCTAAAGCATCCAAAGCCTGAAATCAGTCAGATTTGATCTTCTATTAACAGAATGTTGTCATCATGAAAATTGTATTTATAAAGCAAGCATAAAGACAAAGTCACAAATAAAATGGAAAATTTAAGAAATTCATCCCCCTCCCCACTAGATGTGACAACCGATATATACCTAGGTAAAGAAAAGACATAGAAATAACCCAAACCAACAAAATAAATGAAGACAAATAATTCTGGAGAGTCATAGGAGGGCAGTTTTTGAAAATGACAATTGGTCATCCTAAGATATATCTCTACACAAAGTATGATGAGCCTTTGGTGGGTAAACGGTGAAGATATGGCCTGGACAAATAATAACTTTTGTAAGAACACAAGTTAATGTAATTGACTTACGCTACCTAATATAAGCATTTGAACTAAATATGGTGATCCTAGGTGAAGAAGAAACTTAAATATTGCCTGTTCAAATAAAAGCTAGAAAGTGAGGTAACCCATGCTAGTGTTAGCATTAAATCTGAAGTGACACAGGTAAACAAATCTACAGTGATACCTTAACGGCTGCCTCTAAGGCAGGTAAGGCTTGATCCAAATCCCTCTGAGCATCATCAGCTATAGATTGAGTCTCCTCAGCCTTCACCTTGGCCACTGCCTCGTCCTCCACGACCACTTTCCTAACCTAAATAAATAAAATATAAAATGTCAGCATGTCAGCATCTATAACAAAAAAATACCTTCATTGAAAACAATATGTTATATGTTAAGTCTTAATCTGAATTTCCTGAAGTCATAAATCTTACAGAATGTGAGGAAGAGAGAGAGAGAGAGAAATACAGAGAGAGAAAGACAGAGATAGAGATAGAGAGATACAGAGAGAGAGAGAGACAGAGAGCAAGAGAGAGACAGAGAAAGAGAGATAGAGAGAGAGAAAGAGACAGAGAGATAGAGATTTAGAGATAGAGATACAGAGAGAGAGAGAGAGAGAGAGAGAGAGAGAGAGAGAGAGAGAGAGAGAGAGAGAGTATCAACAAAATCGGAAGAATAAGAGATTACCACAATAACTGTGACCACTATTTACCTTATCAGCTTCTTCTTGGTCCACCACTAACTTCTCCATTAAATTATTTGTGTCTTCTGATTTTCTCTTCAGGACGGGTTCCAGCTCCACTAACTCTTTTTTCATTTTGTCGACCAGTTCATTGGTTTCCAGGATTTTAATCAAGCCATTCTGTACACGGTCCCTGGCCTGTTTTAGTTGCCTGTAATTAGATATAATTCATTATACAGTATGCACTAAATTACAATTATTAATCCTAAAATATGTGTGACCTGGTCTTGATCATCTGTTTACATATCACTTCAGAGCAGTTAACAAAAATGTAACAGTGTAAGAAAAAAATGAAAAACATAACAAGAATTTGATGGCATGTAATACTCTTATTTTGTTGTTGTTTTTCTCCTTTTTTATTAAAGCCACATTCCGGGGAGTAATGTTCGTAATAAACTTTTCTGTACTTACTTAATGCGTATTCGCATGAATTTCCTCATATTTTTAAAGTCCCATTCCAACTAATTAGTTAATTAATCATGAAAACACCTAACACATTGATCTATTTATAAACGGTAAGGTGTTGCCGGTCACATGGTGACGCTCTACTGAGTGTGTTCGTTTCTCTGTCCAGGACAATCCAGACAAGTGGAACACCAATCAAATGCTCTGGAACATTGTCCTGGGCAAGCAATTTAGCCATAAACTTACATGAATTATGTAAATTTTATCGATATCTTTGAATAACTACTTCCTTCCTTGGTACATTCGATTGCAACATGTTCTGAGACTGTGCCGGATGAGTACTCTTGTGGTGAATTGAGCACACCCTTTATATCACTCATACACCAGGTAAATTTAAGAATTCCTACAGAATCCCCCCTAATAACTCCATTAATACATCAATTTTTTTAATTTTTTTTCATTTTCGCCGGTTAGGAGTGGTTTTCTAATGAAAATGTCAAAAATAACAATAACGTCCAGAAAATAATAATAACGTCCACAGAATGTGACATAAAAGGTTTCAAGATACCCATCTTCAACATGTTCAAAAAAGTACATAGAACCATTGACTATATCATATGATCTAATGCGTCAAACTTCGTAACTGCCTCATGATCCAAGTAATAAAGTATATGTAGATAGATAGATGTTAAAATGGATAACAGAACATCTGACATGAGGATCTGTACAAATCTAAGACTCAAGTCAGAGTTGGACTTCTGTGTTGAAACTTACTGGATATTATTACAATATCAGTTGTATAAATCTACAAAACTCTCTGAACTACAAAACTTGAGTCGGATAAGTGGTAAATATATACATGTATAATAATAAAGAACAGAATTTAGATATATATCTTTGAAACTGCTTTATGACCCCTGACCCCAGGGACACCTGGACACACTCCACAAATGGTAAATGATACCTGTAGCTGACTTACTTGTTCTTCTCTTGTAACATAGACAGGTATAGATTGATTAACTCCAGGTAGCTTGTTGGAGTTGTGTAATAACGCCTCTTCAGCTCTGAGTAAAATCGCTCAGCCATGGAACTGACACTTGTGTGTATTTCAACACACATTTCAGAAATTTTAGTCTGAAAATAGAGTTTAAGAAATCTATAAGTTCTGTAAACATGATAAAATTCTCTTAATTTTAATTTTTTTTCAAAAACTCACTCTAAAACATGAATTCTCTCACCTCTGGACAGCGTGGGTTCAAGTCCCACTGGAACCTAAGCTGAATTTCTAAGAAAGTTTGCCAGTTTACTTGCGGAGGCCGGTGGTCTCTTCCTGGCTACATTGTAACCGGGTTCTCTCCTCCACCACTAAAAACTGACCGCCACCATTTGACTCAGAAATTATTGAGTGTGGTGTAAAACAACATTGACATCCATGTTTAGATTCAAGATAAGACTGCCCTGTATTATAGATAATGCCATAGACCAGTCCAAATACAGTGGAATTGGACCGAATCTATTATTTCAAGATATCCGGAATTCAAGGTAAGCAAAATTTTTAATTGATATATTTTTATATCTATGGAAATTGGGACCAGCCTTTCACCTTTGACATATCCGAAATTTCGACTCATCTGATTTCGACATAACAAGATTCCACTGTTTGTCTAAAGGGGTGAACATGATGAATGAGGGGTAACTCAGGCTGATGTTATATATACAGAGAAACCTGTATATAAAGACCCCCTGAAGGACACAACAAAACCAGACTTTAAAGGGAGGGGAGTCTTTATATAGAAGTTGATTTTTACACAAATGGTACTATTGGAGACAGCAAAAAAACAGTCTTTGTGACCAGGTGGTCTTTATAAACAGGTGGCTGTAGAAGCAGGTTTTACTGTAAACAGTTTTTACCTTGAGGGACTCTTCTCCTAGATCCACAGATTCAAAGAACGATGTTGACACGCCTAACAAAGCCTCTTTAGGCCATTCTGTAAACCAGTCGATTGTGCAGCAATTAACAAGTGATGGAAACATACGACATCGAGTTCTAAAGGCACTGCCCACTGGGCTCATACACAATACGATATGCAGGTTATTTCTGTAAAAAAAAAAAAAAATTACAAAAACATATGTTTGTATTACAAAATAAAAAAAATATTTTGTACATTTTCCTATAATAGTTTTTCAAATTGAATCTTGTGCTTAATTTCAATACAATTAGATGAGATTCTTCAAGCTATTTCTGGGGAAAAGATTAGAATAAAAGATACAAGTATATCAATGTAAAACTGTCTCAAGAAACTGTCCTTAAAATGTGGTATGTCAACACATACTATTACTACTGCTAAACAGATGTTTAATTCTATTCATCTAACCATTTGATGCAAACAATATCGGAAAATTTGTCTTTCCAGGCAACTTTTTCCTATATGAACATTGTCTATAAAGACATGTTCTTCAAAGGGAGACAACCTCACACACCTGACTCTGTTTATACAGAATTCATAAATGGCATCTCTGTTGCCCTCAGCGATTCCTGCTTCTTTAGCTGCAGGACGACAGCCTATGATCAACTGTTCATATTCATCTGGCTCAAACAAGTTCGGTACCTCTCCGGAGTTTAGGATGTTATTTATGTCTTCTAAGAATTCTTCTACAACAATCTGAAAAAAGGCAGAATGAAAGATTTACAGGTGTTGTCCAATGGGCATGTATATGTCATTGTTAAAATTTGAGACTGTGATAAATGCACATTTGACTTCAGGCTGAAAGTTTCATTTGATTTCATATTAATTAAAGTTGTCAATAAAATCAGAACATACCTGTGTGTCAGTAAACAAAAAGGTTGTGTGCTGGTTCTCTATGCCAGCAAAATTGTACAACTTCTTTAAGTCATCATGGAAAGCCAAGTAATCATAACCTCTGCTCAATTCAATTTGGAAACATTTGTAGCCGCAAATATGTGACGCTAATCTGTAAGGCAATCACAACAAATATAAGCACACAACATTTCTCAACAAAAGAACCAGAGCTATAGTCCGTAAAAGCCTTTGTGAGTTTTTTACGTAAACTATACAAAAACAATGCAGTAAAACTACTAACAGGCTCTTTAGCTTTTATTTCATTTCAAGAAAAAAAATTCAATTATATCATTTTTATAAATTACCAAAAGTAATTATAAAAGTAATTAGAAAATCATAAATTTATATGAAAATAAAATTTAGAGATATACTATCTGGACTGTGTTGCACAATACTTTGTAAAATTTTATTTGAAGTAAACCAAAGTAAAGATTTTTTAAATCAATTAACACATTCACTTGTTCTGTTTCTTATTTTTCCACAAAGTTCCTCACCTTGTAAGAGACTGTTTTCCAGTTCCTCCGACTCCGACCAACAATGCATTACCACGGTCCTGTCTAATCATACGAGTGATGCGAGCGACATGCTCAATGGCATCCAAGAAAAATACAAGACGCATTTCCTTCGAGGAAGCCATGTTGAAGTCATCCAGATACTGAAAAACATCATCACTAATTAGTGAAACAATTTTTGATGATAAATACTGCAAACATACAGACAGATAAAAAGTAAGATCCCCCAACCTTGAAATTCAGAAGTCATAGAAAGAGTTCAAGAGAAAAGGACAACAAAGAAGGCTTACATCTTGTAGCACATTTTTCAGTTTCTGTAAATCGCTCAGTTCTTCATAAAGTCGATCATTCTTTTCCGCTCCAGGTTTGAGAAAGTCACCAAAAATAATTGGCTTTGTCACAAACGTTTCTGCTTCTACATTCTGAAAGCACAAAAATATCAGAAACGTAGATATCTTTACAATATACAAATGTATAATAAAAACACAAGCGTACTGTAAATCTGAAATTTTTGCGGGACTTTATTTTCATGATACACACCTTCTAAATTTACTTGTGAGGTGATATTTTCACGATTTTGAATGCCAATTTTGTCATAATAATATCATACTTCATTATGTGATAATTGTATTTCCATGAGCAAGAGCTCTCGCGAAATTAGGTGTAAATAAAATTAATAAAACCAGATTTACAGTATGCTTATTCTAGTACAAAAATGTAACTGTAATAGTTTATACTAACATTGATTAAAGTGTCCAGATACTGATAGACTAACCAACAGATGGAAATGGAAATGGGTACAAAACCCCTGTAAATCTGCTTTTTACAAACTTAAGTAAAAATAAATCCAAAGGTCTACCTCGCCAAAGTGTTTGCTGGCCATTTCTGCCAACATGGTGTGGAAATACGCTTTATCTTCATTATTGATGAGACGATCGTGGAACACTCTCATCGACTCGTGACAGAAGAGACGGAATATCTGCTTGTTGTCTCGTATCACACCTGTGTCGGCTTGTAGAATACCTGTTAATTAAGAAACTTTATTATTAGTTTTTTATAAGTACTTAATTTGTATGTGACATGAAACAAATTTGAAATACTATAACTGACAATCTTCCAAATTTAATCAATAAATGATTTCTATAAAATATGACAGGATGTATAAGAATTATGTGCGAGACAATAACGTATATTTAGATTTCTGTGAAATTAATTTTCTTTTGATCCTCATCCTCCCCGGAGAAAAAAAAATAAAACCTACCTAATATCAGAGACAAAATCAAGTCAAAGTTAGTCTTCAGGGGAGAGAAACTTAATTGTTTAATGAATTCAACAAAATATTAAAATTTTGTCCTAAATCTTAATTTTGATTAAAAATGGTGGTTATTTCACTGGAGAATAGCATAGACATATATGTATATGTGTTTAAGCAACTGAGTGATACTGATGGGAAATTATATACATAACAGAAACATACCTTGTATACATTTGGACAAATCTCGGAGGTTAAAGACGTAATGTGACTTAGCTGGGGTGGGAAGCAGATCGGTTGACATTCTGCCATAGATTTCTACTGCTGCAGTCACAATGGCTTCTGTACATTGGCGAACTGATGTAGGGAAATCAATCAAGAATCCCGCCAAAATTTGCTGAAATTTGAAACACATATTAACAATTTTCTGAAACAATACACATTTTAAACTGTAATATAGCCTTATATGAGAAACATAAAAATAAAGTGTAGACATGTGGATTCCCTAAACAAAGAGTTAAGGTTAGTAGAAAGTAGAGCTATCCCTAGGATATCTTACTACTACATTTAAAACCCTAAGTTTTCTTTGTTCCATTCTTTAATCTTGAAATCTATTGAGTTTTATTTTTTTGTTTCACTTATCATTTTCTCATATGTAAAAATATCTTACCATGAACATGTGTTTCAAGCTGTGCTCCGATGGAGGGGGAATTGACAACATGGCAAAGTGACGGAACAGACGAGGTGACACTGGGTTTCTTCCCCCACCAGGTGGGGCACAAGCTGCGGCTAGTGTAACATCCTACAATTAGAATAGAACCATTTAGATAGGAGAAATGGGTACTGAAATTATTACAAATTATAATAATAATCATCATAATAACATGAATAATGCTAACAAGTTGTTTTTACTATCATAAATACAGGCGGTGAAATTAGATAATAATGATAATGAATCAGAGTGATAATATTTATTGCAGGAGAAGACACACACACACACCCCCCCCCCCCCACCTTCACCCCCGCAACACACACTAAAATTACCCCAAAAAAATCTGGAGGCCAATCTATCATCAGATCTCTAAATGCTTACATGGATCTCTTTCCAGAACAATTTTTCTCTGTCATACATTCCACCAAAGTCCTGATACTGACGTAAAAGTTCAATTGGAGGCTGGGATCCATACGTGTCAAGTTTAGGCATGTTCAAATCATCAATGAAGAAAATCACTCTCTTGTTGATTGGGGCACCTGCAAATACGAAATTTTTATTGATAGAATTATATAAAGATATCAAAATACATTTCTTAACATCTCTTAACAGAATTATTATCAGAATGAGATATGCTTTACCCCCTGACTCAGTGGTCATTTATCTCAAATTTGTGTTTGCTGTCAATGTCGGGAAAATAAAAGATAAAAATATGGTGATACGAACCAATGATATTCTTCCTTTTCTTTTCCAGTTTTGCTTCAATCATTTCCTGTGTACGTTTGCTGCTGGTCTGAGCAGAGAAGTTTATAAATACTGGTACGTAACTGGCTCTCTCGGAAATGTTGTTTAACAGCCCTCTGGCTATGACAGACTGTAACAAAAAATGAAGGGGCATTTGTTACAGAAGAGCACCAACTTTGTTATGAAGTAATTTGATGAATCAAACATACAGCAATAAATGTATTACCTGTAATCCATGTAATGAAACCAAACGTTATAATGAAGTCATTACATATAATACAAAAATTAAAACAAAAAATATAAATGTATTATATAGATAATGATTCAGTATTAACATTTTTGGTAAATATCTCAAATCAATGACTCACCTTTCCGACGCCTGTGCCACCGGTATAAAGGACTGAGTAGTTGACGGCCAGGAATTTCTCTAATAAGTATCCGTATCGGACAGTATCTACTGTTGGTACTAACATCTCAAAGAATGGAACTTCTTTATCGTACTTGAAAGATGGAACAATCTTCTCCCAGAGGTCCATTCTCCTGGTTTCAAAATCCATGTAACAACTCCAGAGATCTCCTGCATTGGGAAGCTGTAATAAAAAGGTATCACAGAATTAAAATGTTTATTTGACAAAAACAAATTTACACGTAATGTATTACAACAGAACCTGTCATGCTTTCTTAATTCAGATATAACAAAGGAAATGAAAATGAATTTATACAATTCCCTGTCATTTAACAACAGTAAAATATTCAAATTTTTTATTATTTTACTCTCCTTTCCTTTCTATTTTATTTAAATTACTCAGGTTTTTGTAAAGAGTTTTATCTTATATGTCCATTAACACTCAAAATGAAATTTAAAGAGTTATCTACCTTGGCATCTCCATTTTCATCAAACTGTTGTCTTACAAAGGTGTCAAAGGCATCCCAGTATGTCTCACCAATGTTTCCACCGATTGCCCACAGATAACAGAATACGAAGGTGGTGCACAAGATGGGGTTCAACTTGTTTGGATCTTGATTCAAGTTGGGACCACCGCGTCTGAACAGAAGTGATTCCAACAGCTTGCATAGAGTGGTTACTTTGCTTATGTCAACCTGAAATATGTTCACAAGTGAGTTTGCGAATAAAAAAAATAACAGATTGTCAACAAGATGACGAGCTACAAGATATGATACAGAAAATAATAAATGTATGTACAATAGTTAACAGAGAGAGAGAGAGAGAGAGAGAGAGAGAGAGAGAGAGAGAGAGAGAGAGAGAGAGAGAGAGAGAGAGAGAGAGAGAGAGAGAGAGAGAGAGAGAGAGAGAGAGAGAGAGAGAGAGGACAGAGAGAGAGAGAGACAGAGAGAGACAGACAGAGAGAGAGACAGACAGACAGACAGAGAGAGAGAGAGAGACAGAGAGAGACAGACACAGAGAGAGAGACAGAGACAGACAGACAGAGACAGACAGACAGACAAAGTCAGAAACACAGACAGAAGTGAAGATGAATTGCCCAGCTCACCTGGTTTATGGTCTGTGTGCATTTTTTGGTTATAAATTTCAGACCATCCTCCACATATTTTTTGAACAAATCAACCAAGTATTCTCTGGTTTCTTCACCGAGTTTGCTGGACCAGCTATTCATCCATGTCTGAACGTATGGAAGCCATTTCAATTCTTCTGGATCAATAAATACCATTCCACATCTGTAAAAACACAATCATAAATAAAGGTCATCTGTAAAAACACAATAATAAATATAGGTCATCTGTAAAAGTGCAATCATAAATGTAGGTCATCTGTAAAAACACAATCATAAATATAGGTCATCTGTAAAAACACAATCATAAATATAGGTTATCTGTAAAAATGCAATCATAAATATAGGTCATCTGTAAAACACAATCATGAATATAAGTCATCTGTATAAACTCAAGACTCACCTGCTAACAGTGGCTGGGGAAGCTACAGCTAAATCCTGAACTTCAAACAACATGTGTATATAGGGAGTAAACTTAATCCTTTCACTATTAGCTAAACACAACATTTTGTTGTCATCAAGGACAGTGTTCATATTCTCAATCCATAAGGCATCAACAGGGCCATCACACACCACCCATTGATGGTCAGCTGTTGTATCCTGAAATATAAGTATTCTCCATGTCATAAATAATTGACAAGTTTTTGTAAAGGTTTAAGATTTAGTTTTTGCGACATATATTACTTGTATAACAAATAAGACAATATTAAATCGCCTGATAACAAAAATCACAGTTTACATTTGTAAAAGTTTGTTTAAAAAATCTCCTTGTTAATTTGATCATAATTCCATTTTGAGATTTACTTCACTGTGTGACAAATTTACTTCTGACCATCACAGAAGCTGAGGAATGCTAAATTGAACACAAATAACCATTCTTTACATTAAAATGTCTCCTTACTCAAATTACTGGTACAAAAATCAATTATCATTTAAAAGCTGTACGTTTAAACAGAAGATTTCATAAACAAAATAAAACAAAACATAAATTAAGGTGTGGCATACTGACTTGTACACAGGCACGGACAGTCATGGCCATCAGACCATCTGCCCACTCTAGAGTCAGCTTGTTGACACCACCATACAGTTCCTCCATGGTAATAGATTTGGGGTTGAGCACATGGGTGTGTACCGGTTGATAAGATGGATTCTCAATTCCAGCAGCATGAAGGCTTGTAAGTGTGTCCTTCAAAACCTGGATATTTACAGGAAAAGAATAAAGAGTCTTGAAAATGAGAGAGAATACAACAAACAACAAAATACAGCTAACTAGTACAACTTACACTTCAACTAACGAGCTATTTAGTAATTTACAAACTATAGTTACCTCTAATTTACACAAGTTTTAGGCTAAGACTAATAACACATTACAACAAGCTAGTCAAAACATACAGAGCCAGTTCTAACTTACACGATACACTGTGGTCTTTCATACAGAGCCAGTTCTAACTTACACATTACACTGTGGTCTTTCATACAGAGCCAGTTCTAACTTACACAATACACTGTGGTCTTTCATACAGAGCCAGTTCTAACTTACACGATACACAGTGGTTTTTCCGCCTCCAGTTGGTCCAACCAACATGACACCATGACGGACTTCCATTGTCTCATACAGCTGTATGACCTTTTTGATTTGTGTTTCCACCACTTGTAAACTTCTGTTCTCGATATTTGCAATAATTTCAGACTGCAAGCGACCATAGTCATGTTCCGGAATCTCTACACCTGGGAACAAATCTTGTAAAATGGCCTGGAATTTGAAAGCATACGATTTTAAGATTTGATAGAAAATTACAATTTCATTTGTCGTTTTTTTTCAACAAATCTAGAAAATGTTCAATTTAACCAGTTGGAAAAACATCAATAGATGATAGGAATCAAATTCTGACAATTTCCAGTCAAAGAATCAGTAGGAAATATTTCAAGTCAGTGATGGCTAATCACACACGATTTTCAAAGTTGTAGCCACTGAACTTTGTTTGTGGAGATTAATCGTACCTGTGAAACCAGAGGGCAAATAATTCTGACACAACATATTCATCTTGATGACAATTTTTACCTGGAAAAGGGAAGCATCTTGCTTCAAGAACTTGGGTAAATTACTGTCCCTCAAAGCTCTAATCAATACAACATCTTCACTTTTGTCTGGATTCTGACGTTTGAGTGCTCCTGCCATGACAAGCACAGATTTGACGGCACGCATACCAAAGTCATAATGATCCTGTTGGGATAACTGTTCACTGCAGAGTTTGTACATCTGTGTCATTTTCTGAGCCAGATTCTTGGAGGATTCAAAACCCTCAGAGTAGAGAATGACCTCAGCAATCAGACCTGAAAATATTAAAAAATAATGATATAAATGTATATCAAAAACTAAACCATTTGTAAACAATAGTGTTGTATTGTTGTTTAACGTCCCATGCAAGAATCTTTCACTCATATGGAGATGTCACCAATGCCGGTGAAGGACTTCAAAGTTTGGCCTAAGCTCGGCACTTAGAGCCATTGAGCAGTGATGGTTCTTTAATGTGCCGACACCAACTGTGACACAGTTTTTACTGTCTCATCCGATGGATATGAACGGGAATCCAACCTGCTACTGGCTGGACTCTAACTCATGACCTCATGATCAAGAGTTGAGCGCACTACCAACTGAGCCAGGTAAACAATGACTAATTATCTTACAATTACATGCTGTGATTGTAATCACAAAATCATGGCCGTAGTCAGATAGGGACAAAATTTAAGATACTTCAATATGTTCAACAAATATAGATAATTAACTGAGAGATGGGCATTTTCAAGTATTCAAGATCTCTGACAGTCAAAAAATTGAATAGACTGATAATTTTTTTTTTTTTTTTTCATAAAACAGAACATTTAATAATCCACAAGGGTGTATTTCCCAGGTGCTCTTTGTGAAAGGTCTTCAACAATAAGCTACATCTCAAATTACTGCGGGCAGACATTTTGATATAATCAAATTTTGATATTTCCGGTAGTGATTAAAACTTACGATAATCTGGCACCATCATAGCAATGGGTCTGAAAAGGGCTTTCAAGTTGTCAGGTAGCTCTGTACGCCCTGCATAGCCGGGGTTCATTGTGATAAAGGCAGCACAGGTCATAACGAGTTTGATCTCACGACCTTCAAACATAAATCTAGACACCTGTAAAGTAAATGTTGAAGTTAGCCACAGAATATAAATCATCAACACATTGCTCTGTGATCTCTTGTTAACTGTATTCATTCTCTTGTCTCTCATTTCTCTTTATATCTTATTTTATTCTTCCTCTCTCTCCCATAACATGTAATAAGAAGATCAGTAAATCACTGTAGATACAATATGTATCTAGTACAGGTACTCTCTGTCACCATGTGCTGCTTATTATATCAAGGATGTTGTTGTACAGAGGTGGAAATAAATCAATACCTTTGCTGCCTTGGCATTTCTGATAGTAATAAGCTGCTGGGCAATGACGGACAAAACTTCAATGTCGATTCTGTTAAACTCATCAAAACAGCACCAGGCTCCGGACTGAGCTAAACCTGAGAAAAATCTTCCCATCATCTGAAGATGAAAATACTGGGCATTAGTTCTCATAGTAAACAATAATAACACAATGTCATAATATACAACTTATAAATGCATTTTATACCTACGTGACCTATACTGAAGTGGGTCAAAGGTCTGTGAGGGTAAGAAGTTCCATGCATAAATGGAGAAAATTCAGTAAAATTTAAAATTAAAGAAATCATACTTAGTTCTTGAAAATGGCTCTTGACAAAGCCTGTTACACACATTTGTTTTTTTTGTTTGTTTTTGTTTTGCTTTTTTTTTTTTTTGGGGGGGGGGGGGGGGGGGGGGGATTTATTATTTGGTTTTTCTTTTTCAAAGAATTATTTGTATTATATACAGCCTGTACAGCGTATAATTCATTTGCATGGTCTCAAATACTTATGGAATGGCACAATATATATACTTGTAAACCAAACCACCAGGGACAGTTACAGTTTACGATATTAACAAAGAAATGATGCATACCTTATAATCCAAACCATCAGAGCAGTTAAACACCACACACTGTTTGGCCAGGGATTTAGCCAGATCTTTTGTTGTTTCTGTTTTTCCAGTTCCAGCAGGACCAGCTGGAGAACCTCCCAAATCCAGTTGTAAGGCACCCATCAAGCATAGATAACAGCGATCCTGAGAAAAAGGAATCGAAATACTGGATACAGAGGTAAGCAACACTAGAAGATGAAGATTTAATATCTACAGACAATATTAAAGATGATGTGAATAGAAAGTAGAAACGTTCAAAAGAACTAAAATGTCAATACTTGAGTAAAGGTATTCAATATCTGATCGTATCTACATAAAACATGACCTTCAGTTCATAGTTCAAGGTCACACAGAGGTCTCCAAAGTATCTGTAAATGTTGCTTTACACTTACGGTCAGTGGGGTGATGACAAGTCTTGGGGAAGCACCAAGGTACTCGTAACCATACACATACAGAGAATTGGACATCCTAATAGCGCAGTTGTCAATCTCCAAGTCCCAGTAATATCTCAGTTGTTTCTGCCACTCAAAACTGTTGACGTTATCCACCTAAAAGCATCACAGAAAATAAAATGAAATACATATATACAGTTTCTGAACAAAAATGTGAATAACTAGAGGCACGGTTGTTGCTGAAGCAACAACAGGTTCATCCGATATGGTACTCTATCAAAATTTTGAAAGATGTTGAAAATGAAATGTGCTATGAAAGGGAATTTGTAATTAATTTTTGAAAACAATGAAAATGAGCTTTAGTTTGGGGACTTAAAGCATCTGTAATTGAACAATGACCTTGACCTTTATATAAATAATAATTCTATCTATAGCTTATTCTAAACTAAAATACATTCCAATCTAAACAGAAGTATAAACTAACCAATTATCTGTACACAATTCTATACAATGTACACACTCTATTCAGAACAGACACATATATAATCAATTATCAATACCTAATTCTATACCAAGATTACATTCTTAACAGAAGTACAAACAATAATCAAACTTAACCTTATTTATCATGTACCTAATTTTACCTTATCTAATTTTATCTGTATCTAACTTTACCTGTACCTAATTTTACCTGTATCTAATTTTACCTGTACTTAATAACAACAGAGTACAAACAACTATAAATTTTTACCTAATTTTACCTGTATCTAATTTTAGCAACAGAAGTACGAAAAATTATCAAACTTTACCTTGTTTTCTACCATGCCAGTGATCATGTCTCTTCCGTGTACATCTAGAGTGATGAGTGCACAAAGGTTAGCCCTGGCAAGTTTGGGGATTTCCCCTCTTACGATACTGGCTAATTCATTCAGATCCTTTTAACATAATAGAAATAATGTTCATATTAGAATAAAGGCAAGATATTCTACAAAATTAACAGAAATAAGGTTTACATTAAAGAGAAAAATATTTTTCTACATTTAATTGTGCAACTGCTTTTTAGAATATTGCAAGTTGATATTACGAATGTACATTTTTGCACTATAGTCTGAGATAGACCTCTGTAGATGATCTTATACGTCAAATATCTGTATCTGACTTTATGTCCGACGTGTGTGATAAGCATGATAAAGTATTTACTATTCCACAACAGCATTATCAAACAACAATTAAACAATATTGTTGTGACTTGGCAAGTGTTAATTCTATTAGTTGTCATCATTTTACAGATCAATTTTCAATTTTCATTTAACCTCCAAAACCAAACTGAAATGACTTACTTTGAAATTTTTCTGTTCAAATTCTTTCATGCCCTCCAGGCGGTCAGAGTCTGATTCAAGAACTGTGGTGGTATCGCGGCACCACATTATTTGTGTTACTGTCAGCACAATCTGTGAAGCGTGGTGCACCACGAACTCCCTTCTGGGTCTTTGTTCATAGTCTGCTATGGCTGCTTTGATCAACCGTCGTAAGTTGGAGAACATGGCTTCCTCTACCTTTCCAAGCCAGTCCTCTACATTACCTCTGGCCTTTAGACCCTACACAAGTTTAAATGTACTATGTTTTATCGTATATCGAAACTTTTCACATGTTTATTTTCAGATGATGGATTGTTTATTTGTCTCCTTCCATTTCTGTTACACACACACACACACACACACACACACACACACACACACACACACACACACACACACACACACACTTTCACACTCTCTCTATGTACTTTGTTCTTATCTTATTAAGTTTTATAAATATTTTGAATCTCTCTCTCACAACTCTGTCTTTATCTCATTCCCCCATTTCTTTTTATCTCTCTCTCTCTCTCTCTCTCTAACACAAAATTCACATTTTCTGTCTAAATCTATATATGTAGTAATAGGTATTTCTCAAGTCCACACAAAGTGAAAATGAAGCAAGTGAAAATATGATAATAGACAGCCTATATTAAGTATATGTGCAATGTATCATAAAATTTGTTGTACATTCACAATTTGAATGTTTCAAGAAATCTACTTACCCTTCCAAGACTGACTTTTTCATTTTCTGGTGAAACCATTTTCAAGATGTCATTTGTGTATACTACCTCCTCTGAAAAGTTTAAAAATAGTTTATACGTGTATGAATGGCAGCCTGTATATTGTAAAAAAAAAGACCAGTCGTCATTTATAGAACTTGGTAGATGAAGTTTTGATCGTCAAAGTTAGGCCCAAGTCTAGTTTTGCTGATTTTTGTTTTCTTTTTGAAATGATGTGATTTAATGAAGCACAAGAGAAAAACATACATTTCATGAATGAAATTAGTATAAATGTAATACATGAAGTTGGTATGAATGTAGTACATGAGTATAAATGCAGTACAGAAACACAGTGTATAAATTTAAAGATCTAAGCAAACACTGAGCAGGAGTGTAACAGGAAACAGGGCTTTTGACTGAAACATGTCAATTACAATAACAATGTAAGATGTACCATTTGGATCATCTCCTGATGATGGTTGGATGCCAAATTCCAATTTTGCAATAGCATCAAAACATTTTCTAAGATGAGGCTGGACAGCCAATGGATTTCTTGTTTGAGCCAAAATCTCCAACAGCTCCTCATTGGACAGGAAGTAAAACCTGTAATAAAGTTCAAATGTCAATGGATATATCTTGACCTGTCAACTATAAACATCTTTTTTTTTTAACATTTTTTTTTGGGGGGGGGGGGGGGGGGGGAGGTTACTTGGCATTTACCAATCAAGACCTCAAATAAAACATTCTGTATTTACCAACATATGACCAACCAAGTACCACGAATATAAAAAGACAAACTACAAGAAATTTTGCTTTCTTGAGTTACATATCAATTATTTTAGAGAATATCAGTTTCCCTTCCTTATAAGTTGGATATATCAGTCATTATGTTATAACTGCTACCTTTCTACTAAAATCTAAAAAACATCACTATGTTTGTACATCTAGTCACATAGTTTATGTATACCTTGGGAAGATAGCTCTTTTGGACTCCAGGTAAGCCTCCAGACATTTTTGGATTTGATCCAGCAAAGCATTGTTGTTCTGGAATGTTTCCAGTAAACCTGAATCAGACAAAAGAAGAATCAGATCTAATGTATGAAGTTCATGTACAATGAAAAAGAATAAAAATTCTTATAATTTTTGAGAGAGGAAGAGGGATGGACAGAGAGTAAAACAAAAGTGATAGTGAGAAATACTGAAAGATAGAACAAGTCATGGAGGAAGATAGAAAGACAAGCAGAGCAAGAGAGACAGAAAAATAGTGAGAAAGAGAAATACTAAAAGATAAATCAAGCCAAGGAGGACTTTATAAAGGTCACCTGTCTATAATGGCCATTTTTGCCAGTTCCCCTGAGTGGCCTTTATAGACAAGTTTGACTTTGCTAATTCCTGAAGTCCTTGTCATCACGACTCGACTTCTGTTTTCTAATGATAATTACCTGGTTGTGTGGCAGCTCTAATGGCAAGTGGCACTTTATTCACCTTTCTCATGATGTCTTTGTATGACTTATCTACCTGCATGAACATCTTGGCTTCAGCTGGAAGCTGTCTCTGGATGTCTGGAGCACTGAAGATGCTCTCCAGGTACAGCCAATTTCTTTGACAATTAAGCCATTCATCCTGTACAAACAAAAATGATATTTTAGACCGTTTCTCAGTTATTCTGTTACAGTGGAACTCTTCTTGAGAAACTGCCCCTTCTAACACTGAAATGTGGTCTTACAAGACAAGTGGTCTTTAAAAAGAGATTTTATTTAAAGGTGTATCTGCACCAGATCTGATATCAAAATGTCTATATGACTAATGAAAAATCAAATCTCTCTCTCTCTCTCTCTCTCTCTCTCTCTCTCTCTCTCTTTCTCTCTCAAGTCTGTTCTAATTAGTTACACAAGCATATACATGATATACAATACATAGATTTTCAACTAAAATGATACCGTTAAAGCTATATTTGGAAAAATATTCTTCATTTTCTCATCCCTACCTTCCACAACAGAAACAGAAATCATGATAATACAATAGATACTTTTCCATCTTTTTTTCTCCTGAAATCAAACTTTTAAAACTATAGCCAAAATTAAAAAAAAAAAAACTTTCATCAACTTAAGTACTATGAATCCGTTGATCAGAACAAGAACAATAACTCTTACCAGTGTCTTTCCAAACAGGTCCAGGTTCTTGCTCCAATCATCAACACGTGCTTTGATTGGTCCAACATGACGAGAGCTGGCAATGGTGGCAATGTTGATATTGCTGTCATCTAACTGTTGTTGGATGTCGTCTGTGCCGCCCAAAATAAATACATCCTTGGAGTCTTTGTGTGACAAGACCATGAACTCTAACGACTTCCACGAGTCTTCCACCTGTTGAGGTCAAATAAGTCATACCATGATTGTACTTACGTAAGTATCACTGAAGGATTCGGATTTATATATAGCGTAAGGGAAGTATTGCTTAATTAATCTTTATTTATTCTTGAATACAAATCAAAATCTGCCTTATTTCTTGTGTTTAAACTATCCCCAATATCCAATATTATCAACTCTTCTGACTTGCATCAAAATTTTCACATATATCAAAAACAAGTTTCAATTTCAAGTCACTCTCACCTTCTTCAAAATGCCTTCCAAACTGGCTTCTGAGCTTGCTTGTCCAGATATCTCTTGTAAGGACTCCGCATATTTGAAAGCGTTGATATCTATCAGCTTCCCTAAAGTCAGGGGATCCTCTTGAGTGAAGTGATAACCGAGCACGTCCTCAATTACCTCCCAATGACGGGGCTTTAAAGTCGGGTTACGCAAATCAGTAATCACTGGCAGCTACAAAAAAAATAATAAATAAATAAATAATTAACATAATTATTAAAATATTTTAGGAATTTATCATCTATCTGAATCATAAATATGAGCGAAACATTTTTGCTTTTATTCAGAAATTACAGAGAACAAAATCTAGAAGGTAATTTATGCAGTTTATAAATCACAAAATAAATGATGCTTAGTCTCTAGAAATGAAAATAAAGAAAACATCTAACTGTAATTTAAATCATTGCTATAATTTCTGGACAACAGTCTAGGTAAGCCACAAAAGCCATCCTCTAAGATAGTTCTCATCTCACCCTCTCTCTCATGGTCTCCACTTTCTCTTTGAGTACAGGCACCACTGCATTTGGTGGCAATCCTTTCTCCAGCTGCATTACAGATTTGGCGTATTTAGTAGCCGTATTGGTCATCTGCTCAGGGTCCACTGTATCAAAGGCAACCTGGAAAATAAAGAATTCAAATAATTTAACAGTGCATTTTACAGGACTATGTGACTCTTAACATTCAAGTCCATCATGTCCATGGCCGACAGCCATAAAATTGGAATATACTTCAAGTCTCAGAATTCATGGAACTATACTCAACTTCAACAAATTCTGACATAAAGTCTTACATATGACCCAGTACAGGGAATGTAACCCAGAGCCTTCTCACTATTGTTCTAAATCTTACATATGACCCAGTAAGGGAATGTAACCCAGAGCCTTCTCACTATTGTTCTAAATCTTACACTTATGGCCCAGTACGGTAATGTAACCAAGAGCCTTCTCACTAACATTCTAAAGTCTTACTTATGACCCAGTACGGGGAATGAAACCCAGAGCCTTCTCACTAATGTTGTAAAGTCTTACTTATGACCCAGTATGGGGAATGAAACCCAGAGCCTTCTCACTAATGTTCTAAAGTCTTACTTATGACCCAGTACGGGGAATGAAACCCAGAGCCTTCTCACTAATGTTCTAAAGTCTTACATATGACCCAGCACTGGGAATTAAACCAAGAATCTGTTCACGAACGTTCTAAAGTCTTATGTATGACCTAGTACTGGGGGAACTCCAGTTTGTGAGATTGACATACTGAGTCGTTACAGTTTGAGTGACATCTTAAGCTACCACTGACCGTTGTCCATTCATTCAGCAGATTATCCCAGTCATCAATGGCTGTCCACAACAGTTCCTTCAGCTTCAGTTCAGCGTGTGCCTCTTCAAGAGCATCAAACTTAGTCACTTCCACTTTAAAGTTCTTCTGATAAGATTTGTATGTGAAAGCTCGTTTCTGTAGATCTTCCATCGTGTTCAGGAGGCGTTTCAAGATGCCACGGACTTTGTCTTTGTCTGCTGTTGCGTCCAATATCAATGGATTCTAACGAAAAAGCAGAAAGATGACAAAATCTTATGTGGAAGCTTATACATGTATTTGTAATATGAACCTATAAAATAATAATAATAATAATAATAATAATAATAATAATACTTAAATATGTATCATCGTCTTAATTATATATGAAAGTAAAATTACTGTTTCTAGTTCTATTGTTACTTTTAGATGGCATAGAAAACAGTTATCAATTTCCTATACATGATAATTTGTGCTTCATTTTTGTAAAAAAAACAAAAACAAAAACCAAAAAAACAAAAGCAAAACAAAAGAAACAACCAAAAAACCTATTATCAAGGGAGATAATCTAAAGGGGAGTGTCATATACTCAATCAAATCATCTTACCTGTGCCTCTTGTTTGACCTCTTTGACCTCATTACCAAGTTCTGCTATGTCCTTGTCCAAGTGGTTACAGAATTTGTCTATGTTGGCATCTCTCTCAGTCAGCGACTTGTCAATGGCATTTCTGACTGCCGTGATGCTCGGACTGAGAGTCTAGAAATGAAAAATGATGATGACATTGACATGATATCGCAACTAATCATGGTCACGAAAATGTTATAGGAAAAAGCTAGATCTGTAAATTTTAAAATTTCATGATTAAGATCTATGATAAGAATGATATATGGTAAATTTGTACACAGATTTGGCTAGTTTATGTAGAACGTATAAAGACTTAATGAGAGATATCATAATATATATAAAGTTAATAGAATTCTGCCATAAAATGATTGACTTAATGGTTTTAAACTTGTATAGTTGAGATCTATAGATGTGAATTCTTCAAAAATGTGTAAAAAAGTTAAACATGGTCTAACATATGACAACAGTAAAAGGCTGTCTTAAACATTTCAATTTGTTAATTACATAAATTACAATACACATGTTATGCTACACAAGATATTTCTACAGGGGACTGACCTGATAAACAGCAAAATCTTCTGGTGGTGTCGGCACCTGATACTCGTCAATTAATTCATACATATCTTTGACAATCATGGCTTCTTTCTCTAATGGGTCAATCTGTAATTCAGATGAGCAACTTGTGTACAGAACTTCAACAAAATTATAAACAACAGAGCAAGCACTCTTATACTCTAACAAACAAAACACAAACACACACACACACACAAGCACACACACACACAGGCACACACACACAGGCACACACACATGCATACACATACACTCACACACACATACACATACAAACACACTGGTAGAGTTTAAAACATTTTACAGACACACAAAACCACACCCTATTCACAAATACAAACAAAAGCACAAGAACATACATCAACACACTCACATATCCAAACACACATATACGCACACATTCACACTGATTCACACAAAAATGTTACACAAAAATAATCAAAATAATTCAGCTGCTAGGATGGAAAAACTGAGATGTATAGTTAATATGACTTTGTAGTCAGGACTTGTAGCTTCTCTAGTAGTCTGTATACTGTTAACAAAATCAGTTTCATCCACATAAATTTATCATGTAATATCAGATCTCAGAGGTTTAATTTCCATAAGAATGTTGTCCACATCAACCTGTCATACAATATCAGATCTCAGATGTTAATTTTCACAAGAAGCCATATATGACAATGACTAGGTGTGTATATCTCATACAAAAGCATTAAGATCTTACCCTGACTTGAATGTCATCTAAGAAACTCAAACTGTTGACAAACTCTATTGTTGTCGTTGGTGACACCTCCAAGTTGTACTGGGCATCTTGTAGTTCAGCTATCAAACGATCGACTTCTCTTCTGGCCTTCACTGGCAACAAGTCGTTTATGACCTAATATAAACGATAAATAGACGATATCTGTAAACCACAGACAGATAATAATTTGGTACATAAGTGATAACGGTACTGAAACAACATCTGCCACAAAAATACGGCTCCATCTTAAAACCTGACACGCATTAAATTACCATGTAAATGATGTATGCAAAATAAATTTTGCTGACGGCTTCTACAATGCTAGTCCAATGTCATACATATTCAAAAATCTTACATTCAAAATTTTGGTTTCATAAAACTGATCACGTCCCCATACTATAGGTTGAAAGAATGTAACAGTCGTAATATGATCAAATGACTCTATAACCAAACAAGCCTATAACAAATGGATCTTTAACCAAATGACCAATATGAGTGTCCCCAATGCAGTTTGGATTTAGAGCATTCTACTGTACTACTGTAGATCATATCTATGTTACTCACATCGAGGCATCGTAGCGGAGATGGATTCAATAGACTCTTCATCTTTGTACCGTCAATAAGAAGCATTCCGATTGGTCGTTTCTCTTTGATGACTTGTGACATTCTCACTTGTCCGTGATATTTTTCCAAGGCCTCAGCAAAGAAGGCTACATCTGTTCATAAACCAATGAAAAGTGTTAAATCAGAAAATATATAATTTACAGATCCAGACTAAAATAAACAAGGCAAATCTGAAAAATTACAGTCTCCCACCAGGTGTAAAATAAATAAAAAGGGGGAATAACTCTATGAAAATATATTGGTTGTGGTACGAGAGCAATTTCTATATACAACATTCCATCTACCAAATATAGGTGAGCTTCAGTGAGAAAATTATGGAGATATGACTCAAAGTAAAAGCTGAAGGACGGACACAACACAAACTAATGGCTTCCCCTACATTACGTTGGGAGATTAATCGTGACTGACTCTGGCAAAATCAGACAAATGACTCAAAGATGAAATATTGAGATAGACAGATATTTAGAAAGTTTATGAAATAAGCTACAATCTAGTGAAAAAAAATAAAATTACTGTTACATTTAACTTAGATAGGGTAAATGAATGAACAAAACATTTTGAACTTTTTGATATAGATTTTTCAGAAAATGCAAATTTTTCATCAAGGATCAACAAAGAAATAAAATTGCAGTTTATCCACCAAAAGATTAACAGATTGACCAGTCTTGTAACTGTTTTAAGTGATATTTCTGATATTCAGCAATCCAGAATTCCAAATGGTACTGCATTTTTCTCTGATTTTGACTTTGATTACTAATTACTTATAATTAATCCGAGCATCATGCGACTGCATTTGCCAGAGTCCCAAGTAGAGAGTAAGGCTTCTGACTTGTTATAAAAGACCCATTTTGTATGACTATATCTGTAATGATATCTATACCATGTTCCAAAGCTTTAACTCCCTCCAGATCTAGGCTCTCATTCTCTCTGTAGAAATCCCTGTGTGGTTCAAAGGTATCAGCATAATTTGAAGCAGCATTGAAGGCAGCAGTGACAGAGTTCTGGAATACACAAACACACTCAGCATTACAAAATCTTAGTGTCAGATATTACAAAAATTTGATATATTTTATTGAATGGAACAGTCCAAATGCTTATGATAATATGACTATACACACCCTGATGTCGTTGATGATGCTTTGTAGATGTTTATCATCCTCAAACATGGTAGCCAGACTGGGACCATCACCACATGTTTTCTCCTCAAATTTGTTGTTTATAATTGGACTGAAAAACAAATAAAAACCATCACTACTGCAGTTTACATAAGGTGGACTGAAAAACAAATAAAAACCACCACTACTGCGGTTTACATAAGGTGAGGAAGTCAAATAGATAAAGCAGCCTTATCAGCAAATCAGCAACAACCATACCTCTACCATTTAATAACACACACTCACTCACTCTCTCCCCACCCCCTTTCTTTTGCCTCTCTATCTATAATTCTATCTATCTTTTTAATTTATACTCCCATCGATTTGAATCGCTTTATTTGACACACAATATTGTATACACCCCCTCCCCCACCCAAATAAATAATTGGTCCTTTCCCAAGATAATAGTAAAATGGAAACTTACTGTGTAAAAGCATCAAAGTATGTGTCTGGGACCAGGTTTTGTACAGACAAAACTGCATCCTGGAATTTCTTTATGACCTCAGCCAGACCCTCCTGGAAATCATCAGAATCTGGAGCAAACAAGAGCTGATTGGGTTCCAACACAAATTCTGTGATGTACAAGGGAGGTAACTGATGTGTTTCTTCTTCCTCCTGGAATAAAGATATAAACTATATATCAGAATATATATATTTATTTCAAATGAGCTATGCATGAAGCATGCATTATCTACACACCAATGGTAAGTTTACTCAATAGATAATGAAGCTGTGTGTCATTTATATTTCATCATCATTATTATAAAATTACAAATATTTTAACAGACATTTTGCCAATGTATATGATCAACATTTGATGACAGAGTTATCTCTCTTGTTAAATTCTTGTTTGCACTACAAAGATATCATATATAAACATGATACAGATGTATATGTACGTACACATACAAATAAAATATCAATTGCAAATTTCAGTTTTACTTAAACAAAGAGACAAACAAAAACATATAAGATAGATATATATATATAATTTAAAAAGGAATTATGATAACAATAATTTTATGCTCACTAGAAGAAAAGAAAAATCAAATATAGACCTGAAAACGTAGGGTAAAAATGTGAATGTAAATCTTAAAATAACATTCGAAGAGTTTCGGTATATAACAAGATAAAACATGGAATTTTCAAGTTATTACTTATTTTAGTAGGGTCATTTACTTGAACATAAAGGTTAACAGGTCTGTTAAACATTTGTCTTCTGTGTATCATTTAGTGACATACAACTGTGAAATAAATTTTTTTTTTTTTGTTATTCCAAATATATTCATATTTAATTGCAAAGAGAATGTCATCAAAGAAAAAAGAACAAATATACAAAAATTTCATTACAGATTTCCATTATTATTCTGGTATCTTAATAGTAACACAGATTTTCTTAGATTGAAATGGGTATGAAATAAACAAACCAAAATTTTTTTGTTTATCTTGTAATCATATTTGTACAAGCTTTGTAGTTAATGATAAACTTTTTCTTTCGCTTCTACAGTTTAGCCTATCTACATATTTGCTAGCCCAGCTTCCGTGAACTAAATCTAGATACACAACATAATATATTCCACAACCTGTGCCGTTGTGATGTTTATATTGAACAGTATCCTATAAATCAACAACTACGATAGCGACAACACCATGTACTTATAAGTGCTAAGACTACTGTACAGGGGGGAATTGACTTGCGGTCTAAATATTCGCTATATTCACAGTGTTGATAAATCCATGTATTTAAGAAACAGTAAATAAGTTTTTTATAAAATAATATACACATAATATATAATGGCCCCTCTTTGCAGGTGTAGACCTGGACCCAATCCTTTGATTAATAAAAATGTGATCGCTTTCAAGAAAAAGAAAAATGTGAAAATAACAACCTGTGGAATTAAACCCCTGTACAGTATTGTATTTGAATAAAATGAAAATAATGTTTGTGTGTTTAATAACTATGTAAGAGTGAAAATGAATGAATGAAATAAACAACACTATCGCCGATATGAGTTGTTCCTCAATATGTTATTAGTAAAATGACGATACACACAGAAATATAGGAGCCTGCTTGACAGTTTATACTGAAATAAACAGAGACATAAGTGTAACTCATCAACCCCTGAAAAATAATGGACTCTTCTGTAAATCAATGACTTAGACCAGCCCAAATGTGTCTTTAGGGGTGAATGAGATAAGTAAGTAAAGTGCTAGTCCTTTCTGTCTCTGCTGTAAAAATTCAAAAGAAAAACTAGTAACTTTTGGTTGTATAACCGTGGTTAACAATGAACTGAAAGAGAGAGTAAGTACAAAAAGGTGACTCATTCATAATATAAAACATTGGAAACTAAATTACAAGGTCTAGCAATCCAAATCTGGGCCCTGAATCATGACACAGTAATGAACTTCAATCAAGCCTATAAATAAACAGTTTGTTTGATGATGATAACAGAAGTTTATAAAACTGAATTGAATTTTTTTTATACTACAACATATTTCTGTTACAAGAAAAACATCCTTCAGTGGTGTTTTGTAAACTGCAGAACTATGAACCCAATACAATTTATAAGCTGACTTAAGTTAAAAACTGTGTCATAATATTAATGCCAGGGACAGGTGTGTAATCTCAGAACAGCATTAAAATTAAAAAAGTCAAAAAGAGGGATGATACATGGGGATACATAATCATAGACAGTTACTTGGAAAACATGTTAACAGAGTTACCTCCCATTGCTCTCCAGTATACTCAATATTTGGAATTTAATTTCCTTTTTTTCTCTTATTATGCATTAATAATAATAATAATAATAATAATAATAATAATAATAATAGTAGTAGTAACAATGATAAACAGTACTTAATTTTTCTTTTTTACAGAAAATCATCATATAATTATATAAAATCCTATTTCCTCAATGTCACTGTTATAGCATGACAAAAATTTGACTAAACACAAGAATTTGGTGTTATCTTGATAATGCAATTCTGAGAATCCTAAACAGTGCTTAACATTGCAAAGACCTTAGAACTAAAAACAACCATTATGATTTATAGAATTATTATTACAATACTTTTTGTTTGTAGATTAGGTTTTAAAAAAATTAAATTTGAAATTTTCAATAAAACTGAATAAATTCAATTTATCTCTCAGCTTGATTTTTTCTTTCATAATCTTAAATTTTTCTTGTTGATTTCTTTCATTCAAAACATCAAAAAAGCCAAATCAGAGAGAAGCTCAGTTTAGACAATGTTTTTTTCTTTTATCATCAAATGGCTGCTTCCTATGAATACACTACAGAACAATGAAAAAAATGACTATCACCAAAGGGAAGGAAAGGTTGTAAACTTCATGCTGACTATTTTCACTACGGGATACCTGATTTTCTATTTCTATTTTTTCTTTTTCTTTTTCCTTTTCCTTCTCTTGTCGAGCTTTTTCTGCTTTTTTCTCTTCTCGCTGTAAATTAAGGTAATGCCACACACATGCAAATTTAGACAATAAAAATCTAAAGGATTAGTGTGATGGAGTAGTCTCCCTTTACAGTAACACACCATAGTATGATTGTTCTGACATGTTCTCTGGTGCTACAGTAAAGTATAGTCTATGATTTTGTCTAGATTCTCTAAGTTACTTTGGGGACCCAAGGACTACATTACACTCAGGTGACCACTCTAGCACTCTACGTTTTATAACTTTACAGTATTCCTCCCAAGAAAAGCAATGGAATGAAAAGATAGAAGTACAACATTACAAGAATAGAGATTGGGAATAAAGAAATAGAAATGCCAAAAAGGGAATAAAAGGTGATAAATATGGTCTTTAATGACTAGCTTTGGGGAATAAAGGGAGATAAATACAATCTTCTTATGACTAGCTTTCCTAAATATAGGAGGATACATGTAATTTGATCTTCCAAGACTACCAGTCCTCTTTGGAATGTATAGATATCAATACAACATTTGAAGACAAATTATCGGGAAAGAAGAATGTAAATAGATCTTCCAAAAGAGAAATAATGAGAATAAAGGGAGTTAAATATGACAATTTACGACTAACTATGGGGAATAAAGGGAGATAGATATGACCTTGATCTATTTTGACAAGCTATAAAGAATAAAGGGAGATAAATCTTATCTCTTATGATTATATAAGGGGAATAAAGGAAGATAAGAAGACCTTCCAAGACAAACTATAGAGAAACTAAGTGATCAAATAAATAAGGTAACAGATGCCCCTATACTGGCTAACGGTATAGATAGTCAGATCAATCATGTTATACACAGCTAGAGTTCCATATCTTAACATGCAAGGCTGTATACATCACTGTACCGAATAAACACCACACTGGTCTTCATGCAAAGCTACACACTTGTAACAAGTATACACAAGATTGTACATATCTTGACACACATACACAAACACATACTCTGACATGCACACACAAAATACACACACATGTACATAAGTGTATACATGTATATAGGATTGTTACTGCAACATACTGAATACTGTAAACTTAGCCATGTTTATTGATGACACAGCAACAAGTTGTTAGTCTCAACACACAAAATCCTCCTTATCATTCACAAAATCAAAGATAAATATAAGCCATACAAATAACATATGCTTGTCCCCATGATCAGATGTCCTGATAATGAGATCAGAGGTCCTGAGAATGACAGATCAGGTCCTGATAGTGACAGAAGGGGTCCTGATAGGGAGATTAGAGGTCCTGATAGTGAGATCAGATGTCCTGATAATGAGATCAGATGTCCTGATAATGAGATCAGAGGTCCTGATAATGACAGATCAGGTCCTGATAGTGACAGAAGGGGTCCTGATAGGGAGATCAGAGGTCCTGATAGTGAGATCAGATGTCCTGATAATGAGATCAGATGTCCTGATAATGAGATCAGAGGTCCTGAGAATGACAGATCAGGTCCTGATAGTGACAGAAGGGGTCCTGATAGGGAGATTAGAGGTCCTGATAGTGAGATCAGAGGTCCTGATAATGAGATCAGAGGTCCTGATAATGACAGATCAGGTCCTGATAGTGACAGAAGGGGTCCTGATAGGGAGATCAGAGGTCCTGATAGTGAGATCAGAGGTCCTGATAATGAGATCAGAGGTCCTGATAATGACAGATCAGGTCCTGATAGTGAGATCAGAGGTCCTGATAGTGAGATCAGGGGTCCTGATGGTGAGATCAGAGGAGCTACAGATAATCATGATGTTGTTATCTGACACAGAGGGAAAACAAGAGGAATTGATTGAAATTTTGGGTAAAACATTTTTGTCGTCGGTTCACTCAATTTTTGTATAATCTGAAACTTTTTGTAACAAGTTAAACTCTTAATGATTAATTAAATATCAGTAATCAGTTTCATGCAGTTATAATTTCTATTTATATTCAAGTGTTCTATCTATAGATTACAGTATTAACAAATTATATCTAAACGTTACAATATTGTTAATTTCAGTAGTATCTAGAATGTTTTTATGTAACCATGGTAATTAAACTCACCAGAGGTAAAGGGACTGGTTTTACTTCCTAAAAACATTTTTAAACAAATAAAATGAAAATGTTATAAAATTACAATTACGTATGTCTGAATACTATCAGTTTTAATTTTATATAAAACTGTAAAGAATTGGTCTCCTATAACAATCTAGGGGGAACCACATTTGATTCCTGTAAAGTATTTGTGCCAATCACATACTGCAACATGTAAACAAAACAAAACCAGTGACACAAATATAAAACACACACATATTTCTACACACACACACTCATGTTGTCAATCATTTTGTGAAAACATTTTAAAAAAGATCAAATCTCACCGTTTCTGGATCCTCTTTTAGTTCATCGGCCGCCTGTTTGGCTTCCTCAGCGAATGCTTGTATTTGTTCTAATGTTGGAGTGTTCTGAAGTTGTTCTGACAGGTAGTTCAGAAGAGTGGACACAGAGTTCACAGCCAACACATGCATGGTGTTCACAATCAGATAGTCTGCTAAACGGATGAAACTGTCAGGGAAAGAAGATTATTGTTTAAAAATCATTCATTTGTTTTATTGTTGTGTAATGTCCTTCTAAGAATTCTTACTGATATGGAGATCATGCATGGACTGAAGTGGAGAAGTAGATGAAAATCTCAAAGTTTGATCTATGTTCTGGATTTATCTGGATACAGTAAGTAATTTATCTGGATTCTGTAATTTGCCAAACTTAACTTGACACAAAACCTCGATTTTAAACCTCATTCTAACTACTAATGACCTTTTTAAACTGAGGATCTGACAAGGAAACAATCACTAAAATACATATATTGGAATCTCAAAATTCACAGGATCACACCTATTACTTTCAGATATCAGGAATTAGATACAACTGAAATTTTTATTTATATATATTTTTCAATTTTTTCTTTCCATAAAAATCTGGACAGGCTATTCAACCATGACATATCTGGAATTTCGACACATCCAATTTTGACATGTTCTAAACCATCTTTGTTGGGCTATAAGTATTTTCAATATACTTCTTACAAATATATACAATCAAATATCTTTATGTCAAAATCAGATGACTTGAAATTCTGGTTATCAACACTGAATGCCTGATCTCAATTTGTATGGATAGACATAGTACAAATGTAATTAAAGCCAGCTATCCTGTAAATATTCTCTGATAAACTTACCATGTCAAACGTTTGCAATGCGCTCGTTTGTTGGCTTGCTCTGTGTATGTCATCCTGTCTGGAGCCTCGCCATAAATGTCCATATCATAGTTGCTAGGCAACAAGTAGCTAGATGAAGTTCCAGGAGCCATGTCACCTATAGTACAAAGTATTAACACATGAATTACTGTTGTAATACTCTCTTTAACTGTTTATGTATTACGGTAGAACCTATCTTAAAAGATAACCCTATCTGCCAATGAAATGTCGTCTCTCTAGACAAGTGGTCTCTTAAAAGATGTTTCCTATTCACAAATTAATTTATATGTGGTCTCCAGAGCGTGGTCTTTAAAGACAGGTGACCTATATTGACAGTAATTTTTCAAAACAGGTTCCAATGTATATGTTCATTTTACAGTATATACATTGATTTCTTTCTCATTTCTATTTTATCTTATTCCATTTATTCATCTCTTTTTTATTTGGAATTTTCAAGTAGAAATTGAGTATAACCAAAACTATATAAAGAAATTCAGAAACATTTTTGTGAATGATTTGATAATAAAAGAGAACTACTCAAACCATATATATGATATGCCAGTAATCTTTTGTAATTACTGCTAATTTATTCTGAGATGTATCACAGATATTGAATGTGATTAAGTAACTGAAGTTTGACCTGAATGTGATTAAGTAACTGAAGTTTGACCTGAGTGTGATTAAGTAACAGAAGTTTGACCTGAATGTGATTAAGTAACTGACGTTTGACCTGAATGTGATTAAGTAACAGAAGTTTGACCTGAATGTGATTAAGTAACAGAAGTTTGACCTGAATGTGATTAAGTAACAGAAGTTTGACCTGAATGTGATTAAGTAACTGAAGTTTGACCTGAATGTGATTAAGTAACTGAAGTTTGACCTGAATGTGATTAAGTAACAGAAGTTTGACCTGAATGTGATTAAGTAACAGAAGTTTGACCTGAATGTGATTAAGTAACAGAAGTTTGACCTGAATGTGATTAAGTAACAGAAGTTTGACCTGAATGTGATTAGGTAACAGAAGTTTGACCTGAATGTGATTAAGTAACAGAAGTTTGACACATGCTGTATACACAGAAATTTGCACTCACTTTTAATATTCGAGGATTCCATCCTTAGATGAGAGGGCATATTCATAATGAAAGCAAAGTTTTCAAGCTAAATAATTAACACACTAACACGCATGCCATCCATACAACTATGGTTGTTTAGGGCAAATTTAAGATAGATAAAAATGTGAAAATAACCAGGGAAGAATATTTCCCAATATAAAGAAACTTACCACCAAGTCCCGGACTGTCTGCACCGTCATTAGCCATGAAATAATCATCTGGAGTGAAACCGGCCTCCAGGAGAGCAGTTCTACAGGCACTTCTAACCACTTCTTTGACCAAGTCTCTGAACTCCATCAGACGACCTGCAACCTGTTGTTGAGTGGAAAGGTCATAGGTCAGTCACAGAGAGGTTAATGGTACACAGAAAGTTGTGTGTAGGGTCAATTTTTTCTTTTTGCTTTAAAGTTATGCTTTGGGCTTTTACTTGATGACTTGAACAAAATCATGTCAACTTAAAACAGTATAGATAACTAAAATAGTAGAAAACATTCATAACTAATCTACTATGTCACAGATATATTCCAAAATTATCAAAGAGCTAATTTTTCAACATTTCTTAACTTCTGATTAAACATGATGGATTTGTTCAAGTATAAGTGATAATTATAATATAGGCAGCTCTGCAATATGTTACACATTTCCCTATTTCCACTAGACATGATAATTTTACCTTGACTTCGAACTTCACACTTACCTCACTAAGCTGTGTAAACTGTGCCTCTCTGAACTCTGATAGAGAGTAGGTGTGGCCTTTCTCAACTTTACACAATCCCATGTCGCTAATTCTGTGACACATCTCTCTCACATTCAACAATGCTGGTCTCAGAGACTATAAAAATTACACAGATAATACACAATGTACTCTTGTTTATCTCAGTATATCTAAAGTATTTTACTGCAGTGTTCTGTATCATGTGACATCACTGAAGTTGTACGTCTTAGACAAAACTTATGCCACTCTAAATCAAGTCTTAAGATATGTTTGCATATTTTTCAAACAGGATCTTGTTAATTTATGAGTACTTTTACCTGCTACATTGACAAAGATAAACTATGATACATATGAAAAAACTCTACTCATTGCCTCCGGGCTGTCATAAAGACTGATCTGTTTTGGTTGTAAGTCACATGTCCTAATTCTTTATAAAATGGTTGCAAGTTGTGTCCTAAGACTTAAGAACTTTCATAATACAGACCCCATAGACCTACTGGTATAACCTTACTGTATTTTACAATGATAACAAGAGTAGTCGGAAAACAACAACTCTACAGTGGCAGCATTGTATATCAGATTTTGAATTTATGATAGATAATTTGGGAAGTAGGTCAAATGGCATTATCTGGGTCATGAAGTCAAATGAAAAGGCTTATCATAAAGACTACCCATATGAAAACTTAAAGCTCATATAATTCATAAGATACAGTCCAGGTTAATATTTTTTTTTCCACAGACGCCTGTGATGGTGCCAAGGGTATGACATTAGCTCTCCGGACATTTAGTCCCAGAGAGCTAATAAAAAATACCAAGACTGTTCTAACTTACTGGGTTTACAATAAACAAGTTCTCGTTCAAGGCCTTTGTGCAGTCCGATATCTTCTTTGTTCTGACATTCTTTCTCCAAACATTAAATGCTTTCCATTTCCTGAACAATGCAAATGTTTTGATCTGGAAAATAAGAAAAAAAACCAATATGGTTTTATAATTCTGAATAAACAAAAGTGAGTAACTTTTGAAGAATAAATTGTCATCTACTTTATTTCGAAATAATTCCAACAGAATCAAAATGATTTAGGTTATAACTTGTCAAACTTAAAGTTTAATTATTTTACTTGAGAGACTAGAAATGGGTCTTTTCAACAACAATATATAGAGCTGAGAATTGAGAGTTCAAGTCTGAGGTACATTCTGATTGGCTCTGGCTCACAAGAATCAACTGCACTTCATACACAAATCCGAGCCAAAGATTGTAAATAAACTTTTGAAATTGAAATTTTTATCATGCAGGTAAAAATTTTGCGAGAAATTCCTGGGTTGCACTTCACCATAACAAAAATCTGACCTTGACTATCTTTTTGAAGTATCCATACTCTTGTTCCCATCTATCCAATGTGACAAATTCTGTCTCATCATCATGACGCATTCGTGTCACACCCTTCCTACTGATGGTACAGTGGTCAATCTTACTAATGTTCTCGTGACTCACCACCCTGTAAAAATGTCATTAGTGTATGGTGACTGGTCTGAAAATGCTCATCTAAAGTGAAAATACCTACTGGTACTATTTGTAAGGAGAAAACTTAATTAATCATATTTAAACATGGTGACAACTTCATTGAAAACATCAAGATATTTCCCATTTCAGTTGCTACAATTCAGTCAAATGCAATCGACATGCATTTTTTATGTCAGTCGATTGTGACATCACAATCACACAAATGTTTGATGGGTCATTTTATAGTGAGGTCATAATGGGAAAGTCTGCCAAAAGGTGCCATGTCGCGCCCTGTGATAGGTCAATTCCTGAGTTTGTATGATGCAGGACAGAGATCTACATTCAGATGAAAGATTTTAATTTCATTAATATGAGGTTTAGAATTTTTTGTTTTTATGTTTGTTAATTCATTATTAGTTTTTAAGAGGCTACTTACTTCAGATTGTAATAGTGGTAGTTTACAGAAGATTTGGGTACAGCTGGACTCAAATACAAAAATCCAACTTTCCTGTTAGTCTTGACCAACTCGTTTATTTCATCTAGATCATTCAGGCCTTCATAGGTTTCAGCAACTGCAAAACAAATTGAAATTAATCAAGCAATTAAGAATCACCTCAATATCTACTCTACATATTTCTATAAAATGGAATTTTTTTTATTTACTTGCACATAATCTACATAAAGATGAAAAAAGATTTTATATGCATGTACTATGTAGTACGATATTTAGATGTGTTTACGACAACTACATGTACTTAACTTATTTTTCAAGTAAAGTTTGAATCCCTGTAGATCAATGATAAAATGATAGCCAAGCTCAACTTAATTTTTTTTTTTGCAGATAGTAATTTTGTTTGTGGAAGTAAATAAGGCACCCATACTTTGTTTACAATTATTGGGTGTGTCTTATTACCAGATGCATCTAAATATCAGACACAATGATTATTACGCTAATGGACAAAAATCAGAAATGCAACCTCAAGTACATAAATTGTGAATATATAAATCATGATTTGTATATTCATGTATTCCTTTACAAAGAAATTTGAATTCAATCACTGATCAACAGAAAAATAAAAATACATATTATAAATAATACAATAAATGCATGAAAATGCAAATTTCAAAATGATGGCTATAGCTCACCAAGACCTTCAGCTCAGATAATCTTGTAGTTAATAAGAATAGGGCATGCAAAAAATAATGTTAGAAAATTCATAAATATTGCATGCATTTAAATGGTAACATGGAAAAATTATATAATCACCCCCCATCACTCTCTCAAATAAAAAGTCATTTATCTTACACCACTATGTGCCAACCTGTATGTTAATATAAAATGTTGTGTAGCACATGTTTTGATTGGATTATTTATATATTATAACACAAATCATGTGACTCCATTCCTTCATAAGCTGTGTGCCAGCGTGCTGAATATCATACATATACCTTGAATACTGTGCATGTTCAGAGTACATGTGTACTTGAAAGTTACACAATAGTGTACTAAAAATTACATCATGTACATGAAAAGTAATTTCAAGAAAACAATAAATTCCAGGCAAGTAGAAGTAAACCTGCACAATCATTTGTATACATGATAATTCAAAACCAAAAATGCATCAACAAAACAAAATATCACAGAACTCAATGCTAAATGATGGTGTCATTCCATGTCCAACAAAAGCAATGCTAACACAAAGAATATAATGAATATATCAAATACAGAGCTTTCTTGTTCTATGGTCAGACAAGAAACTTTGAAATAAGGCCAACATTAAAAAACAATTTGCTTGCTGTCCCCTGTCCTAGGCTTTTAGCAGTATGTTTGTTGGTAGACATAGACATATATCTGAATTCCTTTTATCCTCTTAGTAAAGCTGACAAAATTCAAGAAGTGGGCAAAAGTGTTTAAAAGATGAGTTGCATGTTTTTAAACACATCTGTCAGGACACATCAAACAAATCTATTTTTATCTTTGGCCTAATCCAAATTACGTACTGAATAGGGAAAGTTTGAATTTATTGTACAGCTCTAAAGACTCTGAAAGAAAATGTGTGAGTACATGATAAATAAATTAACAACACAGAAGAGTTACAGTGCCAATAGTGACTGGAATTTAGACTTCATAACTTCTTCTCATAACAAGGGATCGACTTTCAAATGTTCCTTGAACACTTACCTATGTTTGAAGAGAACTTTTGAGAATATAAAGATGTCTTAACAGGAAGCATGTACAAAGTCTTCATGACACATCAAGTACATGTGAAATCGCCTTGGCTGTGTCAATATACATGTAGATGTCGGAGAAAATTCATTCATTCTTTTTTAATCCACTTGAATTTGGAAAATTAAAATCCTATATAAACCTTTTTTTCAGAGAGATTTGTTATCTTTTTGCTAAATAAATCATTTACAGGTGCAGACAAACACCTGTGTAACATTTTATCTGTCAACACAAATCAAGGGAGATAGTGTATGGATAATAAATCATTTTACTAGAAATATAGGGTTGTTTCAAAGATGGCCTAATAGTTTTAATTTAGTATCACGGGGATCTATAATTACTTACTCTTTGCTTTGGTGTTCATGGGTATTTTAGGTCCTGCAGCATGTGATTTGCCTCTTGGTGAAGATGGCTTTGTCTCTTTTGGAGGCGTTGGTATCTGTAGTATCATGGCCTCCTGCAATAAGAAATCCAACACAATTATCCACTGATTGACTAATGATTTAGCTAAGCACTTTGATAATGCTTTCACACAGTGATAAAGAACATTCATAGAAAAAAAAACTTGTGCACATCTTTTTATAAGAGAAAGAGAGAGAGATTAGATGAAAAAGAAAAGAGGAGACAGTTTAGAAATTATGGATCCAAATTGTTGTTTTTCTCAAAATTAATCTTATTTTTCATTTTGCCTTTACAATGTTTACCTGTTTTTCTTGAAGATCCTCCGGCAAATCCGGTAAAGGTGACTCTGCTGTGACAGGCCTATCAAGAGGTTCAACAGAACCGGCTCTCTTAATTTTCTTTGAAGATGGCTCATCTTTGTCTGATCTGATGACACCCTGGGATTGCAACTTAATTCTATTTTGTTTCTGTATATATTCTGGTTTGTTTCTTTCTTGATATTTTTGTAAACTGGGCTGAAATACAAAATTGGTAACTTTTTTATAATTTCTAAATGGTATTCAAATGTTATATCAAGTTGGAAAACTTTGGATATCATATGATGCTACAACTTGTTTCCAATAAGTTTACAGAAAAAGATAAAGTAAAAATGTTTCTTGATTTCATAATTCAACATATGTAGTTTTTTAATATGTATACATATACACAAAATCTCTTACCACAGGTTCCAATTTTGGTCCAACAGGAGCAAATGATTTCCTCATCTGAGTTTGTGTTACTCTGTTAAACCTAAGGGCTTTATTATTAGGTAATGCTTGTTGTGGAGCAAATGAGATCAGTCTTGACTTCAAGGACTCCGGATCGATCCCTCGTAAACCAGATGGCTGACTTGCTGACATCTGGTCATGGCCATTAGAAATGCCATTACTGTTTATCTGGCCATTCATGCCTGCTCCATTCATCACTGAATCATTCATGCTGCGATGAACAGCATTTGTTTGTCCGAAGGACATGTTGATTTTTCAAAAGTCTAAAATAAAAAATATAAATAAATTTTAAAAGAAAAACATTCCAGTAATTTTTGTGTTTCAAACTGAAAGGAATTTTATAGGCATAATTCAACTGATGGAAAATTTTAGGTGAATATATAATTTGTATTAATTTTGCAACTTTTCAGAGTGATATATATAGAGCCAAGTCTGAAAAAAAATGTATGCAATGACCTTAAATACAATGTAAATGTGGAAGAGGAGGGCAGTACATAATTAATAGAAGGAACACTGTTATAAATCAAATGTTATTTCAGTTCGGAAGCTGCTGTCCCAACATCCTTACTATTAGATGCTTAATTTATACTGTTTAACTCGTGAATATATCTATATAAATGGGAATCTAAAAAAGTGATACTCGCTTAACCTAAAATGGCAGATGTGAACAGGTAATAAAAGTACATGTATATAGATATAGCTAATGCTAGTTACCAGTACCAACACAGGTTCATTCAGTTTGAAAACATGGAATCTGTGAAAATACAACAATTTATTTTTTATTCCATAACACAAAGTATTGCGACTGGTCAAATCTTCCAAAACACTACCTACTAAATGATAAATCAATAATATACATACCAGTATATGATGACAGAACCACTATGTTATTTCACTCTTAAATTTAATTCTTTCAATAATTTTAGAACTGCGACACTTTCAATAGTAGCTAACAGCTGATAATTTTGCAACAGCTTTCTTTTTGCTGGCAACTTTACATAACTTGTCTCCTACTCAAAAACTATTGAATTTAAAAGGGCACAAACTATGTACAAAATTTTCCAAACAAGTTTATTAACTGACAGTATTACATTACACTACATTCCAGATTTACCTGAGTCACCAGAAAAAGGGTTAAAAACTTTAACATCACAGACACTGAAAACTGCTAGGCCCTACTTTAAATTTAACTTCCATTGACCTATTTCATACTGCTTTTACTGGCCTTTTATAACACTGAAGACAATATTGAGTTTATCATATGTAAAGCATGCTAACCTTTCCCCAGATTTTTGGTATAAACAAAATCTCCATATAGCACATATAAATAAATAATTCATGACATTCATTTCACAATGTAAACCACTTAACAACTGTCTTTAGTGAAATATAAACAAACTAACTTGATTGAATTGAATAATTCTCGTCAAAAAATAAGTCAAAAAACAATAATGGCGATATATCTAGGGACAAACTGTACATACCAATATGTCTTTTGAATCGCAAATTATTCTTTAACTGGAATAATTCTGTTTTCCTCTATGTTAATCTGTTGCAATGACGTGATTTTACAAAAATGGAATTGGCATAATCTCAAACTAAACTTAGCGGGTGGTGAGTTTGCGAGTTTTATTTTAAAATCAAGTTAATTGACACTAACATATACATGGGTTGAGTTTTAAATAACATTTCCTACCTTCAATCTACCATGAAACGAAATTCAATAAATACTTTGCAACATATAAAGCTTCAAACTTAATTTCACTTTATCAAAGCAAGTTGTTGATCCTAAGCTAGTCGGCCATGTTGCTTACTGATTGCCAAGCAACCAGGCTTAACATTTCCAAAAATATATAAAATATTTATAAGCAAATAAAATTTGTACTAAACATTTTTGAATTCTGGATCAAACCAATATCAGAATTAAATATTTAATAAATTCTTAATTTACGTACTCGCACTAACGAGATTTCCATTTCCTGTTATTTTATAAGGTGAAGGTCATTCCGGCAAAGAGACGGTAAGCCTTGTTATTTTTGGTTAATCAATATTTTGTTGTATTCCTTGCTTTGTTATTTACTTGAACTCATATTTGCACCTCGAATAACCAGCATGAACGAATATTAATTCATGTTATTGTTATATCATCACAAAAATTTTCCTAAATTGTAAATAATGAGTATCGCCCAGTTTGACACTTCAATCATCAATGAATCATTGAGTGTCTTCGACATAATTTCATAAATGCCTTCACATGAATGATTTCTGTAACTGTTGTCCTGCTGAAAGAGTAAATTCAATTGTGTATTCCCCTGGCCCATTGATAGACTGCGACGTTTTGAGATTCCGGATTATCGTAGAATGTCATAGTAAATTATAAATTTTAAGTAAATAAAATTCGAATATAGCCTACAGTACATGGTAGATCAGGTAGTAATCCCTTTGGGGATTCTGTCGCGGCCGTTTTGTCGTATTGCCCCGCCAGAATCCCTTGTCAAATCTTCAAAGTTTTATTAGGGAAAATCTGCGCTTTGGTGACAGGCTCACTTGATTCTTGAAGAAAATTTTAAATAATAAATACCAGTCAATCAGTACGACAGTAGGTTATGTATCGTTTCTAGACATATTTTTCTTTGAATCCAAACATTTTTTGGGGTTTAAAATCCCAAATAGAAATTGAATATCACATATTTATTCTGGCAAACAAGTACTTTTTGCCTGAGTTTGAATGGCGGACTAGTTTACGTTAGAGGCTATAGTCTGTAACTCTGTTCTATGGTTGCTCTTCGTACAGTACAAACGTGGTGTTTATTCTGTCAAACGCTCTACACTGTGAAAATGATGACAAAAAACACCCAAAAACATTGTGATTCTCTTTCTAACTGTAGTGTAATCATACACAAAATTTCGCTCTACACTATGGCAGCATATTTCTTTGACATCGAGAAACTCTGAGACACCGTCAGCTGAAGCGTTTGGGATAATACGTCTCCATGGGGTGCCTAGATTAATTAACTATCCCTACAGCCTCATACCCTACAGGTAATAAACAAGATGTAAATCCATGTCTTGTTAGACAGAGAATATCACAGTTGCTTCGATGATGTCATGTTCAGTTGTACCCATGCATATAAATAAACTCTGCCCTTCACTAATGGTTGTTAATTGTACTACTACTAAAATTATGACATGAAACATTGAAAGTTACAACGTCTTTTTCGAGAGCTTTGAAATTGATTTGCTTAATTATCCTAAGCAGACCAAGGACGCGTGATGTGCCAATCATTGTTGGCTGCATGCTAAACTTTGACCTTAATAGTACATGTAACTGTTGATCCATCTTGAAAAAGAACTTGTCAGATTAACTTTACTTACATTTGATTTCCAACAGAAATTACACAATTATCCTGTATTTCATAGGTGTCATAGTGGTGTAGTAAACGTAAATATCTCTGTCTCTCTCTCTCTCTCTCTCTCTCTCTCTCTCTCTCTCTCTCTCTCTCTCTCTCTCTCTCTCTCTCTCTCTCTCTCTCTCTCTCTCTCACACACACACACACACACACACACAAATTCGAAAATATTGACAAATATCTTAATATTTTTAACTGTTTACTTCAACTAGATTTTACATTGTTTATTTTATTCAAAATACGACTGACAGAAACATGACTCTAAAACTTTCAGTGCTCACCTGAAATTGACACCAATCCAGTATGAGCGTGTACATGTAATAGATTGTTTTAAATACAGTCCAGCATTTCAGACCTACTATTTTATCAAACATTAAAAAGAAATAGTAACATTGTATAATTGTGATGATAGTTGATTCACATACACGTGTATCTTCGAGTCTGTGGCTGAATACACAAGTGCAAAAAAAGTATACAAGTTATCTCCCTCAATTTCATAAGAGCGATATAAAAATCATGTGTGAAATGTTGCATCTCTTTTTCAATAGATTTTTTAAATTTCTGTAACCAAATCAATAAAGATGCACATCTGCCCTTATTTTTATTTTCAAAAGTCAATAATTTTTAAGTAAATGATTTTAAGACATTTGGAAATGAAAGAAAAAGGAATTCAAGCCTAGGCAAAAAGTATGTGTCTGTCAGAATAAACATGTGATATTTCTATTTCTATTTGGAATTGCAAACAAAAAATGTTTGGATTCAAAGAAAAATATGTCTAGAAACGATAGATGACCCACTGATTGACTGCCATCAAGGTATTTGGGAAAATACCGAAATGTACTGGAATGTACCGAAATGTACCACAAAAAGGTCGAAATGGAGGGTAAAACTGTATGCTATTTTGAGATTACAGACACATTTTTATTTACCTGAATTAATATCAAATCAAAATATTTAAGTATAATGGCAGAAATATACCAAAATGTACATGCATTTTAAGAGGTATGTCCTGCATTTCACAGCCAAGTGTATGGTTGATATTGGGTTATTGCGCTAATATAATCAAATATTCGGGTTTGGTATTAATCCAGCTGAGCTGTGTTAAAATATGTTATTTGTCTTACTTGTATTTCAGCAGCCTTACCTTTCATTTTGACTCTGTAATGATACATTTCGGTGTTTTATATACATTTCGTTATTTCATCATTAATGTACATTTCGGTATATTTCCGCTATTATACTCAAATATTTTGATTTGATAGTAATTCTGGAAAATGAAAATGTGTCTATATTCTCAAAAATAGCATACATTTTAGTAGTTTTACCCTTCATTTCGGCCTTTTTGTGGTACATTTCGGAATTTCATGTACATTCCAGTACATTTTGGTATTTACCCCTACCCATCAATAGGTATTGAGATAGTCCTATAATAAAATCTTTGTTGGTTGAAATTGTTTGCTTATAACGGTTTTCATCGGATGTTTATTTTTACTATTAATGCCAAACCATGTGGTACAGCATAAGTCGATAAAGAAGTTGAAAGCAAACCAATGAAGAATTATATTATAGGACTATGTGATGATGTGAGAAAAAATAAACATGAAGAATGCAGGTTCAATCGCCCTGATTCAAGTGTGCTCTGAGTTCATTCGTCCTGGGTTGTTTTACCCTTAATTTATAATTATCATATATCATACAAGCTGAAGTAGAAGCCTGAGTTCATATGTTATATATGTGTCTGTAAATATACATACCGTTACTTATCAGTACATTAAGAATCTAGGCAAAATGAGTTAGGGCGAACTGGAATCAGGTCAAAAGAGCATGAATATATCAAATAATAGCTGTATAAATTTACGATAAACTGGTAGCTGTGGTATGGCACCTACATGTATTGTCAGACACTATCTCACTGCACGTCAACAAAAAGATTTTTTATATATTTTATGAATACATTGTCTTCTTTTAAGCAATAAATAAGTATTGGCAGCGATATATATAAAGCTAGTCTAAGTCACATTAGATAGGAAATTTAGAATTTAATTTACAATGCAGTTGGTTGTCCAATTCCCCTAAAATGCGCTGATATCAATAGAAAACAAAAACGTTTATTCTAATCCTCAATCTTTTCTACATACGACTTTAACAGTAACAGGCTTTCTAATATTTTTTATTTCACTCTTAATAATGGTTATGTAGTACAATCTGAGTAGTAAATACATAACTGTTGGGGTGGGCGTAGTTTTTATCATGAGCATGCAGAGTGCACAAATGATTCAAACCATGCCCACCCCAATATTGCCGTTACTACAAGATTGTACATGAGATGACTGACTTGTCACATATTTTTGCATATGGATTATGCAAATGAGCATGTGCAGTATTTTGCAGAAAATATATTCAAGCATCTACACAAATTCTAAGTCCAACATTCAACAAATCAAGGTGGAGAGTGCATCTGACTCAGGGAAGGTTGATCTGGACTCTTTCAATATACAATGTATATGCAATGTACAGTACAAACATGGTGTTTATTCTGTCAAACACTCTACTTATTGTAGAGTGAAATACAGCACTGGATGGTGAAACTAAGGATTTTTAGTGTGCAACCCTAGAAAAACACTACAACGCCATGAAAAATAGTGTAAAGGATTATCGCTCAAAATGAAACACTTGACACTTCAATATGAAATAAAAATAGTTGAGCTTACATGTACCTGGACAATTAATCTCTGAGTGTTAATTCTTTGGACATCCTGTTTTTATAGAACAGTGCCAGTATTTACTTTCATAATAATAAAGAGGAAAATAGTAATCATTTTATTGTGCAATTTGATCAGACCAAATGAGACTGGAGTTGAAATTTAGTTCCGATATATTACATGTAAGTGTAATATATTGCTGGTTCATCTGGGATCAAGTTGCTGTCACTAATACATTTTAATATTTATATTTATTAATATTTTAATACCATAAGTATATCAGCAGTTCTCCTATATAAGTATAAATAGTATCATTTTCAGATTCTGTAAAACTCTACTAAAAATGAAAGTTTGATCGCTGTATGTATAACAATAACGGAACACATTTCTGTCTCCGTAAGAATTAAATAGTAAAATAGTAAATAAATAGCGTAAAATGCAATAATGGAAAATTAAATAGGCCTAGATCTACTTCTTTCCTCGGTAAGTAAAGACAAAATCCAAAAACACTAATTATATAATAGGTAAACATAAAGTATGTCATTTCTTAATACCCATACCCTAATACAGAGATGAATTTGTTTTTATCCAGGGGGCCACCTGGGTCCTTATGATTAAATTTTAAAATCTACTAGCCCAACTAAGAATTTTATTAGGGGCCCAGATTTTTTTTAATTTGAAATAGTTTCAGAAAATTCTAGCTTTTCACAAAGTAGCTTATTTTATGTCCACACTTATGACAGTACATGTATCTTTAAAATAAATTAAAATAACAGTTTTTTACCAATCTTTTTACTGAGTTGCAATGTATTCCTTTGAATGAGACACTGCATGCGACAGATTTGAACTGTGTGATTTAGTCTCCAAAACCAGAAAATACTTTTGAAAAATGTCGGAGCTATAGATCAATCAACTCCTGAGATTTAGGTTGGGGTCAAATGATCAACCTAAAGAACTCAAAATCAATTTTTGTAAAAAAAAAAAAAAAAAATCGTTATTTGATCTCAAAATAACACCTTTCTGAAAAAAATACATGTATGTAAAAACAAATGAAAATATTTTGATATTATTTATAATTTCCAGAATGTTCATGTATGTACACTTAGCTTACCAATATTAATTAAAAACCAAATCATAATTAAGTTTTAGAGTTTTAACAGGGCTCAAAATTTATATGCCTGGAACATGGTCCTGTGTAAAAAATACATTTTCAACCATATTTAGTACCTGTAAACATGACTTGATGAAGGTGTGGTGCGATCTCAGTGGCATTATTTTAATTACATGTACCGGTACTTAAAACCTACTACAGAGGCATGTTCAAATTCAACTGATTATATTTCAAAACCAATCAATGTTTACAGAACATTTTTATGGAAATTGAGATATACATGTAAAATTTGAAAATGTTAAATTAATTATATTTCAGTGTTTTTTATTTTGTTGATATTGTAAAGATATTATCATACCAAAATGGTTTCGGTAATGACCTGTTTTGGTAATGACATTTATCTTAAAATTTCATTTGATATAAGCGGCAAGAAAGTTTGCTAAGTGGAAAATTTGAGCGATTTATCATTTGAACATACTCAATAGTATTTCAGTGCTAGGAAAGAATAACGGTCATAACATTTTTCATAATTTCATAATTCTCAAATAGAGTAGACCGAACATTAGGTAATGACAATGAAAAAACATACGCAAATGATGTACAGGTAGAATACGTACAGTCATATTTCTCGCTGCCATCTTCCGTGGGCATAAAATTGCCTGGTTGACATTTAGTTTTTTTTTTATTAATAGACTTTTATTATGGTCTATTATTTTTATCAACTTTTGATTTTTGTGGTAGTTTATACATGTACTTTTGTACAGCACCCATGTGACATAAGGAAAAGGGTCAACTCCGACACTTCAACTCACTTTTTAATATATTTTTTTCAAAGTCCTAACATTTTTTGTAAATGTCCATACATTTCATATTTCAACCTTTATGTATATGAATATTTCTTTATTGAACGGTTGTATACTTGATTGTTTTCAGACACAAAAATGTGCCATAATGGTAGAATGACCAACACACACTTATTGACTCAACATCACAAGCATCAACATTATTTTATTTTCAAGAGACAACACACACAGGGTTCAACATTATTTTATTTTCAAGAGACAACACACACAGGGTTCAACATTATTTCATTTTAAAGGCAAACACACACAAGGCTCAATGTTTTTGAAGGAGAATAAACAAGTTTCAAGGGAAATTTTAATCCTCATACAAATTGACGTTCTCAATGAGAAGGCACATAGAAACACTCTATTGAATTACTATCCATATTTGCTGAATGTATCAAAGATTTTTAAAAAATATCTGTGAAGTCGGGGAAGGGGGGAAACATTTTCCCTTGGTTGTGTTGGCCAATAACAAGGATACAATGTACTATTTAATCAAATTATTCTTGTATAAAGTGATCTGCTTTGCCTTGTTTGTATAATGAAGTTGTACATGTGGCATGGCCTAGTTTGTATAATGAAGTTGACATGTGGCATGGCCTAGTTTGTATAATGAAGTTGTACATGTGGCATGGCCTAGTTTGTATAATGAAGTTGTACATGTGGCATGGCCTAGTTTGTATAATGAAGGTGTACATGTGGCATGGCCTAGTTTGTATAATGAAGTTGTACATGTGGCATGGCTGAGTTTGTATAATGAAGGTGTAGTCTGTTGTACATGTGGCATGGCCTAGTTTGTATAATGAACTTGTAGTTGTACATGTGGCATGGCTGAGTTTGTATAATGAAGGTGTAGTCTGTTGTACATGTGGCATGGCCTAGTTTGTATAATGAACTTGTACATGTGGCATGGCTGAGTTTGTATAATGAAGGTGTACATGTGGCATGGCCTAGTTTATATAATGAAGGTGTAGTCTGTTGTACATGTGGCATGGGCACATTACAATGTAAGTGTATTTTCAGTTTTGATCTATTGTGACTTTGCCACACGTATTGTCTGATTAACATAAGATGGTGGAGCGGAGTAACTTTTTGATTATCATACAGATGATCCTACTCACTTTTAGGTTATGACAAACTGCACAGAAAACATTTTATTATCCCCTGGCGACGAGTCACAAATGGGATATAAATGTACATGTAGCCAGGGATATGCCCGTACATACATGTCTGTTCTATATTTGTCCAGAGCATAACTCTCAAACCATGCATGATAATTTCATCAAAATTCATATCAAGACCACATCAAGGTGGAGTGCATTTTGCAAGAACAGTAACTCTTGCTTCTGTTTTCACAGAGTTATTTCCCTTTGTAAAAATATTTAAGTTTTCCCCTGTTCAATTCATAATTCATGTTCATCATCACGATTCTGCCACGAGTGGATAAGTATCGTTTGCAATGCCTTGATCATCTTATGTATGGTGACAAGTAGGTCTAAGGTTACTCTAGTCAGTGAAATTTTTGATGTTATGCTTCATCACTTAACTCATTCACCCCTAAAGACACATTTGTACTGGTCTAAGTCATTGATTTATAGAAGAGTCCATTGTTTTTCAGGGGTTGATGAGTTAAAATTCAACACAACCAGTCTTATTAAGATAGGATTTATAAGACTTCACCTGGCCAGGTTATGGATTTTACTATTTTATATGTGAAGCTTGATGATGTAGGTTAAGTACTGTACATGTATATGTATATGAAGCTCGGGTGAATATTGTTGCCACCATATTTCCTTTAGAGACCATGTTTCTGTATTTCCATGAGCTGTACAAAGTAGTAAGGTGTTTATCAGGTTAGCCTACACTGTACACTGTACACTGTAAAAAATGTATGATGTACATAGGTACATGTACATACATGTATGTATATTAGCGATTTGATTTAGGCAATTTGTGAAACATAAACAACCAAAAGCTGAAGATTTATCCTAAAACCTAATGGAAATTATAACACAGGAAATGTTACAATTATGTACGTTGTACTGTAAAATTGGTTTAAAATCTGCTGATGTATGTGGGACATTTATCACCTTTTATCCAGCTGGTTGTAAAAATTTACAGCTGCAGGGAGGCCCATTGTGGTCATTTACTGAGTAAATCTTGGAACACTTTTATTGTCCCGATCTACAAGTTTTTTTTTAATGTGCGAAGGCCTTCAACAGGTAGAATGTCTACATACTTTATATGTCAGGTCACTATTGACGGTTTTTAATAGATGAGTCATTTGTTCACACATATATCATCACTATTTATATACGTTTTACACTTTGACATAATCAAATTATGCAAACAAAATTGACATAATCCTTCAGAACCTAGTCAGAGTAAACGACATACATTTTGTACATGTATGTTCTGTTGGGTTCAGTGGCGGTTTACATTGTATGTCCCACTGACTCAACAATTTCTAAGTTATACATACAGCTGTATGTTGTATGGTGGCACCGCTATACATACAGCTGTATGTTGTATGGTGGCACCGTTATACATACAGCTGTTTGTTGTATGGTGGCACCAGCTTTTAATGATGGAGAAGAGAAGCCAGTTACAATGCACACATACATACATGTAGTGTACCTGTGAAGAGACCACCGGCCATCTTCATGTAAAATAAGCTTAATTATTCCCCCTGTCTTAACTTACATTGTATGTACTCCCAATGTTTACATATAAATCTTCCACACCATAAATATCATTTTATATGCTGGTGATTAATTATTGCCCGAATCTTAGATCCTCCCACTGTTTACATGTACCATTATACCACATACTACATGTATAAATCATCTTGATGGGAAAGTGAACATTTTGACTCATTTGAATCTGAAGTACATGTAGAAAGGACATCTGCATCATTCACACATTCTGTGTATATAAATACCTGCCCTGGGGAGATACAGCAACTATTTTAAAAGTCGTATTGTAAATACATGTACACATTGGTGATATAACATGTGTAATAGATCTGTACTGATATAACACATGTATCATAAGCTAGCTCAGTAAACTGGCAGAAAAACTCATTCATATGATAGGATTCAGATGTGAGTGGAATTCCCCAGCTATCGGTCAGGCAGATTTATGTAAGGTGTCTTGTGTATGTGTGTATGTAGATAAGATTAATTATAATGAGGTTTGTTTTGGAATTATGATACATGTATTGCTGTCTGTATAACACAAGATTTGTGTACATGTGGCTTATGTGAGCCTAAAGCTGGGACAGGTGGTGTTTTGTAATTACTTCTGCATTCTGTACTTGTGATGTGTCTAGAATTACTTACATACATATAAACATAACTGTATTGCCTACATTTTGTTTATATGACTGTGTACATGTATATGCCAGCATACATGTATATTTAAGTTTTGTGTAACCATAGTACATACATTGTATATGTACAGTAGAAAGGACAGTACATTACCGATATTCCTGGATTTTTATTTTTGTCAAGTTGACCTCATTCATTACAGATTGAAGTGTTCTGTGCTGTAATAAGTGTTTTTGGATATTATAAATTTACTATTTTGTTCAAGAACGCAGATTGACAACACTCCCGTAAATTCTGGACCAAACACAACTTGTGTCAGAGGTTATTTAAAGACAAGGTAAAGATTTGATGACTAATTAATTTTCAATTGTTGTCGTTTGGCAAGTTACCTGTTTATTAAATCCTAGATTATATTTTGGCTAGGTACAGAATTACAGGTTTACAAAATGTATGATGCATACATGTAGGTAATTACTTCTAAGTGCATGTATGTATACAAATATTGAAATATGATATAATCTGCTATTTTGAGTTTATGTACTCATTTTGTGTACATGTACATTATCATGCTGTAAATTACGTAATTATAATGTACAAATGTTGTAAAAAAATAATACCTCTACATGTATTTTTCTTTTTTGTTTCCTTAACCCTTTCAACCCTACAGGCCACAATAGATTGGTCATAAACAATAGAAAGAGCATACCATTCAGATATGCAGGGGGTGGTTAAAGCTTTGTTTTTCTCATTGGTAGGTACATGCATATGTAATGATGTATGTTACGCTTAATGATTTTTCCTTTGTATTTGTGTTTGCGTAATTATGTCATTTCAATCACCTTTTTACATCTTTTCAATATACATGTATGTTAAAATTACACCTTTTCTATACGGTACGTGATCTTAATACATAAATACTTGAATGCTGAGTTATAGACTTTTTATTATTGTTTTATCTTTTTGTTGTAACTTGCTGAAATTATGCTCTGCCTCAACTCTGCTTGTAATTATCAAAACATAAGTGTACCTGAGAATAAGATAATGTTACAACTCGGGGACTTTCCACCCTATCATATGGGACAGAAATAAGGCCCCATCCCCAATGCTAAAACAAAGCATTTTTTCCCAATTCAAATCAATGACTTAGACCAGTCCAAATGTGTCTTTAGGGATGAATGAGTTAAACATTCAATTTCTGTTATAATATTTCATCTGTAATATGAAAATCAATTCTGATACACAACTTAAAAGGGCATTAGCTGTGGAATATTTTTTTGCATTTTTTACTAAATGCATTTAGACTGATATACAATGACAAAAAAGAGATATACACAGGCATAAAAATTCTGAAATTCCTATATACAGTGAAACCTGTATATAGGGGCCACCCAAGGGTCCAGAAAATATTGACCTTTATGTGCAGGTGACCCTTATACACAGGTTCAATTTAGTTGAAATATGGAGTCAAGGGACTTGAAAAAACTGGCCTTTATAAACAGGTAATCCTTATATAGAGGTGGCCGCTATAGCAGGTTTTACTGTACATGTATTTTGTGAAAAGTGTTTGAGAAAACCAGGTTTGGCACTTTTTCAATTATCAGCCTTACTACATGTATTTGTATATAAATACCACACTGAACCTGACCTTATTTCCACAAATATATAGGAATATAAGATTTCCTATATATGCCTGTTTATAGCTCTTTTTTTGTTATTGTACAAAATGTACATGTAGATCACAGGATTTAGGGAATTACTGCTTGTGTAGATGTAGATCACAGGATTTAGGGAATTACTGCTTGTGTAGATGTAGATCACAGGATTTAGGGAATCACTGCTTGTGTAGATGTAGATCACAGGATTTAGGGAATCACTGCTTTTGTAGATGTAGATCACAGGATTTAGGGAATCACTGCTTGTGTAGATGTAGATCACAGGATTTAGGGAATCACTGCTTTTGTAGATGTAGATCACAGGATTTAGGGAATTACTGCTTGTGTAGATGTAGATCACAGGATTTAGGGAATCACTGCTTTTGTAGATGTAGATCACAGGATTTAGGGAATTACTGCTTGTGTAGATGCTGTCTGACTTCTGTGTGTAATATCATTTCTGGATGTCAATACAAAATTGCAATAAGAATAACTTAATTTATCATAACTACCAGAACATTTTACTTTGATTTCTAGTGCAAATATTTTTCTTCCCATAAACTTTCCCTGACATTGAAATTTTCATCTGTGATTTATTAGATATACATGTACATGTACCTCTATAAAACCATGAAATAGATAAATAATGACAATATTAACAAAGTGTACAAATGGACTTGAATAATGGTTTTACTGTCTTTGATATTATCAATGATAAACAAATCTGTTTACACTACTTAAGTACATATGTATATACATTGAGTTTGTGCTTGTGCATAAAAATCCATGAATGCATCACACAGTCGGTCATTTTTATTTAGTAATCACATTTACGCACTAAATTAGCTTTAAAAACATGGGAGACAGTATTTTCTTCATCTCTGTTTCTGTCAAAATATTATTTTTATCAGTTGGCAGATTCTGCAAAAGCTCTGTTAAAACACTTCAAGAAACCTGTGAACATGTAAAGTGGGAGGGGCTGGTTATAATACCATTTTACACACCTTCTGTATACTTGATTGGTAGTAAGGAAATGACTCTCAAGATTTAGGATATAGTTAACAGCGATAAAAGTTGATAATATGTGAGATGTAGTTCATTGTATACAGAAATACCAGTATATATGTTTGTACAGCGCATATATACATGTAAATATACTGTGTGGAGCCAGCTAACATTACAGTTCTATGTGAAGAGATAAAAACCACTAAGCCCTGAAATATTTGTGTGTGTTGGACTGCTGTAGTTGTCTGTGTTTTATATTCCTGGCGTATAACTGCTGATTCTTAAAATAGTAACAGCAGAACACTAGGTATGTTGTAAGCTGTATCATTATTTTTATCTGATAATTACTTTCACCTGTGATTGATTAACAGCTGTAAGTTAGCAAAGGTGAGATACATATGGAAGTGGTTTTTCAGGTAAATATATGTGATTTTGTAAATTTTACATATTAGACTTGTAGGTAAATATACATGTATATATACTACTCAAAGTTTGCTGAGCACCAAATTTTTTTTTTTTTTTCACAATTATCAACATACCCATCTTTAGCATTATCATTCAAATTCTAAATATAAAATACCATCCCCCCCAAACACATTGCATGTACAAATGTACAACAAAACATTAATAACTGGCAGACAGCAAAATATATGTACAAAAATATTATTGGTGCGCAAACTTTGAGTAGTATGGTATACATGTACACACATGGTTAATTAATGCAGATACCGGTACTTGTGAACTCAAAACACACCGTCTTTATACAGTATACGTGTACAATGAAATACTGTAATTAATACTCTGGTAAAGTCTTGTGTTAGCAGTTGATGTGCTATGATTCACACGTAAAGTTTTTTATTGCAATTTTAATTTGATTTCTTTTGCTAAATTTACAGTGTCCAAATTGCGATATACAACTTATTTATATGCCAATGTACATGTATATATGTACATGTATCTCCAAATCAAATTGTATTTTAATGAAATAGAAAGATCACAGTCTACTGTACAATGTACACATGATATATTTTCTAGTTCTCCCCCAGGGACATGTGTAACACTTTTGGTATGCTGTTTGCTATGTACATGTATATTTACAACACTTTTGGTATGCTGTTTGCTATGTATAATTACAACACTTTTGGTATGCTGTTTGCTATGTATATATTATTGTTGACCACTAGTAGTAGAGCATTCAACTTACAAAATAAAAGGTCCCGGGTTCAATTCCTTGACCAGGTGATACCAAAGACCAAAGGTAGTGACTTTTCCTTCGCCAAGCGCTCGGTATATGAAGAGAAAGTCACAAGTCTATTTTTTCAGATGAGACTTAAAACTGAGGTCCTGTGTCACGGAAGGTGTGGCAAGTTAAACAGAGCCCTCACTGCATTGGTGTCAGTCCATAGTCTAGGCCAAAATTTGTGGCACTTCACCTAAAGCCAGTGACATCTCAATATAATCTTTGAAAATTTGTTGACAGGATGTAAAATAACAAACAAATTATTGTTCCTTTAAATTACCATGCTAGATTTAAAAATAAGTAATTTTAGTTAAATGTAGTAATTAAAGGTGATTTGGTTGTTCTTACACTGTACATGTACATCCTTAATTGATCAATTTTAGACATTCTACTGCATATATATTATTATACATGTATATGTTGTTTCAGAGCCATGTTTGTAAACATCTAAAAACTTGGACAGGTTTACTGTAGAAATGTTTATAATCATATGTATGTTGGTATTTACATCAATTATGTTTCATGATGGAAATATACAATATACTATATATAAATAACAGCAACAAAATCTTTATTTACCAGAAAATGTATATATGTATATATACAATCATATAAATTTCAAATAGACAAAATATTGAAAATTGTACATGTATTTAAAAATATGCGACTCAAGCCACCAATGCTGTGTCAAGTACTTGAAAGAAACCACATCCAACATATAATCCTGGGGAAATGTAAATGATATACACATTTTATTTTACATTGAGACAAGTAACTATACTTACAGGTAACTTAATATACTGTACTTTAAAATACAGGTAACTAATTATACTGTACTTACAAGTAGCTTATTATACTGTAGTTACAGGTATTTGTAATTATTATACTATACTTACAGGTAGCTTATTATACTGTACTTACAGGTAATATTATACATGTACTGTACTTACAGGTAACTGATTATACTGTACTTACAGGTATTTGTAATTATTATACTATACTTACAGGTAGCTTATTATACTGTACTTACTGGTAATATTATACATGTACTGTACTTACAGGTAACTGATTATACTGTACTTACAGGTATTTGTAATTATTATACTATACTTACAGGTGACTTATTATACTGTACTTACAAGTAGCTTATTATACTGTACTTACAGGTTACTAATTACACTGTACTTACAGGTAACTAATTATACTTAATGTATACCTACAGGTAAAACTAATTGTATTATACTTAAAGGTAACTAATTACACTGTACTTCATGTACTTACAGGTAACAGATATAAGCAGACATGGAAGTGCCACACCTGAAGTCTAACGTACAGGATATAGATTTAGATGACTTAGACAAAATCTTATCAGAACTTACAGCTGAAGAAATTGATGAACTGAATGGTGATTTTGATCCAGATGTAAGCACAATAGTTTTGCTCATCTCTAGGGTATATGAGTGTGGTAAGATGTGCCTGTGCTGTTGTGTTAGCTTTAGTGTTGATGTCCAGTTAAGAAGATCTCTATGGTGTATGAGAGGGGTAAGGTGTGGCTTTGGTGTTGAAGTCCAGCTAAGAAGATCTCTAGGGTGTATGAGAGGGGTAAAGTGTTGCTTTGGTGTTGAAGTCCTGTCAAGAAGACTGGTTTAGTCAGGTTAACCTGTTTCAGTTGATCATACATCACCTAAACTTGAATTACATTTATACAAACATGTGCGTGCCTTTTAGTTCTAATATCATGCTTTACTTCAGATGCTGGGCCAGACCTCTATGCCCCTTGACCTTAGAAAATTTCCAGTAGTTCATATTCTGTTCTAAATCTCTGCAACAGGTGCACATATTGAAATGAAATTTAACATACAGATACACCATGAGAATATCTAGGTCAAGTCCATATTTGGTTACCATCAAACAATTTTTGACCGAGTTAGGCCCTATGAACTTTGAAAATAATTTACAGTTTCCATTTATGGGGAAGGGGACATAACTGTTATACAAACAGCTCTTGTTATTTTATTGTCAAAAATGACCCAGTTTGGGATTATATTTCCAATTCTGTAGTAAAGAAGACTGGTAATGACTGAGGTAATGTTTATTGGAGGATTAAAATATGTATGTGTGAAGCAGGCTTTGTAATCTTTGATTTCTCTATGTTTTTGCTGAATTTTCTACTATGAGCTTGAATACTGTCTAAGAGTTCAAATGATAACATACTTCTGTCTGTGTTCTCCTTCACCAGTAAAATGTTTTAAACAACAGCAGAGAATGTACTCTTCATCATGTATTTTTACAGACATTTAATTTTTTTCCACTTAACATTTTCACTCTATATGGATATTCTATCATGTAAAGTGAAAATGTTAAGTGGAAAATTAAATGTCTGTGAAAATACATGATACTATAACATGATAATGATGCTAAAATAATTTTTGAATTCCCACCAATGTATTTAGTGTCAGTATCGATGTGGTCTGGCTGACAGATACATGTTAGATTCTTAATCCTTATTGGACAAACATGTTCATGGGCTCCATTTTCCCTGACCAGTTTCCCTGACCATTTTCCCTGTCATATATTTTATCGCATTTGAAGTTGCCACTAAAATTATCATTCCGTTACAAAACTCTCAGATTTGTTCCATTGAGCAGACGTTTGTTTGTAAACAATAGCAGCTGCCGGCAAAGATATAATATTGATTGTTTTTGAATTTTAGAATAGTTTGTTGCCTCCCCATTTAAGATGCAAAGATCAGACCGATAAATCGGCTACAGGTCCATATGACAGAAGAAAACTGATAGCATTCTTAGAGAAAAAAGCCAAAGAAGAAAAGGACTGGGAACAGAACAAGCCATACATCAAGGAGACAAAAGGTAAACACATTTTGTCTTTATCATGTTTTATGCCACACTAAATAAATCGGAGACAGTCAGTATATAGATGTGGCGTGAATACCTTAGTTATATTTTACCCAGGAAAAACCACTGGTCTTCTTAAAATAAACAAGCATACTCCCATATATAATCAGTGTAGACAAGATGTTTTGAGTCTAGGACAACTAGAGGTTAGTGATATTATAGTTTTAATGTTTTACCCTAACTTAAATGTATGCTGTTGTTTTTTCCCCAGGGTAGGGATATTGTAGATAGGATAGGGATTCAGATTTATGATAACACACCATTCAACTTGTTGCTTTTCTGTTGTTCTAACATTTTGATCAGTATAAGATGTGACCAGTTCATACACATGACATCTTGTTGAAAGTGTCATAGCAGTCTGTGTACAGGTAGCAGATACAAATATCATAAGAGTACTAAAAGGGGTCACAACTGGGAACATCTTTGAAAATCTACTGATTAAACAGAAAATATCATCTTTTGGACATCTAATGTCAGGTTTGCTGTCACTCTAAGTGGATAGAATCAATGCCTTAGTTAGTCAGAGTTCACCTTGCAAGTTCCCATTTTAGGAAAGATCTTAAGTCTTAGACTTGCTCTTAGCTCTTATGACTTGCTTTACAAAGAATTAGGTTTTGTGATTTACAACCTATACAGGTCTTGTCTTTATGACTAATCAGAGGCAGTGATGAAACCTAAGTCCATGTTGAAAGTGTCATAGCAATCTGTGTACAAGTAGTAGATACAAGTATCATAAGAGTACTAAAAGCGGTCACAACTGGGAACATCTTTGAAAATCTATTAATTAAACAGAAAATATCATCTTTTGGACATTTTTGACTTTTAATGCAATGTTGACCAAATTTGCCAGGTGAGAGACATAGCTAAACTGTGTGCATAGTAAAGTTAAAGTGTGCGCAAAATATAGTTAAACTGTGTGCACAATATAGCTTATATGTGTGCACAAGAGTTAAACTGTTTGCACAGTTTAGTTAAACTGTTACAATATAGTTAAACTGTGTGCATAGTATAACTAAACTGCACACAATATAACTAAACTGCACTCAATATAGTTAAACTGTGTGCACAGTATAACTAAACTGCACACAATATAAACTAAACTGCACTCAATATAGTTAAACTGTGTGCACAGTATAACTAAACTGCACACAATATAACTAAACTGTGCACAATATAGTTAAACTGTGTGCACAATATAACTAAACTATGCACACAATATAACTAAACTGTGCACAATATAAATGAACTGTGCACACAATATAACCAAACTGTGCACAATCTAGTTAAGTTAAACTGTGTGCACAATATAAGTTAACTGTGAACAACATAATGAAAGTTATATTGCACACATAACTAAACAGCACACAATCTGATATTTGTTAAGGCCAATTAAAAAAATACTTTTGGTTCTCATACTCCGCCGCGTGCAAAAAGAAATTGCCGATGAAATCATTTTATTCACATTTCATAAAAAATCACCGCCACGTGGCAAGTAAAAATGTCAGTCATTTCAAAAGGCTTAAGTTTCGAAAATGATCCATTCCCTTCTATTTGTAGTTCAAAATGCATTTCTAAAACCCAATTAGAAACTAAAATAATTATTTTATTGACAATTCAACGTGTAAATCTTTACCTCATGTCCGAAAATGTCACAGAACACATCGTGTGTTTTCTGCTGTTGCTTGCAGTTTATGGAGGAAGTGGAAGTTGAGTTCTGAATGAAGGAACCGATACCGTACGGAACTGAATTTCAGGATGTGTTAAAATAATGATACATGTAACACTATATAGTGTATAAAAGTTTTAAAATCAGAATTAAATGTAGGTGAATGATAAAAGTAATATTAGTTACTGTAGATAAAAGTTTTAATAAAATACATAAAAATGGATAGCTATTGTTTTCAAAAATGACACATAATTACATGTAGTTACATTTTGTACAGCTTTGTAAAATAGTAATGATAATGATTGATGATTATTATAATGATGCATTTATAATTAATTTTCTTGTAGTTTCAAAACATTTTTATGTTTTGATAAATATATAATCTTTTAACTATTTTATGTTTTTGATGATATTTCAGTTTTAAAACCAAGTGAACAAGACAATCACACATTTTTTTGTTACAATTTATTGAAGGTCTCAATAAAAGACATTTTTTTTTGTTACGTAAAGTCTTCTTATTTTCTTGCCTTCAAGGTATATAAACAATAAATTGGAAATAAAAAATAAAATACAGTAGAACTTCGATGAGTCGAACTTCAATGAGTCGAATTTCTCGTTGTTTCGAACTTTTTACAAAGTCCCGATTTATTTCATTATATATCCTTAATAAAAATCAATTTATAAATCGAACTTTCATGAGTTGAATTTCTCGGTGTGTTCGAACAAAACTGGCAGTCCCATCGCTGTAAAAAACATCGAAAATTCATACAAATGAATCGAAGTCGAAGTTTACCTGTATACAAGATGTAAATTACCCGTGGCGATTTTCACACCTATCCGACTACGTTGAACAATGGACACGTGTTTATTGATAACCACCCAGGACAGTTTAAAAATAACAACATGATTTAAGTAATTAAAAGTAATAAGCAGACGCTAATAGATTATTGATTGTTTGCGACTTTGTCAGACCCAAATATGCAAATTACCGGCGGTTGTGTTGGTTGTTTACCATCTCGTAGCTTGGGTCATGATAAGTTACCGATTTGTAAAAACAAAACGAAATGACCCGATAATATACAGTAAACATTTTCTACTCAAACTCAAAGTGTCACTTGTAAAGAAAAAAACAACATGAAATGAACGGTATTTTTGATGTGAAAAAAAATATTTTAATGTGTAATGACTAGTGCTGCATGATACATCTATTGACTTTCGTTTTGTGTTGATAATTAAATTGGTGACAAAATATTTTAGCTTCTGTGTTTTTTTCTTAACTCTGAGTCAACGTTGTGTTTATCGTATAGGCGCTTGGATTATGATTTTTCTGCAGAATGTTTGGATTTATTCTCTGAGTACAAAATAAATACACTGTATCTACATTAAATAAGCCGTAAATGATTTTAGTGGATTCGATTCTAAGTCATGATCCCAGCACCTATACAGTTACACAGTCACGTACAATAGATTTTTTGTGTGACATGTCATTATGGAGTAAATTTTAGATTTCTCGATCACCATTCATGAGTCGAAGTCCCGATGTTTCGAACTTTTTAGACGGTCCCTTGAACTTCGACTCATCGAAGTTCTACTGTACCTACCTACCTTGCCCATTTTTGAAGGCTGTCTGAGAACCAGAAATTTTTTTTTTACGTGGCCTAAATTGTGTGCACAATATAACTAAACTGTGTGTACAATGTAGTAAAAAAAATATTGCATCGTATGTCATGGAAGAGGTGCCATAGTGATAGTTCCTTTGGCAAGCTCACTGCTTTTAAAATGAGTTAATGTCATGTAATGAGATTTTAGCCAAAGATCTTGTGTCACAGCAGACATGTCAAGAACTCCCGCCATATGGGCAGAAATCTATAACACAGGTCAACATTTGTGACACTTCATCTTAACTGATCAATCCCTGAAAAACAATGAACTCCTGTAAATCAATAACTCAGACCAGTCCAAGTGTGTCTTGAATGTGGGACAAATTTGTTAAGTTGTTGAAGTTTCAAGTGAAGGATTCTTGGAAGGAAGAATGTAATGTTTCCCTTTTTTGCAATTTCAGGTAAAATTTGGAAGCCTAAAGAAGAACCAATATCGACAGAGATAAGTGAGGAGGAACATACAGAATGGGATGAAATCTTGAACCAGGCTTCAGAAGAAGAACTTGTTGATTTAGCAGGTAACCAGTCTATTATCTTGAATCAGGTCAACAGTAAGTCTGATTTACCTGAGCTAGCTAAATTACAAAGATTGATGTCTACTGGAGCTTGCTAATTTACAAAGATTGATGTCTTCTGGAGCTTGCTAATTTACAAAGATTCAAGTTTACTCTAGATAGCTTATCTAAAGTTATTAAAGTTTACCTGAGTTAGCTTAGAAAGAATGATATTTAGCAGAGTTAGCTTAATTAAAATGATTAAAGTTTACCTGAGTTAGCTCACTTAAAACAATTAAAGTTTACCTGAGTTAGCTCACTTAAAACAATTAAAGTTTACCTGAGTTAGCTTACTTAAAACAATTAAAGTTTACCAGAGTTAGCTCACTTAAAACAATTAAAGTTTACCCAAGTTATCTTACTTAAAGCAATTAAAGTTTACCTGAGTTAGCTTACTCTAAATAAATTAAGTTTACCTGATTTAGCTTACTTAAAGCAATTAAAGTTTACCAGAGTTAGCTTACTAAAAGCAATTAAAGTTTACCTGAGTTAGCTTACTTAAAACAATTAAAGTTTACCCGAGTTAGTTTACTTAAAACAATTAAAGTTTACCTGAGTTAGCTTACTTAAAACAGTTAAAGTTTACGTGAGTTAGCTTACTTAACACAATTAAAGTTTACCTGAGTTAGCTTACTTAAAGCAATTAAAGTTTACCTGAGTTAGCTTACTTAAAACAATTAAAGTTTACCTCAGTTAGCTAATTTAAAATAATTAAAGTTTACCTGAGCTAACTAACTTAGAAATATTAGTGTTAACGTGAGCTAGCACACTTAGAAAGATTCAAGTTTTACTGAATTTGAAGCTAAAAAATCAACATTATACCACAATTTATTTATTTTACAGCTGTTTTGGGTTTCCATGGCATGCTGAATCAGACACAGTATTATGCTGGACTTGAGGATGTCAGGATTGAGGGTGGAGGATTTACAGGTGTGTACAAGTAAAATAACTGTAGTATATGTCAGAAAATGTTATCTTAAGTCACTAACCTCATTGTTTACAATATTTCCTTTCTGCTTATGTTATTTCCTTATTGTTTCTTTTTTTTTTTTTCTTTTTTTTTTTATTTCAGATCAAAAATCTGAAAACAGTTTGATAACTGAAATATAAATGATGAAAATATGATGCTAAAATACCAATCTACCAATAACAAAGCTCTCTCCTTTAAAAATAAGTAACATAATCGAGCGTGTATAATCCGCATTTATGTATTATCTGCACCCCCCATTTCAGCATCAGATCTCGGAGAGAGAAAAAGGTGTTCATGCATTTAGACTTACTCAACATGACCATTACTGGGGCATTAGTATGACTGAAAATCGTTGTACAAAAAGGCAGTGTCATGAACAGATTTTTGTTTTAAATATCATTCCTTAGATCGGTATTTTACAGAAATGGATAGATATTTTGTAAATATTAAGAGGAAATATGATAAAGTAATGATTTGAAATAAATGCAAAACTACATAATTGGTATCTGAATTACAAAACTACAAGATACTACATATGCTCTTCCGTTAACTCCCTCATGTACAGTTACAATATGGCTGTTCGCTTCATCAGTCATTAGCACGGAATAATCAATAGAATTCGTGTTGTGATTGTTCATTTTTTCAATAATAACATAAAACTCTATGAGGAAGGTTAATATCACAAACAGGTAATGACTATTCTTATTCCTATGACTATTTTACAATTAAGGTCATTGCCTGGTTAGCATTCAGCAATTGGAGAGTGTCATTCAAAAGCCTAGACCTCGGCTCTTTGCAACTATTTTGGCTATTTGTAAATTGAAATACATATACTCTGAAGAGAAGATTACATTATCTAACATTTATTCACGATCACGGTAGATAAATATATTTATATTACATGCATACTGAAAGCAATGATGAAATCAAAAACATTGTCAGGTTTACCATCCAATGACAATTTCTCCTACAGTAGTCCTGAAGAAAAATTTGCCCCAAGAACCTGTTGTACTGTATTATCCACACCCCCATCCCTGAGACAAATTTTAGAGTGAAAGAGAGCGGATTATACATGCCCATTACAGTAATATTTGGAATTAATTGTAAAATGTAGAAAATATCACTTTTTTTAATGTATGACTAGACTACAATACTGTTACCATGTTGTATGTAATTATCCGTGTTACATATGATATATGACTAGACTACAATACTGTTACCATGTTGTATGTAATTATCCGTGTTACATATAATATATGACTAGACTACAACACAAGACTACAATACTGTTACCATGTTGTATGTATTTATCCATATTACATATAATAGTTGACTAGACTACAATACTGTTACCATGTTGTATGTATTTATCCATATTACATATAATAGTTGACTAGACTACAACACTGTTACCATGTTGTATGTAATTATCCGTGTTACATATAATATATGACTAGACTGCAACACAAGACTACAATACTGTTACCATGTTGTATGTATTTATCCATATTACATATATGCTCATCGTTCTTCTAGGTGTGGCGAAAGCCCAGGAGTTACTTAAGCTCCCAGAAGAACCACCAAATAAAACAGATGTTGAAGAAAGTCTTAAAAGAGTGAACAGTAATGACAAAGAACTTAAACACCTATAAATAAAGGTGACTAATTAAGGTTACAGACCCAAAGATAAGGGACCTTTAACACCCTAATCCTAGTAATATATAGGTAAGCTGAAGTTATTAAGGTTCCTGACCCAAAGATATGAACCTTTAACACCTTAATCCTAATAATATATAGGTAAGCAGAACTAATTAAGGTTACAGACCCAAAGATATGAACAATATACTGTTAGCATGAACTAATTAAGGTTACAGACCCAAAGATTATATCCTTAATAATATAAAGGTAAGCAGAACTAATAAGGTTACAGACCCAAAGATATGAACTTAATAATATATAGGTAAGCAGAACTAATTAAGGTTACAGACCCAAAGATATGAACCTTAATAATTAAAGGTAAGCAGAACTAATTAAGGTATTTACCCAAAGATATACCTTAATAATATAAAGGTAAGCAGAACTAATTAAGGTTACAGACCCAAAGATATCCTTAATAGGTGTAAGCAGAACTAATTAAGGTTACAGACCCAAGATATACCTTAATAATATAAAGGTAAGCAGAACTAATTAAGGTTACAGATCCCAAGATAAGGACCTTTAACACCTTAATCCTAATAATATATAGTAAGCAGTCTAATTAAAAGACCCAAAGATATGAAACTTAGTAATGAAAGGTAAGCAGAACTTAAGGTTACACCCTGAATCTAATAATAATAATATAAAGGTAAGCAGAACTAATTAAGGTTACAGACCCAACGATATGAACCTAATTAAGGTAAGCAGAAACTTAAGGTTACAGACCCAAAGATATGAACCTTAATAATATATAGGTAAGCAGAACTAATTAAGGTTACAGACCCAAAGATATGAACCTTAATAATATAAAGGTAAGCAGAACTAATTAAGGTTACAGACCCAAAGATATGAACCTTAATAATATAAAGGTAAGCAGAACTAATTAAGGTTACAGATCCCAAGATAAGGACCTTTAACACCTTAATCCTAATAATATAAAGGTAAGCAGAACTAATTAAGGTTACAGACCCAAAGATATGAACCTTAATAATATATAGGTAAGCAGAACTAATTAAGGTTACAGACCCAAAGATATGAACCTTAATAATATAAAGGTAAGCAGAACTAATTAAGGTTACAGACCCCAAGATAAGGACCTTTAACACCTTAATCTTAATAATATAAAGGTAAGCTGAACTAATTAAGGTTATAGACCCAAACAAAGATAAGGACGCGGATCTTAATAATATATAGGTAGACTGAAGTAATCAAGGTTACAGATGCCCCCTCCTCCCCCAGCCTAAAAAATAATAATAATATTCTTGTCATTAATGCCATTTGTGACTCTTAAGATCAAAATCAACAACATGTCTAAAGTGTTACTATAGAATTCAGGCTTCAGCATATGGGAGAATGATAAATGTATTATTATAAAAGATTCAGATTCTAACACAAGAAAGGAACATCATATTCAAAGGGGCATTAGTTGTGTTTTCAAAGCAAATTTTCCAATTTTTTTATTAATTTAATTACTTGTACTTGATGTACAATAAAAATAAGAGCTATACGTAGCCATGAAATATCTTATATTCCTATATATTCTGTGAAAATAAGGTCAGGTCCAGTGTTGTATGCATATACAAATAGTAAGGTTAAATGAATCAGTTGCAAGTGAAAAAATGTCAAACTGGGTTTCTCCAGCAATGTTCACATAAGAATATAATTATTTCTGTGCCTGTGCATGTTTCCTTTTTGTTATTGTATATCATTCTATAAAAGGAAAGAAACATTTATCAAAAAACACAGCTAATGCCCTTTGATGTATTTACATAAAAAATTCAGACTTTTAAGATTGAAAAGAAACGTCATATTTGATGTATAATTATAAAAAAATTCAGACTTTTAAGATTAGAAAGAAACGGCGTATTTGATGTATAATTATAAAAAAATTCAGACTTTTAAGATTAGAAAGAAACGGCATATTTGATGTATCATTATAAAAAAATTCAGACTTTTAAGATTAGAAAGAAACGGCATAATTGATGTATCATTATAAATAAACTCAGACTTTAAGACTCGAAAGAAACAAGCATATTTAATGTATCATTATAAAAAAATTCAGACTTTTAAGATTAGAAAGAAACGGCATAATTGATGTATCATTATAAAAAAATTCAGACTTTCAGACTCGAAAGAAACAAGCATATTTAATATATTACATGTATTAAAAAAAATTATACTCTAGGACTAGAAAGAAACAGCAGGTTTAATGTGTTATTATAAAAATAACACATTGATTTTAGGAACAAAAAGAAACCACGTATAAGTTCTAACAAGATAAACTAAAACATGTTTACAAACACTGGGAGTCTAAATTAAATCCTAACAGAGATGACAAGCTCATATCTGGCACAAAAAGCTACAGTAGTACATGAGGTCATGTTTACTTAGGGGGTGTAACAGCGTTGGTGTGAGGAGAGCTTTGTAATCTTTGATTACTCTATGCTGTATTACTTGTATATAGTTGAAGAAATGTTTTTGTGCAAGAATTTTTATGAATTTCTTAAAACAGTAGGCCAGATCAGCCGTCATGTACATATTCTTCTTGGTCTTCTTTCCACATTTGTAGGTGGTTCTCAGGTGAGCGATTGAGGCCCTCTTCAGCCTCTTGTTTGTTTGTTTGGTTTTTTTCTTGTCAGGTATTTCATTGACATATTTCCTTTTTTTCAGAACATTTCGATTGAAAGACTGATTGAAATTTGTGAAAGTCTGAAGACTAATACAAACTTAGAAACATTGGAAATGGCAAGTGTTGCCATGACAGACAAAGTAGCTAAAGTAAGTTGTATGTTCATTAGAAGGTGTGAGTTTTTTTTTTTTTACAATAATTTTCTACAATAATTGCTTATTTGCTCAAAACGTGTCTATTTTTACTTACGATATAGTTAATTGTGTGCCAAGTTATTCACTTTCTAATTAATACATACAAAAGAAATAAAAAAAAAAACTTTGATAGGCATCAAACTTTAGTGAATAATGTTCTACCATTGCATATTACATCCCATTTGTCTGTCAACCAAAATTAATTGAATCACTTTGCATTCTTTTTATCTGTCATAAGCGGAAGTTGTTCTGTAATCCATTTCTTTTAAAAGATTGCTTAACCCTTTCACCCCTAAGTTTCCAGATGGTATGCTCTTTTCTATTGTTCAGACCAGTTATTACGGTCTGCAGACTTGCCAACCCTCCCGTTTTTAACGGAAACCTTCCAATTTTAACCCTCTCCTATCGCCTATATGTTTTTAATTATGATCCTTATGTTTTTTTTAAATCCGGAATTTATAAAAAGTTTTGGCCCATTTTCGTTTCAGTATGTATATTAGTATTGCACTCAAGCACCCTGTCATTTGAGCGTTTGGAATGAACTATTGTTTTACCTAATGTCAAGCGTTTTTATGACCTGTTAACCGCTTGGTTTGAAAATGGCTTCCAATAGAATTGGAGTGCGAGTGAAGAGTACATTAGGTGTGTCATGTCAACTAAAAAGAAAAATAGATGGGATCAAACTTTTTTATCGAAGTACATTGCAACTGAAACATTTAATTGTGTAGTGAAAAGTAAGAAAGGTGAAACGTATCCATACTGCTCCTCATGGCGGGATAAATGATATTTAAATTTAAACGTGGCCTGAGGTAGACATAAAAATAAGGACTATGGATTATTTTGTACTTCAGTAATGATTTGTCTGTATTAAGAGCTGAGTGTCTCTTTATCTCACATGAAAAATATACCTCTTAATGCTACTGAAAAAATCAGCAATTTTTTCAAGTCCCAGATTCAAAGAGTAGTAAGTATGCATGTTGCTAGGCCGAATTTCATCCTCGATTTTAACTTTTTTTTTTTGCTAAAATAAAAAAAATCACTTATAATCGAGGCAGAAATTCGGCCTAGCATTTGGTAGATCTAAAATTGGTGCTTTTGTTAAAGAAATGGCAACAGAAACTTTAAGATTAACTTGTGAATTGATGATGTTTGGACCATTTAGTATATCAAGAGATGGATCTAATAACAGTGACAACAAATTATACCCAATAGTTTCAAGGGTTTTCAATTGTGCGACAAAACATTGCGAAAAAATTTGCCACCTTGCTCCACTCAGCATTGCCTTCCTTTTTTTCACTTTAAAAGGTTGACAAGTCTGGGTCTGTATGGTTGAATAAGTTAATTATTACATGTATTCTCTCCGAAATTAGCTAAAGCCTTATACTTCATTCTTTGATTATTAATTAGCATCTTAGTAGTTTTGTATACCATTCATCTCTTTCAATCTTTTTCAGAAATTAGCTGAAGCCTTAACAGAAAATAAAACGCTGAAGAGTCTCAATGTAGAGTCTAATTTTATCACTGGAGAGGCCGTTGTAGAAATAATGAAGGCAGTTAACAAAAATCAAACTCTCCTGGAACTAAGGGTTGCTAATCAGGTATGCTTCTGTGTATCATAAGGGTTTCAAACAAATATGTATACCTGCGTGAAATGTTTGTTTTTTCTAATGAAATATTTGGGAAAAAAAACAGTTATTTGACGTGCTTCAAATAACCCATCAGGATAGCTTATCCCATTTTTTTTTTTTTGTTTTTAACGTCCCCTCATTTTATGGAACGCAAATGCCGGTGAAGGGCTCTTTTTGGCCTTGTCGGCACTTACGGTAGGGTTCTTTAACGTGCCAACACCTACTGTACACACCTAGACTCTTTCGAAAACTAAACCAACCTGTCGCCGGCGGGACTCGAACTCAAGAAACAGATTGGTGAGCTAGCGGCTCTATCCCATTTTTAAGCAATTATGCTCTTTTTTCGTCAAAATTTTAGACCTTTCAACTAAACCATTACAGATTGATAGAACTAGAATTTTAGTCTGTTGGTGAAGCTTTTTCTGTCGGTGAAGTGTTGGTAACCATTTAAACAGTTTGGTTGAGATCAGGTTTACCTGCTTGTAGTGCTCATACATGAAGAATCCATGGCATATGTACACACCTCATGATTCATAGCACATACTATACACAGGTGCCGGAAAAGTCCTGTAAATTTTGGAAAAATAACCATATCCAGGGATTTATTAATGCTGTTTTTAATACTAGTAAACGATACCTTTTCTCTTTGAGAAAAAATGTAAGAATTCCCCTCTTTGATTCAGAAAATTCTCCAAAGAGACATACGGTTTAAAAAGTTTCTATTCATGATGGGTTGTAATTTTCCCATTCTTTGTCTGATTGCAGCTTTCTAAATGCATATACTGTATGTGTATTTAAATGAGTGCACTCATATTTTAGCACTCTCATGGGATATAGACTTATTAGCGCAATGTTAAATCCACACAATTAATTTCATTAGATTTGTCGTGTATATAGAATGACAAGATAAAGAAATAGAGAAATTTTAGAGCTGCCCAAGAATTAGCACTTTAACCTGAGCGAAAAAGGTGCTAATATTAGAATACCACTAAAATAAGTACAGGTACAGTATTTAAATCAGGCTGAAATGGTGGGAATCTACTTGATCACTATACATTTTAACCAGAAGAAGTTTGCTCAACAAACATGCTAAGGGAAATATCAAAACTATATTTTGTTGGATTTACTTCTGGTTATTCCTGTAAATAGAATATTTATCCAACAAAATTTATGTTGTTATGAAATTAAGTTTACCATTCCCAATTTGTATCTCCTTAGTTCACACAGTTACATTAACTGATATAAATTACAGCACTCTCTTCTGGTCAATGTACTCTGGAGGAGTAGTGATTGTAGTGAGCGGAATATAAGGACTGAATTATTCTGATTATACTTAAGTCAGACCACTTGGATCTCTATGTCTTCTTTTTCATATTTTGTCTGGAAAGTTGTTTTATTCTAGCCTTAACAAGGGTCTAGAAATGGCACCAGAAGCTCTCAGAATGCAGGATTTTGCTCCATTTATCTATTATTTTTCCTTGGGGACATGCCCCAGGCCCCTTAGTATATTTGTGCCTATGACACTCTTGAACCTTCAGATGAAGCTGGATAAATCCCTGGCATTTAATGCTGTGTTTGCAAGGTGCACATTGCCATCCTTGCATGGTTACTTATCTTTAAATGAAGGCCCTATTTTATATTCATGTGGAAATGACTTGTTACCACTTTGTTTGTAGTAAATAAGAAAAAAATATCATCAAAGATAAACACTTACCTGTTGAAAAAAGGTTAAATTGTGTTGTATTATTTGTCTGCTTTTTTTAATTCAGAAACCAGAAACGTTGGGGAACAAAGTCGAAACTCAGTTAACAAAATTGATGGAAAGTAATAGTACACTATTAAAATTTGGCATTGCTCTGGAGTTTCCAGATGCTAGAGCTCGAATCCATGACAAAATAAAGGACAATAATGACAGTTGTAAGTATATCATTGCTAATAATGGCAGTTGTAAGTACATCATTGCTAATAATGGCAGTTGTAAGTATACCATTGCTAATAATGGCAGTTGTAAGTACATCATTGCTTATAATGGCAGTTGTAAGTATATCGTTGCTAATAATGGCAGTTGTAAGTACATCGTTGCTAATAATGGCAGTTGTAAGTATATCATTGCTAATAATGACAGTTGTAAGTATATCGTTGCTAATAATGACAGTTGTAAGTATATCATTGCTAATAATGGCAGTTGTAAGTACATCATTGCTAATAATGGCAGTTGCAAGTACATCATTGCTAAAAATGGCAGTTGTAAGTATATTGTTGCTAATAATGGCAGTTGTAAATATATCATTGCTAATAATGACAGTTGTAAGTATATCGTTGCTAATAATGGCAGTTGTAAGTACATCGTTGCTAATAATGGCAGTTGTAAGTATATCATTGCTAATAATGGCAGTTAGTACATATTGAAATTTTAAGTATACTGCTAATAATGGCAGTTGTAAGTATATAGTTGCTAATAATGGCAGTTGTAAGTATATCATTGCTAATAATGACAGTTGTATGTATATCATTGCTAATAATGGCAGTTGTAAGTACATCATTGCTTATAATGGCAGTTGTAAGTATATCATTGCTAATAATGGCAGTTGTAAGTATATCATTGCTTATAATGGCAGTTGTAAGTACATCGTTGCTAATAATGGCAGTTGTAAGTATATCATTGCTAATAATGGCAGTTGTAAGTATATATCGTTGCTAATAATGGCAGTTGTAAGTATATCGTTGCTAATAATGGCAGTTGTAAGTATATCATTGCTGATAACGACAGTCATAAGTACATCATTGCTGATAATGACAGTCATATGTACATCATTGCTGATAACGACAGTCGTAAGTACATCATTGCTGATAATGACAGTAAGTACATCATTTACGCTTGTGTTGTTGTATCAGGAATTTTGTACTGAAATGAATGTTTGTTCTGAAATTATACCATCATTGATGGAAGCTGTATATTGTATAGATATTGCTTTCATGAAAGGGTGAAAATATGCAATATCACCCTCACATGAATGTAATATTTATTTTATTATACCAAGTGTCATATTTGATTGCTTTAACATATTACCATATATATTTTACAACATTTTGGCTATGACAAAAACTGTCACTGGGACAAACCGTACATACATAATGTTGTCACATGTGACATTTTTTGGAATGTCTCCCAGGCTCACTGGAACAAACTGTACATACATGATGTTGGCACATGTGACATTTTTTGGCATGTCACCCTGGTTTCTTTATCTTTGTTAAATGACAGTTGACATTCTCTCTCAACCAATCAGATTACGAGATTTTAACAGAAGGTACAATTATGTGTTATATCAACAGCAAATAACATACTGTACATTTGTTCTCTGCAAAATCTTGTCTGTAAGTGAATTTGTTTGAATTATGACGGCCATTATAAAACTGTTTGTCTGTCCTTGTTTTGTAGCTCTCTTTGGACTGTATATACAATTTTTTTTACTTTCAGTGAGGAAGAAAAGAGTTGGAAAAGACTAACCAAGTGAACTGTGATAGAATTAGACAATTATTTAGAACTGATAACAAATAGAATCATGTGATTTGTCATGTGACTCAACTTTAACCAGAGGGAGGCTGCTGACCCCTAGTGGCCTGTTTTTACTTCTAAGTAAAATGTCATTTATATGCATGTATTGAGGATTTCTTCTGTTATAGCACCCTGGATTCTTAGCATTTGCTCATACAAGTACCTCAGATGCCACTAGTCCTTGATTTATCTGAACAAAGCATGTGGACAATTCAAACACTCGTTATGACATAGAAATATACAGGAGTGTTGCTACTCTCACAATAATTTTGACAAAGTATTGAAAAGTTATTTGTCTCAATTTCTTTAACCTCAAGTTGGAGATTGTTTGATAAGTTGGCTGTGGTGTTTTTTTACTCTGGGAGGTCAAAAGGTAAATATTCTCGAAAGAGTTATCTTTCTTGTCGTTATTTTTTTGTCTGATACAAGTGGATAAAAAAATGAAATCTGGTATCACAGTCTCAAGCTCAAGTACTTACAAGATATTTAGACATGGATAAAAGTACATGTCTTTATAGTACAGCCTGTGATATATCTTCGTGATCACCCTGATCAGTTACTAAAAACGACATGGCGAAATGTGTTACCCATCAAGTGTATGACAATCTCCATTACGTTTTATTTTCTAATTCTTGATACATTTTGTCGACAGTATTACAAGTGATACACTAAACTAGTGGAAGCCGATATCTGCTACAAAATTACCACTTCTTGTTATATTTGATTTGGTATGGATTATTTTCTATTGAAACATGAAAAAGAAAATTTGATTTTAAAAGTGGATCATATTCTTGGTTTATATTCTTTATATTTTGTATTTCCAAAAATCTGAATTAAATTTGATTTGATTGCCATTTGAATGTCGATAGGTGATTTTGTCCATCACAATTATCATGTATGCTCAGCAAGCCATTCAATCATTTGAACTTTAAACTTTATTACTGATATATTTACTCACAGTAAAATGATGATTTTTAGGAATTAATCATGTATTATGTGATACAGAGTAACAGACACCATATGTCATTTTGTTATAGCACTAAATTATACACCAGCTGTGGCATATATATATATATATATATATATATATATATATATATATATATATATATATATGTATATATATATATATATCTATATATATCTGTCATCTTATTTTTCTTTCTGTGCAATATTCATTGATTCTTGTGGATTTTTGTTTTATGAGGGAGAAATTTCATGTATTTGATATACAAATGTTTTAAGTGGTGAGATACATTACAACAACATCATGCTAATATTAAACAAAGTGGGGGGGGTAAATTATCTCTACATAGTTTTCACAAATTTTTCCTTGTTTCTGGGCAGTAAGATAAAACCTTGTAACTGGAAAAGTGTAACAACTTTATCACATAAGTTCATTAGAATTTAATAGAAATTGTTGTAAGTTTATATATATATATATATATATATATATATATATATATATATATATATATATATATATATATATATATATTCAAATGTAATGCTAAAGTGTTTGTCCTATACCAGTTGTATTATATTTTACCACTCCAATGACTTAGCATGACGTTATGGACAAATAGTTTCACCACAAAAATAAATGTGTACTTCAACTTTTGAATGGCAGTGTTCATGGTAGATCAACTAGATCTTTTACCCCAAAGATTGAAATGGTATGATCTTTCCTGTTGTATAAAAGCAGTCTATTATTGCCTGTGGGGTTGACAAGATCATGTCTGAGGTCTGATCTGTTTGAGACTGTTAATGGATAAAGCTTACATTTGATACTTTAAATCTATATTCTCGTTCATCTTATTCTTGAAGTCATGTTAAGTGGTAAATCAGTATTGATTCTAAAGGTTTTGATTATGTCATGTCGTTAATGATATTTTTTACTGTACTGCCATTTACATGCATATTCTTGGCTTGTATGCTATGAAAAAGTCCCATAACATAAAAATGAGATCATATACCAGGGTCTAAATATGTTTATAGTTCGCTTGTTGGGCCATATTATGTTTGCAAAACCATTACACCATTTTTAAATGATATTCTAAAATGAGCATATTAAATGTGTGTGGCTTAAAGTATCTGTCCAGCCTGTTAAATTGTGGAACTGTGTACTAGGATATTCTCCTCTCTCTTTGATTTTCGACCTTCATTTGAACTCAATCATAAAACAAAATTTTGAAAATAATTAACATGCCGAAATAAAATAATGAGTGATTTAACTTCCAGACACCTGCTTCTATCCCATTTGGGATTCACAATTGTTCGTCATGTTGAGACCATTTGCATATCTAATTCGTCTTGTTCTAATGTACTTGTGTTTCGATTATCAATTGGTACTTCTTCATTTTTACTTAAAGTGGAGCAAATATATTTTGTAATGTGAAAAGTCCAGCTCATAAAGAGAAGCGAAATATTGCAGTGATATCATTAGATCAAGGTATTTATCTTGACCTAGTTGTAATGACTTTGGTAGTTCTAACGACTTTGTTGACTTGGTTATTATACTACCAAATATTACATTATTACCAAACTATTTATACACCAGAACCAGTTTATAGACGATAGATTCACGCTTAGTTAACATTGTTTTTGGTCAGGTTAGTGATTCACACTATGTCTTAAAGATTTTTCACAATGTTTATACATATATATATGAAGGCATTCAAAGTATCGAAATAAAAAAATTGCTTTTGCTTTTATAATACTTCTGAAAGATTTTGACAACTTTGTATAACATACTCTTCTCACTTTTGTCTATATGCTTTAGGTTTGTTATATTTTTATAGATCTTTTCACAATAACATCTGCATGAACATTTTTATGGACAAAGTTCCATGTCCATAAAGTACTTTATATTATTATTTATTTGCAGAAAGCTGTATATTTTGCCCACCAAAGCTCTAAGTTTGAAATTAACTCATTCACCTCTAAAGACACATTTGGACTAGTCTAAATAATTGATTTACAGAAGAGTCCATTATTTTCAGGGGTTGATGAGTGAGTCTAAAATTGTCTGCAGACTTTTAGGTCTGAGTTGAGATTTAAGTGTAAACATTTACACATTATTCCTGATCATGACTTTTTGACATCTTGCCTTGGTGTGGTCTTGCCTACATGTAGCTTCATGTTAAATTGCAATAGCCATAGTTTGTGTTATGACAGTATTTTAGTGCTAAAACGTAGAGCCATAAAACTCAAGAATTACTCAAAGATGTTCACTCGAATTTCTGAGCTTGTTTGATTTCTTTTACTTTTCAAAATTTCATTTTAGAGTAGAAGTCTTTTGAGTAAAATTGAAGTTTTATGGCTCTTACATGTTTTTAGCAGCGTTTTATAATTTTTAAGTGTATGTAATTAACAAGGTTTTAAAAGAATAACATATATAAGCAATATTTTCATATCAGCTGTATAACACTGAACTCCTCAAATAACTGGGCCCGGCACCACAAAACTGAAGAATTATACAAGTCTAAATATTTTACTCAAATATCTCTAATCCTGAAATCTGATTGGCTAAGCAGGCCAATTTGAGAATATTCTTGGACTCAAATTTTCAAGTTTTATGGTGCCAGGCCCTGGTCTTAAAGATGTGTTATCCAAATTTGTAGTGCAATTCTAAAATGAATGAACACCTACACACTAAATACGTTGTCAGTTTTATAAGTATTTTTCTTTTCAATTCAAACATTTATTTGTGTTTTTCAAATGCTGGATTCATCCCATACTGCATGTACTGTACAGGGGCTTAATTCCACCGGTTGTAATTTTCTCATTTTCCTCTTTCCTGAAATTTGGAATTTGCAGATTGGGAGTAGCTTAGATTGACGCCAGGTAAAGATAGCCCATGATATATAACTTATTCACTGTTAATGATCTATCAAACACCATGATTACAGCAAATATATACACTAAGTCATTTTCCCCCTGTACAGTACTTTAAAATGTGTTTCTGTATGGATGTATTGATACGGTATACATCCCGTAAATGAAGTTGTATTGGTTTAATTACTTCTCTGATATCGCAGACACCTGGTGAACTACACCTTGCACATCTAAGTCAGTTTTTATTTGCAGCATGTATTTGTGTGGTCAATGTAAAAACAATTTTATGTTCTTTGTATACAGGAAAATTGGGTCGTTCCAGTTTGTGTTATTTAAACCATTGTCTCAAGATGTTTTTATGTCAGTTTCTCTATGATGCTTCCACATAAACATTATTTTCTACATTTTAATTGAAGCAATAACTATTTTAATCTGCTTATCAGTTTGGTTTTTTTTGTATATTTGTTGTTTGGTTTTGTTCACACAAGGTTTTCTATTCACAATTATAGATTTTGTTCAGTTTTTTTGGAATATCAGAAGCATTTTTCTATTGTGCCATTAGAAAAAAATGTTAAAAAGATATTAACTTGATGCATTTTTGACTAATACGCGTAAGATTTGGGATAGGCCGGAAATTGAAGCCTTTTGTCTCCGTTGTGTCTGTAAGCACACACAATTTACAAAGGTTGATCATACACATATAAAATGTTTGTGTTTTCTGTTAATGATATTTATGCTATGCTGCCACGAAGTTAAAGCAGTTTGTGGGTATTTATGTCAGAACATGTTAAGCTTGAACCGTAGGAATGTTTAAAGATACGTGTATACTTTTTTATATCCATGTAATTTAGATCACTGGCCAGAAATAAACAAGATAATAATATATATAGTACTTTGTTGTTTATCTTACTCATAAGCTCTTAAGCGGGTCTCTGTGGCCGAATGGTTAGAGCATCGCATATTAAACCATGAAGCATCACCTCTTGTCAATGCAGATATGACTCCCGCTTAAACCAAAGCTGGTTTAGTGAGTATGTATGCTAGTTTCCCTGCAGATTGTTGTCTTCTTTGGTACTTAGCAACACCATAGAAAAAGTGTTCAAAATTGTTGAGGGTGGCGTAAAACATCAATAAAGTTCTAACATACATCTTCCTGTCTTTCCTGTGGAAAAAGCAATGTCGATGTTATGAACGACTTGGACCGAAATTCTAGGTTTATCAATTTATCGACATGTATTCCGAGTTTTATTTACTGAAGGGTCGGAGAAAAATAATCCAGCATTGGTACGTTGAGTGGAAAGGGAAATCTGAACTCTTGAGGCAAGAGTCTTGGAACACATGTTGGTTGGAACTTCAGGCTCTTACTCTTGCAGGATAAGATTAATCCTCGTCACAATCGGTAAAGACGATATAGCAACCGCTTTCCAACAAGTAACTCAACATTTTATTAACTGAAACATCGTAATTGCAAAAAGGTCATAATACCGACTGTAAAATTTGCGAAATGTTGACATTTAATGCGATTGTTGATATACCTGTGACAGCAACTTATCAGTAAGAAGTTTGCCTCTGTATATGAAATGTTCCTATGTTGAACATGCACTGGTATATTGGATCATCTACGAGATATAAACATTGTATTCAGGCGAAAACGGGAAACCACTACTTAAATATGGAAAGTATACGACTTGGAAATAAAATCATCATGTTTGTCATAAAGTTTGGTTGTTCATTTTCCGAATGTGTCTATAGTAAGTAAATTGTCTTATTAAAGGGGTATAGTTGTGTTTACCCTAAATATTATTTCGATTTTTTCTACTTTTACTTGTACTTGATGTACAATAACAAATAAGCGCTAACAGTCATACAAAATCTTATTGGGCTACGTATCAAACCCTTGTTCGTATAGCAAACAGTTATAGTAATTATAGTAATTATAGTAATGTGTCTTACAAACAAACGCAATGTTATTTGAGGTTTTGTCTGCTGGAACCATTACGTATTACAAAAAACAAAAATAGTCATAACTTTGGTATTATGTTTATAATATTTAAATACCAAGTTAAGTGATTTCTATTTGTTTCAATATAAACATAGATGGATCGTTTTGTCATTTTTGACCAGTGCGGACTGAGCTACATTTGGACATAAAAAATATTCCAGACCATATATGGTTTTTAAAATATTGTAAAGTTAACATTATACGATCAATATAAACACACTTGGTCATATATTATATCAGGCTCCGCTAAATGCAGTAGTTACGCACTTTTCAAGTCTGATCTTGTTTTTGAGTCATATTTAACTATCCTCCATGTTCATTTTCGCTCCTATCTGCTGAAATTTCAAACAACTATAACCATAGATTTCCCATTGAAACCGGAGGATAGTAGACAAAAGATAGACAGGAGCAAAAATGCACATTGTGCACAAAAACCGACATTGGTGATGAATATAATTGTCTACACATTTGCGATTTTTCAGAGATGCCAGACGTAAAATAATATCAAGAAAATATTACCTTAGACCAAATATTTTAAAATTTCAACAATTAATGACCTGTGTAAATTCTGAAAAATAGTTTTCTGTGAATTTAAACGACAATTCCTCTATTTTATTAAGTCCCTCCATTGATATACTGTCTGTTGTTTTTCACGCCATGGATAATTAATATGTACAAACATATTCCTCGTTTGTCACTATGTTAATGTGAATTAGAGTAATAAAGATTTAATTGAATTGAATTGATCTTATCAGTCGTCTGCGATATATAGGGAGCACGGGAGGTCGAAACTATGTCAATAAAATAAAATGGAGTATAAAAATGTGTCTATATCATACCTCAAGGAGACCAACGGCCGGCGAGATAAAAATGTAAACAAACAGATTGACAAGCCTGTATCTCTACTCACAGAACTCAACAATTAAATGACCGGTATCTGTACACAGGACATTATCTATACTATTATCCTCTAATACAATTTTTTGCATAAGTCCATGTAATTATTCAAAATGCCCCCACTATTCCGATCAACGTAAGGTTTTATAATTTGAGTGAACTGCCATTTCGGGTCACGTGACGTCTTGTCGGGTTACGATCAGGACTGAATGAACTCTCAGACGTTTATTTGAAAATAACCACTGTATGCAATTCACAACATATCAGTTCATTTGACATTGAAATATTGTTTATATGTGCTAAAATATTAAACGTATCATATAATATTTTAAATATTTATTTTTGTTTAAGAATAACAATAAAATATCAGATAAAGAGATTGTATTCGTGTTCAGCCCGACGAAACGTCACGTGATCCGCAATGGCAGTTCACTCAAATGTCAACAGAAAAGTGAGGACAGTTTGAATTATTGCATAAACTAGTGCAAAATGTTGTATTAGAGGGCAATAGTATAGATAATTTCCTGTGTAGAGATACCCGGCGTTTAATTGTTGGGCGTTTGTGAGTCGAGATACAGGCTAGTCAATCTGTTTGTTTACATCTGACCGTTGAACTCCTTTCGGTATTTTATATAATAAATATGATATTGACATGTTTATACTAGATTTTATTTTATTGACATAGTTTCGGCCTCGTGTGGTATTTGTTGTCTATTGATAGAGATTGTGTTCTATGTTTTGTTTCAGCACTATGTGAATATTCCCGGTTAAATATTTTGTTTCAGCACTATGTGAATACTTCCGGTTAAATATTTTGTTTCAGCACTATGTGAATACTTCCGGTTAAATATTTTGTTTCAGCTCTATGTGAATACTTCCGGTTAAATATTTAAACCCTACGGATTCTGATACATTTCTTTAAACAGCAGAAAAGGTTATTCTACTTTGCTACATTTAAAGGCAACAAGCTCGCATACAAATATTTACGTATAACCGATCATATTGTACTGAGGTACAAAGTACGTAATGTCTTTATTCTAAAACTGGAGCTCAGCTGATGGAGTCTAATTGACAGAAACTATCGTCTTGAGCATTATAACTTTGATTTTATGTTTATGATATTTAGTTGAATAACTCATTGCAGACAACAGAGATACATATGCCGTGCTTGTTTAAAGTTGAAGCAAACACTGCTAGTCTTGTTATGTGACATGATCTCAGGTGTAAGTTGGAAGAGACATTGCTAGCCTCTTTGTAATCTGATATAAAATACAGTAAAATTATACATACCAGAGACACCTCCATATAACTGAAAAATCCCAAGCAGGGCGTAAAGGACAATCAAGTAAAAACGAGTAGATCTATTTGATGAAATATGTCATTCGTTAGTTTATAAATTGAATCTCAAATTAAGACACACAGGGGTGAAAGCGGCATATTCTCCATTTTTTAAAAACATTGTACCGGGCGGAAGAGAGAGAGAACGATTATTATGTACTCGGGAGGAGGAGAGAGTTCGGTTATATTGTACTCAGTAGGAGGAGAGGGTTCGGTTATATTGTACTCGGGAGGAGGAGAATCGATTATATTGTACTCGGTAGGAAGAGAGGGTCCGGTTATATTGTACTCGGGAGACAGAGAGAGCGCGGTTATATTGTACTCGGGAGGAGGAGAGGGTCTGGTTATATTGTACTCGGGAGGAGGAGAGAGCCCGGTTATATTGTACTCGGTAGGAGGAGAGGGTCTGGTTATATTGTATTCGGGAGGAGGAGAGAGCCCGGTTATATTGTACTCGGTAGGAGGAGAGGGTCTGGTTATATTGTACTCGGGAGGAGGAGAGGGTCTGGCTATATTGTACTCGGGAGGAGGAGAGAGCCCGATTATATTGTACTCGTGAGGAGAAGAGAGCCCAGTTATATTGTACTTGGGAGGAGGAGAGAACCCGATTATATTGAACTCAGTAGGAGGAGAGGGTTCGGTTATATTGTACTCGGTAGGAGGAGAGGACCCGGTTATATTGTACTCGGGAGGAGGAGAGAGCCGGTTATATTGTTGTCGTGAGGAGAAGAGAGCCCGGTTATATTGTACTCGGGAGGAATAGAAAGCCCGATTATATTGTACCTGTGATGAGACCAGCAACCGGCATCAAATAGACTAGCAAACTCTCTAACAAAATCAGCTCGGGTTCCAGTGGGGTTCGAACTTGCGCTGACCAGAAGTGAGAGACTTCTTGGTTCAAAATGCGATGCTTCTTTGCTTGAACCCCAGCTTCCTATTCCAGGTTTGAGAATTGTCTATATAAAATTGTAATATCAAAGATGCTAAATTATTCATCCTTAGGATGTCCGGGAGAAATAATAAATATGGTGAATATTGGACAAACACGGAAATCTGGAGGTTGGATCAAGTGCAACGGAGGAGTAAGCATCCCCCGTTGATCGGCCACAACCACTGCGAATCCACAGTCAATTTAAAAAATAAGTGAGGAATAAATCCTCGTCACATCGACATGGTAGATATGGTAAAGTATACACAAGTCCAATGGGACTACTTCGTGTACCACGCGATACCCGATAACGTTTGTGCTGGACTATTATTAGCGATGGAATGACGTCAGAAGACGCTAAAGTCATTTCAGTGAGAAGATTACGTTCCATCCCCATTGGAGATACTAGTGCCACACAAAAGTTATCGGTTATCACGTGGTGCATGGATCAGTCCCATTACAGTTTTTGTTAGTAATTAGTTTTAATTTAAAGTCGATATGAAAACATGAAAAAAAAAACAATTTGACTCCTGACAGCAAAGTCTTTTATATTACACATTTAAATAGGGATTGATATACAAAAAACTCGCTCATTAAGTCACAAATGCACGTGCATACATGAACACCAATAAATATAAAAATGTCAATTCACGTACAATCAAGAAGCACATTCATTGGCAAACATACAATGACATGCTGAAGCACGCAAAATAAACATACACTTATATATACAATATACATCAGACCTAATACATTTCGTTATAAGAATATATTGTCCTATTTAATCATTCCCATTTTAAACACAAACATAAAACGTAAAGCCAACATCATCGGTGGATAAATTACAAATACGTTATAGATAGCAATATACGGTATAATATAAAGATGAAAGTGTTGACCGTAAGGAAATTCATAAGTCAATGCAAACACGTGTCGTTTATTCATTTCCAATTTTGGTAAATTGAAAATTGGTACACGACTACAAAGGGAGATAAAATTTAATTTTTCTGTACTTAAACTGAAAACGAATGTTCTCCTTCGTGACAAACGGTTAACAAGACATAAGAAAAACTCAAAAGTGGAATAAGGTGGCATCGAGTTGTGAGCAATAAAACCTCTGGAAATGCAGTAATGAGATAAGGTGATATGGAGCTGTGAGCAGGGAAACCCGTGGAGTAGAGTGTATTTCTTGTTACGTTATATGTTAACGTATAAAAAGTATACATACAACAATGTTATCTGTAGATAAAACTACGACGATGACAACCAAACATGACACATATAAGACGAGATGGACCTCTGAAAATCCAGAAGCGGGATCATGGAATGTTTTCTGAGATTCAAACATGATAAATATACACAAAGGTAAATTAAAAATAACAAAACTCTCCATATGGATGTGACATCAAATAGCTCACACCTTGACAAAGAATGTGCTGCATCTGCTTTATCATAAATATTTTTTTTAAACTCCATTTTTCAGTATACAAATACTTTGTTTGATTGTTGTTGTTGTTGTATTGTTGTTTAACGTCCCATTCAAGAATATTTCATTCGTATAGAGACGTCACCAAATGCCGGTGATGGGCTTCAAATTTTGACCTACGGCCATTGAGGGTTCTTTAACGTGCCGACACCTGCTGTGACACGGGACCTCGGTTTTTTCTGTCTCATCCGACGGATAGGAAAAGCTAGCCGCCTCCGCCGAGGCTCGATCTTTGTTTGAAAACACAAAATACTCATAAATGCAAATTCATTATCAATTACTTAGCTTGTAAATTTCACTTTCATTTTAAATTCGTGCCCTCATCTAGAGGAAAATTAAACAGGAGCGAACATGTCCATTTATACAGTAGCTATAATAAAATACATACATGGCGAGGTGGAGTCTTGTGAACCCTTTTTTGACCTGGACGAGTTTAAAATTTAGGTAATAAAGCATAACATTAAAATTATACTGGCTAGAGTAATCGTTCCTACTTGTCACCAAAAATATTAAGAGAGTATTCAGTGCGGAATAAAACGTTTTTTCCCGTGCAGATTGACATAGCCGAAAAACGTATGATAATCAAAAGTTACTCCGCCCAGCCATCGTATGTAAATCGGACAATAGATTGAGAACACAATCCCTCAAGTCTTACGTAAGTTAAGTCGTCGTAGTCACGTTACTGGTTTTACGTTACTGTTTCATTACGTTTACTGCCATACTTCAACAGAATATAAAATGTTCAATGTACTTGAGAATAAGAAATATAAAACTGAAAATACAATATGTACTTGTATTGACTTTTGAGTGTTTTACGCCCCGCCAATAATGTTTACTTCCAGGGAGAGTTACAAACACTAGGTCACGTGTATCACATTATGCCAATACAATTATTGTTCTAAATCAAACCACTCCTGTCACGACACGTGACCTCTGTTTCAATTTTCATTCATAAGACTCATGACTTTCACTTCTAATGCGAAGCATTTGGCGAAGGAACAATCATTGCCTTTCTCTAGGTTGTAAACCCAGTAACGGGAGTTGAACCTAGAACCTTCGGCTTTATAGCCAAATGCTCCAACTATCTAAGTCACTGCGATCGCACACCTACCTTTTTGTGTCATACCTAGGACGTTTTGGTCCGAAATTGGTCAGCTTTTTCCTAAAGCAGACGCTATATAAAGTGGTTGAGACTTTTGAAATGACCTGTATCACTGACAGAGTGCTACTAAGAGGATACTTTACCGTATTCCGATAATTCCACAGCACATAATGATATAATTCAGAAACGGAAGAAAAAAAAAACAAGATAAACACAAAGCAATAGAGTTCTGGGTACTGCACAACAGTTGGCCAGTAACTTCCGTCATATTTTACATATAATAGTATTATAATAAGAGAAAGCAACATGACTTTCGGACAAGACTTAAAGCGAGGTAATATTCCGTCACAAACGAGTCACATTTTTTCTTAGGCTTGCAAAATGTTTTCATCAAAAATAGAATATTCATTTATTATTCTGAAAATTCATTATTTTTTGTTTCTGATCAGTTTTACAGCCGACATTTGAAAACGTTGTTTCTTGAGAAAATCAAAGTCGTAATTTTTTTTTGGCAGTGTTTGTAACGCTAATACTGTTGAATCATGGTAAGGAACCCAACCCAGAACAGGTGCCAGTGTGGCCGCTTTCTAACACGTTACCTCTGGTGGAACAGTCTAGTACTATCCGGTCTATTACAGTGAAAGGTGAGCACCCCATAACTACACCGATAGTTGGTAACACGTTTATGTTAGTTAAAATGGCGAAACATAAAAGGAAACCTAAAGATAATAGATGGTGAATGTTGTCACCGAAATGTCGGAACATACAAGGAAGCCTAAAGATAACAGATGTTGAATGTTGTCACCAAAATGTCGCAACATAAAAGGAAGCCTAAAGATAACAGATAATGAATGTTGTCACCGAAGTGTCGGAACAAAAAGGGAAGCCTAAAGATAACAGATATTGAATGTTGTCACCGACATGTCGGAACATAAAAGGAAGCCTAAAGATAACAGATGTTGAATGTTGTCACCAAAATGTCGGAACATAAAAGGAAGCCTAAAGATAACAGATGTTGAATGGTGACACCAAAATGTCGGAACATACAAGGAAGCCTAAAGATAAAAGATGTTGAATGTTGTCACCAAAATGTCGGAACATAAAAGGAAGCCTAAAGATAACAGATATTGAATGTTGTCACCGAAGTGTCGGAACAAAAAGGGAAGCCTAAAGATAACAGATATTGAATGTTGTCACCGAAATGTCGGAACATAAAAGGAAGCCTAAAGATAACAGATGTTGAATGTTGTCACCGAAATGTCGGAACAAAAAGGGAAGCCTAAAGATAACAGATATTGAATGTTGTCATTGAAATGTCGGAACATAAAAGGAAGCCTAAAGATAACAGATGGTGAATGTTTTCATTGAAATTCGTTGTGATTCCAAAGCTTTACTCATGATCTATGTGAACGCTACATGAATACACTCCGACATACACTTCATTTTCATATTCAAGTTTTTTCGGAGAATAGCGTCGTGAATTACACAATATGCAAAATCGCCATTCAGGTCATTTCCTAATGACGCGAAAAAAAGAATTAAAGACCCATTGCTTAATCAAAATTACTGCGCGAAAACGGTCATGGTTACATTTTTACCTTATGAGACGTCCATTTTGAATAAATAGCATTAAATAAAGTAATTAAGTCATTTAGAATAATCAGGGAAAACGGTATGAATAATAGAAAAACACCTCCGAATCCAATAGCACGGCTAGAAGGTCGTTCATCTTTTGCACATATTTTCTTTCTTTGTGCTGCATTTGTGCTACTTTTTTGAATGGTGAGTAGCGATTCCAACTCAGAAATCTTTTCTTCCAACTCCTCGGCATTGAATGAGTTTTGAAAACAATGACAACACAGTTGTGGGCTCGTTGTTTGTGCTGATGTCGTTGGAGTTGTTGTTGTCGGAGTTGTAGTCATTGTCGTCGTTGTAGTTGTTGTTGACGAAGTTGTCGTTGGAGTTGTTGTTGTTGTTGGAGTTGTTGTTGTCGTTGGAGTTGTTGTTGTTGTTGGAGTTGTTGTTGTCGAGGTTGTGGTTGATGTTGTTGTTTGAGTAGTTGTACTTGTTGTTGTTGTTGAGGTAGTGGTAGCTGAAATATGGAATGTTTTATGTATGACCGGCTATTCACATTTTACAACAAACTGTATCATCAGATGACCATGATTTCTTAAAACTTAAAATTTAGATAATTAGGTTAAGATATTAAGCAACAAACGTAAATTTAGTTCAAAACATTTGAGTTTTAAAATACTCACGTATAAACGTACATCCTTTAATTTCCAAACGAAGACTGGTGTTACTCTCGTAACTCCTCGGGTTTAAACGTATAAATCGGGCTACGAATGGAGTTGCAAACATATTGGTTTTGGGGGAAGAACGGTCAGTATTCCCGGTAAATGTCTGAAAGAAAATAATAATGAAATACTAATATAGATAACCGAGCTGTATTGTGATGTATAGATTAGTATCCCCCTACGAGACTCCGACTATACAAAGAAAGGAGAGTAGATAATCTTAGATGTCTTTACATCGGCTTAACCTTTTCAACCCTTAAGACCATAATAGACTTCTTAAACAATGGAACAAGGGATATCATTCAGAAACTCAGGGGTGAAAGGCTGAAACATCCATAACGTGATGTGTGAGAAATACAATCTTTTCGGAAAGAAAATAATGTAAACTGATGGAAAAAACAAACTCTCAAAGCCAATGCGTTCCCAATCTTCCAGTGCGGATACACAAAAGAATAGAACGTTTATACCGAGTTTCATCTATGTTATTGGTATCCAAAGCAACATTGATTTTTTCCCACTGAGTTGGGAAGATCTGACAGCACCTTTGAACATGCCGAAATTGTAAATTTTGAATCAGTGGAGGTGACTCACAATGTAACGAGGGTATTGGAGGTCATTTCCGGAAGTGGGCGTGTTTATTGACAGGGGTCAAGCCGACACATTGTGAGAGCTCAAAGTGAAATAAGATGGCTAAGGAGCTTCATCCACTTGATTTTTTGCGACGACACCCTTATCATGACATCGGAGAGCATTTCAGGAAGTGGCTGTGTTTAAGGAACCTAACCATATTATCGAGAAATAAAATGAATACAACGGCCAATCACAGTTTCTGTCTTATATAAAAACTAAATTATTTATATATAACTGAGTGTTATATATCCAGGTAAGGCGTATAAACATTTATTTAGCCAGATCGATTTTGCACTCTATAACCATGTAATCACGTTTCTGATCAATAAACACGGCAATTATAAATAACCGGTAAATAAACATTTATTTCTGTGTACATGTATTTGAGTAATTACATGCTTACATGGAGTTGAATAAACATGGTATTCTTATTATAGTACATGCATATTTATGTGATATAAGAGTGTGGGTCGCCATCTGAGTATAAGTTGATCGTTGAGACGTGAAGATGATATATTGATTTATTATATATGAAAAAATGAATAGGCTATACATATATATCAAATTGAATAATTTAAGATGGATAGAATGAAAAAGTGACAGGTACATTTTGTAAAGAAAAGTTTTTAATTATTGCTGAAAATTTACCACCCTCTCTCTTTATCAAGGAAATTAATAATCTGACCTTAACTGGTGCCAACGTTGTGGTGAAAATTAATATCTAGAATTTTAAAGATTAATTTATTCAAAGAAATACTAAAAATGTAGGTAACGGCAAAATTTTTTGGTTGAAATTACATAGATGGGGGTCTGGATATAAATGACTGTTTGAAACTAAAAACTTCTAAAACTCTCTCTCTCTCTCTCTCTCTCTCTCTCTCTCTCTCTCTCTCTCTCTCTCTCTCTCTCTCTCTCGATCGATCGATCGATAGCCATACACACTAGTTGATTTTCTCAAGATGTCAAACATTGATGAACGTCGTACGGATGCTGCAGTAATTTATAAACTTACTCCGCCCACTTTTGTCCAGGCATTACCATTAAGGCTGTAGTAGACGTCGTATGACTTGACATATTCATGAAAATTACTGATACCTGACTCCAGACCAATTGTTACTACACCTCTTATTTCCTTGTCTTCGTCAAACGTCACCTGTAAAATAGCACAAAAATTACCGTAAATCACTAAGATTTCGCGACGACGTTATATATATATATATATGCGTATAATTGCAACTGTCTTGCCAAACGTAGTCCGTTAGTATTGTTTGTTTACAGTCCGTCCTGGCCATTGTAAATTACCTTTCGGTAAATTTTACGAAGCACGTGCAATCTGAACTTAATGCATTTTATACCTGAATCAGGCAAAGTTTGTTTTTCTCCGTCGTTTCAAAACATTTGTTTCTGAAATTGTGCACGTGCCGGGTATATCAGGTGATCTTCCCAATTTTAAACTCGGTCCCATTGCAGATTCGGTTTTATCATTCCTGTCACATATCAAACTCGGCCAAATGCAAAGGTACAGATTAATTGACAGTGGGAGAAATATGGTCACGATCCACCAGTCCGAAGGTTCACTAGTACGAAGGGTCGCCAGTCCAAAGGTTCACCAGTCCGAAGGTTCGCCAGTCGGAAGGTTCACTAGTCTAAAGATTTGCCAGTCCGAATGTACGCCAGTCCGAAGGTTCATTAGTACCAAGGTTCGGCAGTCCGAAGGTTCGCCGGTCTGAAGGTTCGCCATTTCGAAGGTTCACTAATCTGAAGATTCACCAGCCCGAAGGTTCACCAGTCCGAATGTTCGCCAGTCCGAATGTTCGCCAGTCCGAAGGTTCACTAGTACGAAGGTTCGCCAGTCCGAAAGTTCGCCAGTCCGAAGTTTCACTAGTCCGAAGGTTAGCCAGTCCGAAGGTTCGCCAGTCTGAATCTGTACCAGTTCGGTCCCCAAGTCCAAGGGTCAATTAAGCAGGATAACTATATTGGCATAAATTGCTAACTCGAGACCAACGTTCAGACACACGCTCTGATAAATAAAATAATGTCAAAAAAAGTCTGTGATATTGACCTTTGACCTTGAAAAAGTATAAAATTCTGGAAAATGTCCAGATGACATGCTGACATAATTTCATAACATTTGACGTTTTCTTGCCTATCACGTTGACCTTTGACTTGGTGACTTTGAAAAAGTATACAGTGTTGAAGGATGTCCAGGGGAATCAATGTCATAAATGCATAAAATTTGTCGCTTTCTTGTCTGTGACCTTGACTTTTGGCACGATGACCTTGAAAAAGTTTTGGAGAATGTCGAGAGGACTCACTGAGGAAATTTCATGTTCCTTGCTTCAGTCTTTCATTAGTTCTTGCAGTTCATAAATTTGACGTTTTGACCTCTGTAAATGTGGAAAACCTTTATTATTAAAAAACAGAACCCATAAAAATCATTCATTAAATCCCACAAAGGTCCAACAAAATTTTAATTTGCTGGACTTAAACTTCAGTCTGTGCACAATCATTCCCGAAAGTTTCAATTATTTTGGTCGCTTTGGAAAAAAATGATAATAATGTTGTCCTATGACATATTGGTAATTCTGATAAATTCCAAAATTTATAAATTTTAAGATATTTCAAAATTACCAATATGTCATCGGAAAATGTTCTTTTCAAAATATGCTCCAAATGACCTCCGCGGCGTTTGGGGCACACTTGTATACGTGTTGATTTTTGCTGTTATTGCTGCCTTCAGTTTACCAATTGTTTGAAGGTTGTTCTGGTATATGCAAGTGTCGACACAGAGAACATTTGGAGCATATTTAAGACCAGTAAATTAAAATTTTGCTGATCTTTGTAGGATTCAATAAATATCATTTTGTCGCCCTGTATATGGTTTCCCGACTACAGAGCGGAGAGTCGGAATCTGCACGATCCACTGGAGAGAAAACGATGTATTTATTATTACTTCGCTTTCTCGAATTATTTTGTCACCCGATAAAAATTAAATGGGGGAAAACGAAATATTAGTTCATTTTTCGAGACAATTTTTCACTAGATATGTTTATACATATAATATACAAATTGCTAGCTATATTACATTTTCACTGTGTACTACACTACATATTGGTTCCAGTTATGTCCACCATTCAGTTGATAAGTCTTAAAGAATATTTGATTTCATGTAAAGAAATACGCATGGGAGAATGAAAGAGAATTGTGTGGTCAGTGATAGCATGGGAGAATGAAAGAGAATTGTGTTGTCAGTGATAGCATGGGAGAGTGAAAGAGAATTGTGTTGTCAGTGATAGCATGGGAGAATGAAAGAGAATTGTGTTGTCAGTGATAGCAAGGGAGAATGAAAGAGAATTGTGTTGTCAGTGATAGCATGGGAGAATGAAAGTGAATTGTGAGGTCAGTGATAGCATGGCAGAATGAAAACGAATTGTGTTGTCAGTGATAGCATGGGAGAATGAAAGAGAATTGTGTTGTCAGTGATAGCATGGGAGAATGAAAGAGAATTGTGTTGTCAGTGATAGCATGGGAGAATGAAAGAGAATTGTGTTGTCAGTGATAGCATGGGAGAATGAAAGAGAATTGTGTTGTCAGTGATAGCAAGGGAGAATGAAAGAGAATTGTGTTGTCAGTGATAGCATGGGAGAATGAAAGAGAATTGTGTGGTCAGTGATAGCATGGGAGAATGAAAGTGAATTGTGTTGTCAGTGATAGCAAGGGAGAATGAAAGAGAATTGTGTTGTCAGTGATAGCATGGGAGAATGAAAGTGAATTGTGAGGTCAGTGATAGCATGGCAGAATGAAAACGAATTGTGGTGTCAGTGATAGCATGGGAGAATGAAAGCGAATTGTGTTGTCAGTGATAGCATGGGAGAATGAAAGAGAATTGTGTTGTCAGTGATAGCATGGGAGAATGAAAGAGAATTGTGTTGTCAGTGATAGCATGGGAGAATGAAAGCGAATTGTATGGTCTGGAATCAATTCAATCGGCCAGAAAAAGAGAGAAACAGATACAAATGTGAGGGTTCTTCATAAAGAGTTCATAGAAATAAACATATTGACCAGAAACTTTCTTGGCATCATTATAGTACACAGAAGGGCTTCCTTACGTTATACTTTTATTCCTATAAAGGCTGCAATCGCTTGAAGATTAATAGAATCTACCCCTACCATGAGGAAATGACAAAGAAATCTCACTCCGAGGATAAGCCTCGACAAGCCTCGGGTTTGTCATTCAAGAACCCTATCCCGAGGATTTTTTTTTTTTTACAAATAACGTAAAGTAGATCTTTTACAACGTTTAACGTGTTAGATCATGTATTTGAGCACATATTGTATCATATTCACGTTCAGATGTCATGGAAAAAATCACCATTGTGACAAGCTTATATATATACAACGCTGATAATTTGTGTATATTATAGCATCCGACAAAAAAAAAAAAAAAAACAAAAACAATAACACTGGTTATATAGCAGATAATTTAGATTAGTAATAACATTCGACAAAATAACAATGTAATAGCACTAGTTATATACTGCTGATATTTTGCATATATTATTGCATCAGACAAAATAACAGTGTAATAACGATGGTTATATACGTCAGATGATTTGTATATATTATAACATACGTCAAAATAACAATGTAATAACACTGGTTATATACGTCAGATGATTCGTATATATTATAACATCCGACAAAATAACAATGTAATAACACTGGTTATATACGTGAGATGATTTGTATATATTATCACATACGTCAAAATAACAATGTAATAACACTGGTTATATACGTCAGATGATTTGTATATATTATAACATCCGACAAAATAACAATGTAATAACACTGGTTATATACGTCAGATGATTTGTATATATTATCACATACGTCAAAATAACAATGTAATAACACTGGTTATATACGTCAGATGATTTGTATATATTATAACATCCGACAAAATAACAATGTAATAACACTGGTTATATAAAGCAGATGATTTGTATATATTATAGCATCGGGCAAAATAACAATATAATAATACTGGTTATATACAGATAATTTGTATAAGTAATAATGTCAGACAAAATAATAACTTTAACAATAATAACTGAAACGTAATTCAAGTAAAGTTAAAATGGTCGTGAAGTGTCGCACATCTTAACTCAAGCTTTGTACATATACTAATGCAGTGAAACTTTTAGGTGCCACGCCTTCCGAGGCACAGGACGTGGGATTTTAGTTACACCATCAGTAACTTAATTTATTGTAACCTCGATAACTTATCGCAGTCACGTTTCGGATTCAAACTCACGATCTCAGAATGCTTTAGTTCAATGACCACTGAAAAACATTGGACTCGTCTTTATATCAATGACTTAGACCAGACTAAGTGCGACTTTAGGGGTGAATAGATTAACCAAAGGAAACGACAACAAGCAATAATGATAAGATATATCCACTAACCTGTATGTATTGATTATTATCATTATTCATCGCCGCCCAACCACCTCCTAGGTTTGACGTCTCCACAGATGACATCTTAGCTCGATAAGCACCATAATCTAATCCCAAACTGTCTGTATAAACGCTTGTTGCTGTCATTTTTGAACTTGATAAAGGCTCTACCAGGTTATCAGAGCATGCGTCAGAAACTGTAAAGGTACAGATATCGACGTAAGTAATCAGAAAGTAGAAAATACAGATACCGACAGAAATAAACAGAATATAGAACGTACCTATACCGACGTAAATAAAAAGAATATAGAACGTACAGATATTGACGCAAATAAACAGAATATAAAAAGTACGGATATTTAGAAAGTACAGATACTAACCTAAATAAACAGAATATAGAGCGTACAGATACTGACTTAAAACATAATATAGAACGTAGATACAGACGTAAATAAACAGAATATAGAACGTACAGATACTGACGTAAATAAAAAGAATATAGAAAATACAGATACCGACGTAAATAAACAATATAGAAAGTACAGATACGGACAAAAGTAAACAGAATGAAACAGAATATAGAACGCACAGATACCGACGTAAATAAACAGAATATCGAAAGTACGTACACCAACGTAAATAAACAGAATATAGAAAGTACGGATACCGACGTAATTAAACAATATAGAAAGTACGGATACAGACGTAAATAAACAATATAGAAAGTACGGATACCGACGTAGTTATACAATATAGAACTACAGACACTGACGAGTTAACAGTTGGATAGTTCAGAATGCAATGAGCAAATACGATGAAGAAACGCGGACATCCAGAAAATTCA